>SSNP01000067.1:1665353-1694938 GCA_006937955.1 Pachypanchax playfairii
TTTTTTTTTTTTTTTTTTTTAACTTGTTTCTACTCTTTTAAAAAGCAAAGATACAATTTGGAAGGGACTTCTTCAGGCAGACTATTGCAGCTTGATTCTGCTTTCAGTGTAGGGGCATTTCTAAATAAAATACTTTTCTTTTTTTATTTGGTACAAGCAAATATTTATCTGGTTTCTATTGCAACAACGGGACAGCTACTACAACCAGAAATGATAATTATGTCTTTATCCAAAATTGATCTAATTTAAATAATCTGTACTGTAAGGCATCTGTACTTTTGAGGATATAATTCACAGAAGAAACATGTATGTTATATATATTATATATTTTTCTTCTTTCTTCTGTGTTTAAGACGTTTGTCAGGCTGTTGAAGCCTCTTTCTAGTGTTAATCTGTTATTACTAGATACTGTAGAACTTTAGGAAATATGACAAACTCTGTAAAACTCTAGAGCATTTGTGTTTAAGATCACAGCTGGAAACACATTTGCACACCTGCATCAGTTTTACACACATCAACATGATAATGAATCAGGCAGCAGTCTTGTAAAGTGACGAGAGATTGGAGTTAAAGATTAAGCTGTAGTTCTTTATTCTTTGTGTTTTGGGTCACAGACAAGTGGCAGAACTTTTACTCTGGTTTGTGAAAACCTTTTTAATGCTACCAACACATATATGTATGATTAATTGTAATACGATCCATGTTTTAAATTTTAGGATGTGACAACAGTAAAAAAAAATCTAAGAAAAAAAAACCAACAGATTTTTAAAATTTAAAATAAACATACTGAACAATTTCATTATAAACATGCACAAATGACATAAAAAAACATTTTCTGTGTTTCTACAGTAATAATAAATTTAAAATCTGTTAATAATTAGCTTAATATTATATGACATTTCTAAGTTTTTTTCATTGGACTTTATAAATAATAATAATAATAATAATAATAATAAACTAACCTGTCAGTTTCAGCTTTAACTCCTCCCTTTATTGCCTTCTGAGTTATTCAATCCAGTGACTTTGCTGATATGATAAGAGTTAATCATGTGCATATGTTTTCATCAGAGTGGACAACTTTGGTCTCGGCCTGCTTCTCCAGACGAAGCAGATCAAGAGGATGATCTCATCATATGTTGGAGAAAATGCAGAGTTTGAGAGGCAGTATTTGGCAGGGGAGCTGGAGGTGGAGCTAACACCACAGGTTGGTCCAAAAGTACACACACAAACAATTTATACCCTTTAAAAAGAACATAATGAATTGGTACCAACCCCTTTACAACACCAGCTCTGTTTTATAGTCCAACTTTTATACTACTTGAGCTTTACAGAGTCAGCTTATGGTCCTTTTAGCAGTTCTGTGTGAATATGATGATGAATGGAGACAGAATGTAACTTTAGGCTGTGGATGTTTGCATTGTTGGTTCAGTTTGGGGTTTAGTGTCTTATGTCCCCAGTGGAAATGAATCTTCTACTCTGTGTTTATAATCTGTCACTTCTTGTCCACAGGGGACTCTTGCAGAGAGGATCAGAGCAGGGGGTGCAGGGATTCCTGCCTTCTTCACAGCCACGGGTTACGGAACGCTGATCCAAGAGGGAGGCTCTCCTATTAAGTACAACAAAGATGGCAGCATTGCCATTGCCAGCGAAAAGAGAGAGGTGAAAGGAACATCATTCCCAATGTGGCTCGCATGAATCATCAGTAGCCAATGCATGAATGAAGCTAGTATCTCACTGTGCTGGTGACTAGTGAGAGACCCAAAATTGCCTGAAAATATGCAGATTTGACACTGGAAACTCAGTAAAATGATGCATACATTAGAGTTTTTCCACCTGTTCTCTTTATGGCTGATCCTGTGGGCCATGTGACGTACGCTTAAGCAAATAATGAGAGTTGTGCTAATTTTCTTGTTGCCCTCTAGTCACATAAAACTAATTATGTTTCTGTTGATTCACAATTTACCTTCAGTTTATACACAGCTTAGTCACCAACACTTCCCAAAGTTGACTCATATTTTCTGGCACCTCTGATGCACAAAAACCAAACAGATGCATTCGAGACGAGTTCCAGTGCCTTGAGGTTGACACATTGAGGTTAGGGTTGGGGTTTTATGAGGAATTTAAGAACCCTGTAAATGTTTTGGAAGCTTTTTTGTCAGTGTTATTTGCAAATAGTCGGAACTCAATTCTGTTAATTAAGTAACTTAGCAGCATGGTGGCCTTAAACCTTCATGTGTACAGACAAAAACAGGTATGGAGGAACTAGATTACCTGTAAAAAGATACTTATTTTAATTTTCTCTTTAAAATGTTCAGTTATTTCTTATGCATCTCATTGTTTGGCTAAGATAAATTAGCCACTCAAATCCTTCCATCTGGGTATGGGATAATGAGATAACAAAATGAAGACGAAACATAATAAATACAACCCTAATTCCAAAAAGATGGAATGCTGTGTGAAATGTAAATAAATGTAGAATGTAATGATTTGCAAAGTTCATAAACCCATATTTTATTTCCAGTAGAACATGAACAACATCTCAGATGTAGAAACTTAGAAATATTAACTCTTTTTTAAAATATTATTTTTGTTTGGCTGAGCTCAAATTCACTTTAGTTTAAGAAATTATTACATTTAGACACTAATACAAGGAACTAGGGTGAAAAAGTAAGTCTAACTTTCGGATGTGTTGCTGTTTGCAGGTGCGTGAGTTCCATGGCAGGCACTACATCATGGAAAAGGCCATCACTGGAGACTTTGCCTTGATTAAAGCATGGAAAGCTGACAAGGCAGGAAACGTTGTTTTTAGGTAAACAATTAAATAAATAAATATTGAATACTGATATTAACGCAGTCTTGTTGTGTTAAGGCAGAAGATTTAGCTACTTTCTGGCTGAGTTTAATATTTAGACTGTCAGCTGTTTTTTTCTAGACATCTTTGCTGTGTGTGTAAGTTTTAGAAATAATTGGGTGCACACTGACATGCTGTTGGATGGATTAGATTCTTGTGACCCAGTTGATGGAAAGCATTTTGCAACAGAGTGACCTGAGCAGACAGTCAAAACATCCATCTGGTTCCTGTACCTGCCTCTTCCTGTGGAGGGTGGCAGGGTAACTGGTGCACAAAAATCCCAAAATTCAAGCAGTTTCACCATCTGAACTGTTAAAGTCAAGAAGAATTATCAGAACAGGGACATAATGTTAATGAAATGGGATCATTGTAATGTAATTACAGCTTCTACTCCACCAGAGGGCAGTGTTCTGCAGGAAACGGTCAACCAATTAACATCAGAATGAGATATTTTGAAAATTACTTGTCGTATTTGACTATAGTTTAAGTTTTCCTCCACACCAAATGTTCTGATGTTGTATCTATGTTGTGTTTTTGTGGGACAGGAAAACAGCCAGAAACTTCAACCAGCCTATGTGCAAAGCAGCTAAAACCACAATTGTTGAGGTATGAAAATATGTTAATATTACACACTTTGACTGTCTATGTGGAAATACACTTTAGCACATTTTTAATTTCTTATAAAACTGACACTTAATTATAAAAATATTGTTGAAATAATTAATTAAATGCAAATATTTTGCATCAACACTTTCATCTCTCCCCAGTACCTTGTTGTGTTTTCTTTATCTTTGATAAAAAAGTAGGAAAGCTGACAGCTGTTATTTATATCTGTGGTTGTAAATAACTTTTCTTTACATCCAGAAGGTCATTGACCTTTTGCTGAGATGTTGTATTGATGAGAGAAGGATGACAGAGTAAGATCTCTGTGTTAAGTCTTAACCTCCTACAGATTCTTAATGGGAAATAGACGAAAGGCCAAAATGTCTCATCTGATTCTCTCTGAACCATCCTCTCATAATCTCAGACTGATGACGCCTGACTTTGTCATCCTGCGTGAAAAACCACCATCTCACATCATATCTCATCGTAACTTGTAATCAGGAAGCAAGTGAGGTCATTTGTTGGGTTGTAAATAATTGTTAGAGCACCTCAGTACTCACAAACAGCAAGACAGTAAAACTTCAAAAGCTCTTTTGAAGCACATGATATTATTTTTCTGCTCCTTTCTGTTTTTTTTTTATCTTTTGAGTATAGTTTTAAACAAGGCTGCCTTCTTTTATGTGGTTATAGTAGTGACTTGAAAAGCCTCTCTACTCCACTGAGTTGAACCCTAAGTCCTCAGATAATAATAGAAAAGAAAATCTTAAGTTTTAATACTCGGTGACCAATAATAGAGAATGTCGTGCTGTTCCTGAGCTGCAAGTGACACAACTGGTTTTAGTCTGTCTGGTTTCCTTCTTGTCTGGTTTTTGACAGTTAAGAATCGTCATCAGACGTTTTCTCCTTGTGTCTGTGCATGTGTGTGTGTGTGTGTGTGCACGTGTGCGCGCTCTGCTTCTGCACACAAACAGCTTCACACCTCCCATATAGACTCCGCTTGATTCAGAGAACAGCAGGAAGGAAAAACTGTGCGAACGTAAAATAAGAAACACTTTCTGAAAATAAATTGGACGGCTGAGGTCTTTTATAAACCCGGATTCCACACGCCACATTTTCAATTACTCCACGGTTGCTGAACTTGAGATTTGGACTGCTGTTGATTAGAAATGTCTGAAAACAAATGAGGGAAGTAAATAGTGTCGCCATGGAGCTGTTATGGACTTATCACTATAAACCAAATTTTCTGGTCATTCGACCATAAAGTCATATTATTAATTGAAATAACTTCTTGATTTCAGTTGTTTGGTGATATACTTATTATTGTTGCCACAGTTAGGGCTTAATAAATTATAAAGCATCTGTTTTCCTCTTTCACATCAGGTATTATACAAATCAAGTATTTCTGTGATGCAAACTGATGAAAATAATGAGGGTGTACATTACAGCTATAATAGTCTGTTAAATTCACATGGATTTTAACTTATGTGGTTAGTAGAACAAATGTAATAATTACTTGAAGGAATTTGAGACCCAGTTCATGTTTGAGACTCACAAGTATTGAAAAAAAATAGTAGCTAAATGATCCAGTATCGAGGTGCATTTTCAAGATTATTTTTCTGACATTTCGACTTCTAAACAGCAGCGAGTGGCAGAAGTGATAGGAGAAAAGGGAGAACGGATGACATAAGTTGAAAGAGATTTACATCCCGCTTTACATATCTTAGCTAACAAGGTCTGAGAAAAGATATAAAAACTAAAAGCTTCTGCTAAGTCTCCCGGATTGAGACGTTAAAAACAGACCCAAATAAATACTTTTATCCATCACGGACATGTTCATGATTTATGTGCTTTGATGGTAACAGGCTACAAAATTCATGTTACTCTGATCAGTTAATTTGAATTTGTTCCAACTGGGTTGAAATATAATTAGAAATCCTCTGTTGGCATTAAAAAAGATTGTTTACAACAACTTGGTCAGTTTTTTTTTTTTCTTAAGAGTTTGTGCTTAATTTTTAAAAATAATTTCAGATATGTTGTGCCAGCTTCCAATTTTGGCAGTGCAGAACATTAATATATTTACATTTTAAACTGTTGTTGATGCATCTTTTAGTGGTTTTATTTTAGTTAAAACTGTTTTTTAAGGAAAAAGACCAAAAGTGAGATTGTGTTTTAATGGTCAAATGTCGGAGTAAAATTCTATTTTCTACATTTAAAGTAGTTATTTACATTTAACACTGTATTACTTTTTATATCTACCAGAGGTTTCTCAATAAAATGGTTAGAAAACATAAAACGTTTGTTTTACATGTTGGTTTAGGTTTTGTTTATTAAAGGATCCAACCTTGTTCTTCATGATAAATACAGTGTATCTCTTCTCCTCTGCTAGTTTTATTTACCTCCTAAAGCTTGTTTACTCCACAAATATTTTCATAGACATTTTGCACATGTCTACAGTCTCAGATTTTTCTCTTTTTATGCACAAACTCAGATAGAAACAAATTTTATAGGAAAAAGAGAAGCTGGGCTCAAACCACAGAATTTTCAGCCAACTGGTCAAATACTAAAATTCTGATCTGATGGATATTTTGTGTGAATTTACCTTGATTCTGCAAGACTTCTTCACTTGAACTGCAACTCTTAATTATTTACAGCGACTGTTGAGTTGTGAAAAATTGCAGGTTTTACTTTAAAATCATTTGATTTATTCAATTCTGCTTTTATTTCGTCTCTTAAATAAAACAATCTGCTTCCAAAGGCAGGACTCGGCTGATGTCCTTTAAACCGTTAGTGTAACTGTCGCTTCTAGTCTGTGTGTCCATTTTTGACTTGCTCAGTACAACCAGAATAAACCTCTGTTTCCAAAAAGAACAAGTATACGTATGTGTCATCATCTTCAAATGAGAACAAAAGCACTTCCAAGCCGGATATGATAAATTCATACCCTGTGTTGAATTGTTGGTGTGATTACAACAGGCTGACGTTGGCTTTCAACTCTAATCACTCCATCTCATTCACACATAAAATTGCTTCGTCTGGATGTTTCAAACAACATACAAAGAGAGACTTTTAGGGGAAAAAGTACTTTGTGTAAAATGTTAAACTGTAAAGATTTGGTCTTAATGTACAGGAAGAAGAAATCGGACTATAATGCAATATAAAGTATATTCATTATTCTCATTAGACTTAACAGTTGGTTGAACATAAAAACATTCTCTCTGTCCTCCACATCAGATGGACATTGACTTTTCTCCCAGCAATGACCAGAATGCAACCACTGATGGAAACTGCAGCTTGATTGGTTGTAGGTGGTGTATAACATTTATGGTACCTTTTTTATTGCACTGCAGGTAGCATGAACATTATCTATGACAAACCATTCAGGACTATAAAGTGATAGGCTTTTGCTGCGACACTCATTAAAAACCTTTTATCTCTGATAGTGAAGCAGTTACTGTCTCAGTCAAGATAAATTTATCTTTTGGATTCAAGGCGTGCTCGGTCATAAATTTGGTCATTTGTCAATATTGATCCTGTCGTCTCAGTGGACTGGTTAAATAACCAGCAGACATTATCAGATGTGTTTGAATCTGGTAATTTAACTTGCTGCTCTGCTTGGCGGGGGCTTTGCAACATGGGCCTATACAAGCAGGCTGAGCTTCTGCAGGACCAGACTTTATCTGGAGCTTTAGCTTGCATGCAGGCTTCAGTTATCAGGGAGAGTTAATGGTGGTCAAAGGGAGACAAACAGAACTAATAGACGTTTGTGAAATAAATTATGCAAACCCTGTGATGCATTGAAATTTTGATTCAGTTGAATTCAAGAAGCAAAAAGTCAATTCCACATCAAAACAGGTTCAGATTCAAAGCCAATTATACGCAGTGCTGCTGAAAAGTGTGTGTGTGTGTGTGTGTGTGTGTGTGTGTGTGTGTGTGTGTGTGTGTGTGGGTTTGTATTTCTGACCTCCTGGGGACCCGTTTCCTGACTTTTACTATCTTTCTGGGGTCCGAGGGTTCTTGTGGGGACCTAAGCCTGGTCCCCATGAGGGGGACTCCCCTTTTTAGGGTTAGGGGTTAGGTTTATAGGTATGGTGTGAATAGAGTTTTAGTTAGTCTTAGGGTTAGTTATAGATCAGTAATGGTTAAGGTTAGGAAAAGGGTTTGGGTTAGGTATAAATCTAGTTACTAAAATCAATGGAAGTCAATGGACGGTCCCCATAAGGATATCAAAACACACTTGTGTGTGTGTGTGTGTGTGTGTGTGTGTGTGTGTGTGTGTGTGTGTGTGTGTGTGTGTTTGTATTTCTGACCTCCTGGGGACCCGTTTCCTGACTTTTACTATCTTTCTGGGGTCCGAGGGTTCTTGTGGGGACCTAAGCCTGGTCCCCATGAGGGGGACTCCCCTTTTTAGGGTTAGGGGTTAGGTTTATAGGTATGGTGTGAATAGAGTTTTAGTTAGTCTTAGGGTTAGTTATAGATCAGTAATGGTTAAGGTTAGTAAAAGGGTTTGGGTTAGGTATAAATCTAGTTATTAAAATCAATGGAAGTCAATGGACGGTCCCCATAAGGATATAAAAACACACGTGTGTGTGTGTGTGTGTGTGTGTGTGTGTGTGTGTGTGTGTGTGTGTGTGTGGGTGTGTATTTCTGACCTCCTGGGGACCCGTTTCCTGACTTTTACTATCTTTCTGGGGTCCGAGGGTTCTTGTGGGGACCTAAGCCTGGTCCCCATGAGGGGGACTCCCCTTTTTAGGGTTAGGGGTTAGGTTTATAGGTATGGTGTGAATAGAGTTTTAGTTAGTCTTAGGGTTAGTTATAGATCAGTAATGGTTAAGGTTAGTAAAAGGGTTTGGGTTAGGTATAAATCTAGTTACTAAAATCAATGGAAGTCAATGGACGGTCCCCATAAGGATATCAAAACACACTTGTGTGTGTGTGTGTGTGTGTGTGTGTGTGTGTGTGTGTGTGTGTGTGTGTGTTTGTATTTCTGACCTCCTGGGGACCCGTTTCCTGACTTTTACTATCTTTCTGGGGTCCGAGGGTTCTTGTGGGGACCTAAGCCTGGTCCCCATGAGGGGGACTCCCCTTTTTAGGGTTAGGGGTTAGGTTTATAGGTATGGTGTGAATAGAGTTTTAGTTAGTCTTAGGGTTAGTTATAGATCAGTAATGGTTAAGGTTAGGAAAAGGGTTTGGGTTAGGTATAAATCTAGTTACTAAAATCAATGGAAGTCAATGGACGGTCCCCATAAGGATATCAAAACACACTTGTGTGTGTGTGTGTGTGTGTGTGTGTGTGTGTGTGTGTGTGTGTTTGTATTTCTGACCTCCTGGGGACCCGTGTCCTGACTTTTACTATCTTTCTGGGGTCCGAGGGTTCTTGTGGGGACCTAAGCCTGGTCCCCATGAGGGGGACTCCCCTTTTTAGGGTTAGGGGTTAGGTTTATAGGTATGGTGTGAATAGAGTTTTAGTTAGTCTTAGGGTTAGTTATAGATCAGTAATGGTTAAGGTTAGGAAAAGGGTTTGGGTTAGGTATAAATCTAGTTACTAAAATCAATGGAAGTCAATGGACGGTCCCCATAAGGATATCAAAACACACTTGTGTGTGTGTGTGTGTGTGTGTGTGTGTGTGTGTGTGTGTGTGTGGGTTTGTATTTCTGACCTCCTGGGGACCCGTTTCCTGACTTTTACTATCTTTCTGGGGTCCGAGGGTTCTTGTGGGGACCTAAGCCTGGTCCCCATGAGGGGGACTCCCCTTTTTAGGGTTAGGGGTTAGGTTTATAGGTATGGTGTGAATAGAGTTTTAGTTAGTCTTAGGGTTAGTTATAGATCAGTAATGGTTAAGGTTAGTAAAAGGGTTTGGGTTAGGTATAAATCTAGTTATTAAAATCAATGGAAGTCAATGGACGGTCCCCATAAGGATAACAAAACACACTTGTGTGTGTGTGTGTGTATATATATGCAGTATTAAGAAAATATGATGGTTATATTGTGGTATAATTAGAATCTGTATTAAACAATGAACCTGCCCAACCTTCAACACAGTAGGTCTGATAGGAGAATGTAGAACCATGAGATCTTTAGTTTAAGATGGAACTTGGCTCTTCAGAAATGTATATGGCTGAAGTAAAATTTAAAAATAAAAAAAAAGGTTTATTATTAAGAGGCAGGAAAGCGCAGTTTTTGGTGAGTAGAAGCTGGTGTCCTTAAACCTTTTGAGTATTTTTTGTCATCCCTTTTGTTCTTAATAGATGGCTAATTTACCTGCTCAGCCAAGATCCTTGGATGATTTTGATGTGCACTCTGCAGGGTCTTAAAAAGTCAAATGCTTGACACTCAAATTATGCTTTTAAAAGGTTTCTTTATATTCATTTCAAAGATTTGGATGATTGCAGTATGAACACAGATGGAGAAAGCCATCAACATTAGGCAATTTTCTTCTAGAATAGTTTTATAGGATCTTTCTATTCCTATTGAAATTAATATTATAATCAGTAGATGAATGTTTTTTTTAATTTAGTTTGTTAACCTGCATTTGTTGTATCTTTCTGAATGGGACATAAATCTACTTTGTTTCTTTGAGTTTCAACTCTCAGAGTTTGGAAGCTTGTCAGAAAATGAGATGACTCGAAAGAAAATGACACACACAAAAAAAATTACCAGATCATCGCCAGCTCCTGCCATCGTTGCCAGGCAACCAAACCCTGCAATTCAGTCGTTCAGTCTTCCACAAGATCCAGCTGGTCTAGTTATTCCCTTGTTGCAGGTATAGCGAAAAATCCCAGTGCATTGTGGGAGTCTAAACCACCAGAGACTGAATCAAACCTGCAGTCTCTGACAACAAGTCAGAAAAGACTCAAAAGTGAATTTTTGTGATGATGCAAATTAGTCATATGGATCTTTATTTTGCACACCAACCCAGTTATGCACGAGCATAAATAAAAGTACTTTTAGGAGTGTTTAGGAGCTCTAATTGGTTATAAATGGTTTTTCAGGATGAACCTGAGTGCTTTCATGTTGACCCCCCACTCTACATTTAGGTTAAAGCAAAAATAGTTTTTACTTTGTAGGTTTTAAAGAGTGTATTCTTTTATCTTTTAGGTCTTATTAATGTTTCATCCAAGAAAAATAATAAAAAAAGAGAAAATTATTAATAAAGACAATAAGAGACTCTGTGTGATTTATGTTTGAAGGTTTGTTGGTTAGCTTACTCCAGGGTTTGTCTCTGAAATGCTACTGCACCTATCTTTCTGTGGCAGAGAATACTTTTTATTTTATTTCTACTTTGTTGGAATTTTAATTACGTTTAAATGTTGTTTACCATTTGTTTTCTTGCCCTGTACTTTCCCTTCTATCTCAATAACTACTCTGCTGAAACCACTGTTGGCAAATAATTAAAAGCCACTTGTTTTCCTCTCCACTTCCTGCACGAACAGCTTAATTAATTTACTTTGACGTGTAAATTGTGCAATTTTCTCCGTTTGCCGAAACCTATCAGGAAAACATCATCATTTGATCCTCACCTCTGTCGATACACTTGAAACAACTGCTATAGTGACTTTCTAAGGGAAACGTGGATGGTAGGGCTCCACAAATGACAACAGTCATCCAGATGTTCTTTTTTAATCTTCTTAAACTATTCAAGTTAAAACAATAAGGATCTGTTGAATGAAAGCATCTAATGTTGCCAAAGTTTAAGTTAAAATAAGCAAAGATTAAAAACAAATATTCCCTTTTTTGATGCTGTAATGATACTTGCTTTAAGAGTAGATATCACATCTCTCCTTTTGTTTTTCCAGAAACTTTTTCTATTTTTGCCAATAGCTGCATTTTTGATACATCTAGAACTTGATAGACTTCAGCTGCAGTAAATATCTGTGATATCTTTTCATTAATTATAATAAGTGGCAACTGTATTTATTGTGACCTTGAAAGAAGCATCAACATCTGAAAGGTGGGTCCATTACAAGACTGGCTAATTATGTATTTCTTAAATGATTGTGTTTTGTTGATCTTGTGCACTAGTGTAAACAGTTTAAGGTACATAATTGTACAGATCTATGTGAGATGGCAAAGTTTGTCCTTTTCTGCATTAACTCCAGCGCTTGAAGATTCAGTGTGAGCTTGAGTCAAACAGGTGGGTGGATTCACTTATAATAATTATAGATTACAGTAATAAGTGTTGATAACTTGATTGGCTTGGAGCTACTTTAACTGCATCTTTCAGAACATAAGTGAATAAAGTGACTGTTTTGATCTTTCTACATGGAATAGACCACTTGTGGCATTAAAGTCATTATGTTAAATACATTACAGTCAGGCTGGCATAGACCTAAATTTAGGTGCTATACAGACATAACTGAAGATCTGTGGTTAGGCTGATGATACACTGTTAAGGGTTAGCTGTAGGTCAATGTTGGACCTTTTAAACTATAGAAAGGATCTAATCTGTTAAACACATTTAAAAGTAACTTCAATTTTTTAAAAAGTTTTAGGATTTCTTTCAGCAGCTTGTTATCTGATCTTTATGTACACTGAATGCAGCTTGTGTTTTATGAAATTTGACTGTTTTTTTTTTACAAAGGTGGTACATTGTGCTTCAATGTGCCATTTGTGAAGTGCAGTTGTAGTTATTTAGTTTCGATCTGGCTGAACTAACACTGAACGGCTGTCTTCTATTTTCTGAGTGCTATAAAGGAGTGAAGTTTCTACTGAGAGGAAACAGATTGCGGATGATGTCACTGTTTTGGGTTGGAGGACAGAACCCAAGCTGATCTCTGAAAGTGACAACAGAGCCTGGCCAAGTGCCCACACGTGCACACACAATAGGGAGAAGATGGAAAGGCTAAAAATACACACATTAATGAGTGTGGTGTTACTGTCAGATTGTTTCCTGTAGCCACACTGTCTCTTTCTCCTGATCTCCTCACTTTTGCATCTCAGGACTTAAACACAAAGCAAAATACAGATACAACAATATAATCTCAAACAGTATAAAAATTAAAGAGTAACGTACTGAACCTTTTTCACACTTCACTGCCTTAAAGATTGTAAAAAAAAAAAATCAATTCAGCTGAGTAAAATTTACTATTTCAATCGATATCACTCGATATTTTTTCAGTTTGAAGTAAATATGAAACCTGATTAAATTTCCACCATACCTTTTTTTTTTTTTTTTTTATCATGGTACAGCAGCTAATATAAACATGTGAAACTACATATTAATGCATGTCATCATTTCAGAGTTCTTTGCAGTTGCAGTTTGTCTGGCTAGTTGTGCATGTTGGTGCTTGTGAGGCTCTTTTCTTTGACTGACTAAACTCACGTTCCTTAGTTCAACTAGGTTCCAACAAAGAGAAAACGAGATGATGCAATAGATGTCACAGACAACAATTTTGTGTTTGTTTATTTTGAAATGTTGTTTTTTGGCCAGTTGTTGTTCGATTGAAATCCTGCTGCTCTAGTGTAAGATTCTTTCAATTTAAAGGTCATTTATTGAACTAATCAATTAATTAAAAATTAAACGTGTTCGAGGCATGATTCAAACAACAGAAAAGATGCTAGATTGCCTTCATGAGCATTTTGTATCTGTTTTTATTAAATTGTCTGTTCAATTAAAGAATTAATGTGTTATGTGTAAGATAATTGATTGGTTTGTGACCTAAAATTAAAATATTTTAGAGGATTAATGCTAATGTTTGGGATTTTCAGCAGTCTGTGGGAGACGTAGTTGATCAGCACTGTTATCTTGGGTTCGACTCCCGTTTTGGAGTTACATGTGTCTGTGTTAAAGTAACTGGCACTTGTAATTTGTCCCATGGTGTGAGCATGTTTATTTCTGGGATTGACAGGCAACCTGTTCAGGTGTAAACTGCCTTTTGCCCAATGACCACTTAGGATAAGCGCCAACTCACTGTGACATTAAACAGATTCACGTCTGTACAGAAAATGGAAGATAGATGGATATTTGGCTAAATTTAGATCAAATTTCATAGCTGTGCACCATCTCATAAAAGGCTGTCTCCGGTAGTCATCAACTTTAAGCACTAACAGTTAGACTTGACAGATGCATAACGTGCAGTGCACATTATATTGCTTAATTTTGGTGGTTTGTTAGTGTGATGACCAGTAATCTTCTAGCTATTTGTTCAACCTGAGGGCAATTTGCATTAGTAAATATCTCTAGCTCATGAAACACTGACTCAGTTTTCTGCTTACAAGTTCAGTATACCGACGCTCTTCCAGTATGTGTCAAAACAGTCATGTGTTTTGTCGATCTTAAAAAAAGAGACAAGTGTTTATTTGGACTGGGCCATATCGTACCTTCTTGGTTATACCGAAACAATGTTTGGGAATGATAAAATGAAATATCGCAATAGAATATGGTGAAACGCACATAGACAGTGCCTTTGTTTTCAACTGAATACACACATAGGGGAATAAGCATGGTGGCAACAGAGTAGGAGGAGGGCGAAAGCGGTTCATTCACTGACTGATAAACCAGAATTGGTTTGCAAAAAGGTGTTACTTCCATGGTGTGGAACTGGTTTGCAAAGCACAATTTTTGCAGAACCTGCAAGTTGACCGTCGTAAAGGGAGGAAGCACGACAAACTTGTTTCATCATTTAAATCAAACAAATGTATAAATCTTCCATGTGCAAAAGCATTATTTATCTTTTTATTTATTTATTTTTACTTTTTAAAATTTATTCAAGGGTTTGTGCAATTTTATGACTTAAGTTATTTATTTGGCACACTGCAGTTTTTATGTTGCAAAGCAACTCCTTAGGTTTTGCGGATGCTATACATGGTTATATTGAAGATTATGTCAGCCCATTTCCATTGGAAATGCCTTTTTTTAAAACTCTCAGTGAGGAATTTGCAACATTTACAAGTTATATTATGGTTATAGTTTTAATGCATGTAAAAAAGACAGCTGCTTGTTAAAGTGAAAATTTTTTATTTTTTATACTAATAAAGTTGAAGTTTTAAGTACTGTATGTTGTCTCGTCAGTCATATCAGTTATATTGTTGTTGCAAATCTTTAAATATATATCCTGATAGATATTTTTGGCCATATTGCCCTGCCCTAGTACAAACATTTTTTCTATTTTTTTATCAAGTAAACATTGTGCTACTTCACACTGCCAGAATATTTGGGAAGAACATGGTATTTTTTGTGGACTGTAAACCAGGATCTCTGGATGCAACAACACTGTTGGTGGTTTATTCCAGGGATTTTGGTCGCATTGTGAACAAATCAGTTTGAAATTAACAAAATTTGACAAAGCTTGTGGCCTAAAAAAAAGCACGCCCTCTTGATAAAGCGCTTGCTGTGGCCCCTGAGGGCACTTTGATTCCCTCTGTCCTTCTGCCAGCTCACTTCATGCCTCGCTCTGCTCTCATTGATGTGAAAATCGGTCTGGAGATACACGAATATCAATGTTGATGCATGTGCCTGCTTACTTGCCTCACACCTGCTCATTTGTGTGTGTGTGTGTGTTGTGTGTTTCATATTTATTTTTTATTTTCATGCTTTATTCTACCATGTCTGTTGAACCTCCTATGCAGTTGGGATTCATCACACAGATGAAAGGAGCAGGGTCTTTTTATCTACACGACACATTTAAATTGTATGAGCTTGTTATTGTGCTATGACTTAGCTCTAGAAGGCTAATTGAAAACAGAGCAAATTCGAGGTTCGTTTGCCTGTTTGTGATAAAACAGCAGCACAGTATAAAGAAACCCATCCCAAAGTGCTGATTCCTGTTTGTATGTGGATTTTAACAGGGCCACTACTTACATTTTTTCTACCAAGTGGACCAAATTTGTCATTAACATTTGTGTTTAAATTCCTTCATCTTGAGCCTCCCAGCTAATGCTGCTAATAATGCTAATAATTGTTGTGCTTCTCTTTCTCTCAGTGTCACAAGTTTAGTAGTTTTATATTCTGATGAGCTCATTTTTGCTTGATGAAGACGTCTCATTAAATCATCACTCTGCACAGAAACTGATCACACCCCCAGGGAAAGATGTGGGTGAATGTGTGGGACAACTGTGACAGTGCTCCAGTCTTGCTAGGCCTAATGTTTGTGTTGTGCACTATCAGAGATTTACTATAAACCAACTTAAAACCTATAAAAGGGAGTCTAAAATCACTTTACGATCCTGAGTGGCCTCAGCTCATGGAAGACCAAAGCCTGCGTATCCATGACAACACAGACAGAATCCACTCCTGGCCATTGACTCCTCTCAGTCAGTGCTGAGTGCTGAGGGAAGAAGAGATAAGGATAGATTCAATTCAATTTGCTCTGAACGGCTACCCCTCATGTAAATGGAATAAGTAGGTTACCCAGTGAGCCACATAGGAAGGAAAGCACCAAGAAGTAGAAGTGAGGGAAGTTGTGTTGTAGTTAAATCCTCTTTCAGTCACTCGAAACATGATTGCTTTTCTGCTTTCCCCTTGTCTGGATTCTTACTCTTCTTAGCTGGCTGTAGTTTTTTTTCTTCCCACATTTACCTGAAATGTCAAGGATCACATTGTTTAATTAAACAACCGAGAAGACTTGTAAGGCGAGGAGCAGACTCAAAATGGGCAGCGAGATTTAGTGGCGCCCACACATGCTGCACAACTCCTCCTGAACACCTGTAGAAGTGTAGGCTGCAGGCTCTTTATAGTTAATGTTACCTAAGAAGATGGGAGCAGGTGTGTTTCTTGTGGGATTTCTATACCAGTCGTGTTGACCCAACTGGGTTTAAATCAATAACCATTTCCCATCTGTATTTTGTTAGTCAGACAGAAATAAAACCTTACATTCTCTGCTTTTCTGGTTGTGTACAGTTTTTATGTAAAGTTGATCCACTTTCAGAGTATAGTGTTTCTTATACTTTTAATGCTTCCAAACTAAGTTTTAAATTGTTAAAACATTTTGGCAGATATTTGTTTCAATATTGTGAAACTCCCATGTGCCTCTGCTTTCTATTTTCTCAGATCCCTAGATCAGCTAAAATTTGGAGTTTGGTGTCAGATGATGATTTTTTCTTTTCATTTACCCAAGCAGGATTTGGAGATATAGATGGCTATTACTGGACTCAGCTGTAAAAACAATTTCCCCTCTTTTCAGTAGGAAATGCATGACAGTATAATTTTGAAAACTGCATATTCACCACAAATTTTTGTAGTTGGTAAAAGTGGTCTGTAAAGTTACCAAGTAACTTGAAGGCAAAATGATCTCCTGAGTGACTGATTGTCTGTTATCCTGTTGAGTCTAGGTGTGCAAGGGTTTGTTTTGGGTTAGATACTTCCAGCAACGCATATTTTCTTGGATCGTGGGTCATTTTTTAGGGGAGTATAGCTATAATCTCTCTATGTCTCTGCAGGTGGAGGAGGTGGTGGATGTTGGAACGTTTGCTGCTGAGGACATCCACATACCGAGTATCTACATCCACAGGATTGTTCAGGGAGGCAGCTATGACAAGAGGATTGAGGTACAAACCATAAACACAGAGGCTTTAAGGGTGTATCTGAATTCAGATATATTGGATCAAATCCGTTGTATGTCCTGCTGGTCTTAACATGTCAGACAATTTTGAAATAAGTCTTATCACTTTATTATCAAACCTTAAAAGGCCCTTAAAGAGGCCCTTCGATTAAAAACTGTTTTTCTGAGGTTTCTGTTGAATATTTTAGCTCCACAGGTGTTCTTACCTTCATAGTGGGTGTGAATACAGGTCAACAACTCTTTCAGTTTTTATCTCTCAAACTACGCAAGTGGCGATAAAACCCGAGTTCTCCCGAGTCTGAACGGCCTGTATCTGTTTCGTCACAACTCCTTTGTTCGTTAGTATTCATCAGCTCCCGCAGTTGAAACCACGCCTAGCATGCTGCTGGCTAAAAGCTGTAGCATAAGACGTAGCAAACAGGAAGACACGACGTCTGACGTTGCCATGCGTAGCGGGGCAGGAAACAGTATACCTTGCTCTCATAGGCTAGTTTGTTAGCCAATCAGAGTCCAGCAAATTCGAACAATGAATATGAACGAGCTGCTGACGAAGCAGCCTGACGGAAGGAGCTGGAACCACCCGAATTTTAATGCAGACAGATTGAAAGGTCTGTTAATAAGTGAATAAGTGTTTTCTGACGTTTTTTAGATATAAAATGTTTCATATTACAGGTTAATACTTAAGAAATAACCACAAAGTCCTGAAATGTGTATTAAATGGCCTCTTTAAACTCACATGAGAAAGCTAAAAAACATTGCAAAGTTTCAAGACTCTTTCGGAAACATTCTAACAATAATGTTTGCGATTTGTCCTTTAAAGTTTTATTTCTATTTGCATTTTAGATCTATTATGTGTTGATATCTCCTAGTAACTAAACCAGGCACATGCACAAAAAATAAACATAAAGCAACCAGCAACCTGCCAGGGCTCATGAGTTTAGAGGTTGTACAAGAAAGTTCTATTTTTTTTTCAAATGTGGCTGCTTCACTTCACTTTTAAGGTCATTGGTCTGAAAATCAGGCTTCTTGAAGAGGCAGCATGGCAGGGCTTCACTGTACAGAAACACACAGTCAGTGTTTAATCTGTGTCTCTTTGCACTTGGTTAGAAATAGACTCCTAAGATGCTATCTCTTTGTTTCCCCACCCGTCTGTGTCCTTCCAGAAACGTACGGTAAGAAAAGGACTAGAAGAAAAGCCTAAACCAAAGAAAGATTCAGACATTGTTCGGGAGAGGATTATCCGCAGGGCTGCTCTGGAGTTTGAAGATGGGATGTATGGTATCCTCTGACAATTATACATCTAACAAATTAAATGCAGAGGCATATCATTATTTGGTTAAGCTGGCTGCCTTACTGCAGGTAAAAGCAGACTGATAGCTGCAGAAGAAAGAACGTGGTGCCATGAGCAGCTTAGTTTGAATAATTCTAATCTCTGCACCATTTGATTGCTGAAGAAATTTGTGCAGATTTTTACAAAAATGTTTTTGCATTTGATGTATTCGTAGCACAAGTCCCTCATCACGAAAGCAGCATTAAAATCCAAGTGAAGTGTTTTTGATTAACGTGTTTTTAGACAATTGGAATTTTCCAGCATGACACATTTATTATTTTGGAAATACTAAACTGAGTAGTTACGTGGATTTTAGTATCAGCCACACAGTTAATGTTCCATTGATTTTTCACTGTAAAATCATGACACTTGTCAATGTCCAGGACTGGATCACCTTTACATGTCTTTACATCATGAATGCGGATGAGTTTTTGTTGTTTTTTAACTAATGGAATATCAGCTAACCTTGGTATTGGGATCCCCATGCTGGCCAGCAACTTCATAAAACCAGACATCACTGTACACCTCCAAAGTGAAAATGGGATTTTGGGCCTGGTAAGACTTTTTTACAGAGTTTTCTTCTCTTCTTTCAGTTTCAAGTAGCATGAATAATCATTTCGACAGCACTGTAGGTTTTTAAACCAAATGAAGCTTTGAGCATACGGCAAAAATGAATAGTTGTTCATTTCAGCTGTATCACTGCATGTTGGGGCCCCTAATTTAAAATGTGCTAGTTTTATTATATAACAGATTGTGGCAGTTTGACACTTTTTCCTCAATTTAAATTCTTACTCACAATCATATTTTGCTGCCTGAGTCTTTTTAACAAAGGCAGCTGAAGCTGCTGTGGGATGACTTTCCAATCAGCTCTGTTGACAAGATGATGTAGGCGTCTGCACATTTATTTATTATTTTATTTTATTTGTCTATGCTTTCTTTAATTGTAAGTCATCATTTGTAAGAGGTACCGATCTCACCTTTCTTTGCTTCTCCTCTTTTGTCCAAGGATTGCTCCCTTTGTTGAACAGGAAAAAAAAAAATCAATGTCTCATCTAATCAGAGAAATGTGATTGCGCCTGTGCCTCACTCGAAAGATCATGACCAGTCAGGATGAGTGACATGTGTGAGTGGATGTATGTGGACGCTGTGTGTCTGTGTGCACACTCATACTTGATTTGTATTTGGATAGGGGCCATACCCCACAGAGGACGAAGTGGATGCAGACCTGATTAATGCTGGTGAGGGTTTTTCCTGATCACTAATGGAAAATTAGTGTTTAAATAAAAACATCTCAAATCTCTTCAAACGTTGGGCTGATTTATAGTAAAGTAACTTTGGTATGTTTTGGCAAGGATTTATTCTCTTTCGTGTTTAGAAATGTTGCATTTCAGAAACTCAAGTCCTCCCCAATTTCCTTCTCTGATCTCCACTCATTATTTTAAAGTATTGCCATTGATTTATCTTCACTGTCATGCTAACTTTACTGCCTTTATATATCTTTTGTGTTCAGTAAATTTAGTGCTGTAATAAATGAACACCAGTACTTTTATATGTCTGTTCTACAGGGAAGGAGACTGTAACTGTGCTCCCTGGAGCTGCTTATTTCTCAAGTGATGAATCATTTGCCATGATCCGAGGGTAAGACTTCTATATTTTTTTTAAAGATGTTTGCATACCAAAAGCCAAACATGCCTAGCATTTAAGGGCAATTTTAGTAATTAAATCCCTTAAATATTTTTGGTAATTTAGCGACTCTCCTCCATTGACAGTAATTAATACATAAAACAAAAAAAGCACATTTCTGTCCTTTAGATTTTGTTTTTCTAATTCATCTTTTCTAACTCTCAGTCAGTATTTGACCACAGGATTTAGTCAGGATGTGTAACCCTGGATATTAACGAATGGTTGCTGTCACCAGTACAAGCAGACAGAAGCCTTGTCAATAGACCCCAGGTCTCTTGTTTTTATTGATTTGCCTGCTGACTTATATTGCCCACCCGTGCTCCCTGCAGCATCAGTTTTGTTTGTCCACCCAGTGGAAATTCAATAGTGGTCATAAACAAAGCTGTCCAGTCACACTGGCAAAGACTAAATGGAATCACGCTGAATTTGTGGCCAAGTTTGTCTGTTATTGTGTGAACACAACTAAGAGCCCCGACTTGCTGAGTTTTTTTAAATAGGGTTCACTGATACCCATAATACCTCACCAGCATCTTTTAATATCTGGTACTCTTAGATTTTATATTTTTGGGATTACTGGTGCTTATACCAGAATTTGTTATTGACACACCAACATAAGATGTAGGATAATCACTTTTAATCCATTCATTCAGGGCAACACAAGCACTTTTTTCCCATTTTAACTGTGTTACCAGGTATTTTGGGGTAATTTAAAATTGACTGTTTTTAAAAGTGCAAAAGTAGTGATTTAATCAACACTGATGGCAAATAAAACAAAATAATCCATATTTTTAACCCTTTATTAAAGGCACAGTATGTAAGAATTAGACCTTGTTGTCAAATTCAAATTCTGCAGTTCATGTGGAAAAAAAACATCTGCTCTCAGTCACTCACCCCCACCGCTCCCTGACTTTTCTGTTGAGTTACCAGTTCTGATGTTGATTCTCTTTTTGTTTCTTGTTAAATTTTTGAGAATGTCTGAAGGTTTATTTGTTCAGCGTTGAGTTTTCCTAAGTGCGTTTGAACCCCTCATCACGTGCAGCTCGACTGATCAGTTGGAAGGATGTGGTGGTTTCTTACTTTTTGCTGCTAATGGTTGTAGAATTACAGCTGCTTGTGTTGAAGACTTGGCAGCCTTGCAGACTCACATGTGATTCGTTATGAAACCAGCAAGTCTGAACGTATGAATAATAATTACGGTGCGGGCTAGCAGTTTTAAAATGACAGAAACTAGCGAGCACCCAGTCGGCTGAGATCGAGATTTGTTACAATGTGACTTTATTTTCAACATCAGTGGGACATTAAACTGTTGTTTGAGTATTTCACTGTAAAATTCTTACATACTGTATCTTTAAGAAACAAGATATTAGTCATGTTCTTTCTCTTTTTAAAAAAAACCAACATTTTAATCCCTTTTATTTGACCGGAAAATGGTACAAGATTTTTATATGTGCCTGCCATGGAGAGGGGAAGTGTAACAGCCTTTTTTTTTTTTTTGCATAAAGTAGTCAAATTACAGTGAAGCCTGTTCAGATGGTTGCTGGATTATTTTCACTTGGTGCATTTTGTGTAGCAACTGTGCTAAAAGGGTGTGAACATTGTTAAATCCAACAACAATAATGGTAAGCTGGCAACATCATTGTTAAAATTCAAGAAATAAGCTAACAAACCCTCCTCCCCCGCATGATTATGTATTTATTCAGTATGTGCAGTAACAAAACAGATACAGCTGTAAAGTGTGTCTGTGTGTGAGTGAGAGAGAGTGGCAGACTTTAAAGATATTCTATAGTAGTTTGCATATTAATTAAGCATGACAGAATGTTTATAACTGTGGTATTGCAAAAATCAGATTTTCATAACAGTTTTTCAATCCTTATTTTATACCTGACCATTATAGCATTCTCTCCAGTGTATTGTTTTTTTAATTACAAGTTTTGATGTTTTACAATGAAGATCAGAGTCATCAGTACTTGCATGTTTTTACTGTTATATAACAGAAAGAAAGAAATGTGCAGCTCAGTGTCCTTATTTCTAATGAATGAGCCTGAGTTCATAAGTTTAACTGATTTCTAAGTTGACAGCTGTCGTCGTCTTTCGTCTTTTTAAGGGGTCACGTCAACCTGACAATGCTGGGAGCCATGCAGGTGTCAAAATATGGAGATCTGGCCAACTGGATGATCCCTGTAAGTCTGGTTTTGATGTAACACATTAACTGCCTTCTCAGATTTATGCTTTAAACATCTGATGGTGTTGGCCACAGTCCAGAGAAGCAGGCATACTCTAAATATTGCTTCTAAAAATTGTATTTCACTTGAGCTTGGAAATCAAAACTCCTTGGTTCTGAAATTGGAATTTAAATTTAGAAATTCTGAGATTCCTCAACCTCAGAATATAATCTGGCTGCTTCAAGCATGAAAGAATCGGATAACTGTAGTACTAAACCTTTTATTTTCTCTCCTGTCAGTTTGTATGACAATAAATCAGTTACACACATAATGTTCTACCTCTAATAAAAACATCTAAAGTGCTTTATTGTCATCAGCTTGTGGCTGATAATGTTATTAATGTCGTTATATTCTTTTTGTCACTGTGAGGGTCTTGTTCGTTTGTAACAAAGTATACAAGTCCCTTAGAAAATACACCCTCTTCGAATTCAAAGGACAGAAAGCAGGATCTAGTATTTCATCATTGCACCTTCACTATTTTTTTTCAAGCATTCTGTTGTAGAAATGCAGATGTGCATGGGCGAAACTGCATCTGCTAGAAATATTGCCTCATACTCTGGTTACCTGGGAAATAAGAACTTAGGGATAAGCTTGTCAGAGTACTTAGAGGAGGGTTTGTTTATTTCTTAAAGATTAGTCAGTACTTTTACTAGATATCTACATGGTCAACATGTCTTAAAACCCCCTTTGCCCCAGTTCTTCTAAGTAATTATTAAGGTCGAGAACCTATTAAAGTCTTGTTCAGTTGTTGAGGGTTAAACTAGAGTGCCCACTGGGATTCAGCTGACAGTTTGAGCAGCAACATATTAAAACAAAACTGGCACACACACCTCAATTTTCGCCTACGCTTCAATCTTCATTATCCCCTTTTTTTAAAGGATGGGTGAAGAGAATTACATTTCCCGTCGTCTGTGATAATGAAAATTATTCACTATCTAAAGATGGCTTCATAGCGTGAAATTGGAAATGTCTTTTGTAGGAGTTAGGGATGCAGTACACTCAGCATGATTACATTGATTTCAAACGCTCTTAATATGCAGAATTCAGATGAACATTTTCCAACTGAGGGCTTTGAAATGCTTTTACATTCCCTGTGAGCCTGAAACATCTTGGGAAAATAAACAATATATGGAGGCAAATGGCTGATACGACAAAAGGGAGGCATTTTGGACTTTATGTGGGGTTTCACCATTTAGCTGCTATTAGGGATGCAACAATACAACTTTTTTCAAACCGATACGATACTGATACTTAGATCTGAGTACTTGCTGATACCAAGTACCAATGCCGATTCTTCTACCGCACAAAAAAATGCAATGAAGTGGAAGACAGGTTTTATTTTCTTCTCTGCTTATTACAGCAAATGATGGTGAACTCGATGAAACAAAATGAATAAAAATGACCCCAAAACCAACATTTCAAGTAAAAAAACATTCATTTTAAATATCGGTTCATGGTATCTGTTAACTTACAATACAAGTACATTAGGATGGTATTATCTCCTATATTGGTATCGGTGCATCCCTAGATGCTATAGTCTATAATCAGGTCACTCAATGTCAATGTAGAGGTTCAGTTTATAACAGGGAATGTACAATGACATCAATAACAGATATGCAATGAAATTAAGTGTGAGTAATATGAGTAAAGCATGTTGTAATCGGTTTAAAAAATAAGGAACTACAAAATTTGCTAAAGTTGCTGGTATAAAAGGAAGTAAAATATTGTTAATTTAGTATGTTTTAAAAAAAGTAATCGTTTCCATCATTGACATAGCTAAAAATCTAGTATGACAGCAAAATCCTAAGGCTAGTAGGGGAGCTTTTATTTCTGGTTTCTATTTTCTATATAATTACATAGTGCATAATTAATCCACAAATATATTACTGAAAAACTTGCTAACGTGTTTTTTTTTAGTTTATTCTAAAATAGTTAGGTAATCCAGAAGGACCAACACAGACATTTTCGTGCCTGTTTAGATTATTTTAGATTTTTCAGTTTTTTTTCTCATTATAATCACACCTTAAATGAAACATTGTTTTAAAAATCAATGAAACTCTATTTACATCTTACACAATGTAATCACTTGTGCTTTTGGGTGTCTTTGAACACAGTTTCCATTGTTTTCCAGCCAGTTTCTTTCAGATTCTTGTCATTAGTTGTTGGTGTAACAAAGCCTCATGTCAGTCCGTCACTGTGTTATTAGAGAGCCATTTGCATCAGCCAGTGAAGACCGTCAGAGAATCTGTGAGCGGGAACTCATAGATTGCGAAGGGGGTCATTTTCTCTGGTATTTCTACCACTCACTGAAAAGTCAACACTTTTCTCAACAAATTAGAAAATTGTATTCGGTTGCCATGGCAACTATGAAAATGATGCTGTCGTCTCCTGAAAGTGTGCTTGAATAAATCGTCAAAATATGCTTCCCAGGCATTTTCATGTGCATTGGTGCCACAGTAGCACAGTTTTCACACCATTCACACTTATAAGCCACCAGTTTTCTATCAGAATAAATCTTTTTGCTATAATTTATTGATACTGTTTCTGCCAATTTTTTTTATAGCAGGCTGTAAATACAGGAAATCGCAACATAAAAGGGTTGCACTTAACAAACACTGCTTTTTTTGCTCTTATAAAATGAATAATTGGAAAGACATCAGTTGTGTGTCATTGAGGACTGGCAGAGAAAGAGGTTGAGTAGAAATGACTGACTCGTCTCTGCTTTCACATGCACTATAAGGTGCCATTTCAGCGAAGCTTCAGCTCATGAACCCTGGTGTTATCTGGGTTCTGCACTGCTGATAGCGTCTCTTTTAGTTCTCAAGTTATATTTTACTTATAGCAGTTTGTGAATTATTCTATCAATATTAACCTTACCCTGATGTTCTCACTGTAACTTTACCTTTAATCCTCCTAATTCGTGGTCAGTTATGCTTGCTACTTTTCTTTTAGAAAATGTTGATAGAATGCTGCATGTTGATAAAAAAATGTTTTCCTCTATCAGCCTTTTGTGAGGTTATTTTTTATTAATTTCTGGGCACGAAAAAATTTTGACTAATTCACTTTTAAATGATCTGTATTCTGTTAGTTTGTTAAAATCTTTTAGAGCCATGACATAATATTTTGGGAAACAAAGTTTAAGTGAATCAAAAGATCACAGTGAATCTTTTACAAACATTTAACCACATCTTTCAAATAATGGTTGTAAAACTCCAACTTACACATTGGATAGAAAGGAACATTTGACTTTATCATACATATGTTTAAGGGGCCATTCCATTAAAAACGTTTTTTTAGGTTTCTGTTGAATATTTTTTCTCCACAGGTGTTCTTACCTTCATAGTGGGTATGAAAACAGCTCAAAAACTTCTCTTTCAGTTTTTATCTCTCAAACTACGCAGATGGCGATAAAACCCGAGTTCTCCCGACTTCGAACAGCCTGTATTTGTTTAATCACAACTCCTTTGCTCGTTAGTATTCGGCAGCTCGGGTAGTTGAAACCACACCTAGCAGTCTGCTACCTAAAAACTGTAGCATAAACACGTATCAGACTCGGTGCGCTGTTGCCATGCGCAGCAGGGAAGGAAACGGGAAGCCTTGCTCTCATAGGCTAGTTTGTTAGCCAATCTGAGTCCAGCAAATTCACATAATGAATATTAATGAGTTGCAGCCCGAAGCCTGACAAATCTTTACACAGATAGATTGAAAGGTCTGTTAGTCATTGTTTCCTAATGTTTTTTAGATATAAAATGTTTCATATTACAGGTTAATATTTCAGAAATAACCACAAAGTTATGAGATTTGTGTGAAATGGCCTCTTTAAAAGTCAGAGTTCAGTTGGCCACTAGGGGGAAAAAATTAGTGTCTAAATGTTTTTTGTGGAATCTCCCATGATTTTTCATTGAATTTTTGTAAGTTTATTCAGCCATAAAATGATTCTGTCTAAAATACATGCAAGTGAATTCTCAGTAATTCATCAGTAGTTAAAGCTATTTTATAGTGTTAAAAAATGAAACGTCTCAAAGATTTCAACCTTTTCAATGTTTCTAGTAAGTAAAAGTGCCAAAATCCATCCTATTGAGGGTTCTGTCATGTTAAGATTACAGCAGCAAAATGGAAATTATTAGATTAATGATGAAAAGAACAACCTGTGGGGCTTCAGTTAGACTAGGGAGGTCAAGATCATCAAGCTTCATTAATTAAATGACTAAATTACCCTGCTGCTGGTGGCAACTTAGACAGAGGATATTTTTGTGGTGGTGGTTATGAAATTGTTTTTGTTTCATCTGAGTGGTTATGTTCATGCTCCACTGGTCAGAAGTCGGATGACACTGCAACCTCTTTATTCATCAGTGATTTGATCAAATACTCATCTAAAAACATAGATGCTCTAAAATAATGATGTAATTTATGATGAATTGTTCAGTTTTGAGTTTTGCTCCTGATTGAATAAACTTGATGCTAAAATTTATTTAACACTGGAGGAGATAATCAACAGTGTGTCATTAGATTGACACACATTAGATAAGATTTAGAAACTGTTGATTCTGTAAACCTGACCGTTTTCACCTCTGCCTGATGGTTGTAGCTGCATCGTTTAGTGCTAAGCATTTATTTTTACAAATATTAATGTCTTTTAGTTTTCATCTTCCACTGAAGGGAGAGCAGCTCTGTGCTGTAGTTTTTGTGGGACATGACCAATACTGCCTGTCTGTTTCCTTTGCATTCAGCATCTCTCTTAATTATTTGCTTTACATGCTTCACTGTCAGAGATCCATGGAGCTGCTAAGCATTGAGCACGACACGTTTGATCAAATGACAAATCAATCCAGTGAGCTCTGAAGTGGAGTAATGACATCGAGCAAACATCAGAACTACAAACACCAGATTAAATTCTCAGTTTGTGGGGGCAATTTTTTAAATACACTTGAGTAACTCTGTGTCAGATACGCATGAGAGAAGGGCTTATTTTAGCTCCAATACTCACAAAAAAGGCAAAACATATAATTAACCACAGCAATGAGGCAGATATCCAGAGTCAGAGTCTCAGTTTCTGTCATCTATTTTACCTAATTGCTTTCTTATAAACATGGCCTTTTTGAAACAGAAAAATTTTAACTGATCTGTGTTTAAGAATGAAGTTGTCATTGGAAAGAAATTTCAATTTTGTTATTAAAGAGGCCCTTCCATTAAAAATGGTTTTTCTGAGGTTTCTGTTGAATATTTTAGCCCCACAGGTGTTCTTACCTTCATAGTGGGTGTGAAAACAGGTCAACAACTTCTCTTTCAGTTTTAATCTCTCAAACTACGCAGGTGGTGATAAAACCCGAGTTCTCCCGAGTCTGAACGGCCTGTATCTGTTTCATCACAACTCCTTTGTTCGTTAGTATTCATCAGCTCCCGCAGTTGAAACCACACCTAGCATGCTGCTGGCTAAAAGCTGTAGCATAAGGCGTAGCAAACAGAAAGACACGACGTCTGACGTTGCCATGCACAGCGGGGCAGGAAACAGTATACCTTGCTCTCATAGGCTAGTTTGTTAGCCAATCTGAGTCCAGCAAATTCGAACAATGAATATGAACGAGCTGCTCGAGGCCTGACGGAAGGAGCCGGAACCACCCGAATTTTAATGCAGACAGATTGAAAGGTCTGTTAATCAGTGTTTCCTGACGTTTTTTAGATATAAAATGTTTCATATTACTGGTTAATACTTAAGAAATAACCACAAAGTCCTGAAATGTGTATGAAATGACCTATTTAAGATCAGAAAATTTCATCTGCATTGTTCAAAGCCGTTGCCAAATTTTAACAGTGTAAACATGTTGCACTCAGCAAATTGATTAAACCTCAGGTGTCAAATCACATTCCTAGTTTTAAAATAAGTCTCAAAAGTGCGAAATTGTTCAAATACTTCTGCATGGTTCTTCTTTATGGTAACAATATGAAGATGTTAACTAAAGAGAAGTATTAACCTAATCCAGTGCTTCTCAATTATTTTCTTTCACACCCCCCAGAAGGAAGAAAACAATTTGCGCCCCCCAACCACGATTTTAAATAGCATAATTTGTCTATTAAGTTGTTATAAGTACACCTCTGCATATCATTGTGTCCTTATTAATATTAAACATAAATTATTCTGCTGAAATTCGAGATTTATAAATGTAAATTTAATCTTAAAAACCATACTTTCCTTATTTTTCTTAAATAGGAAGAGTTATACATAACATTAATATCACACTCCTCTACCAAAAAAGTACTCAAAACAATCAATGTGCAAATCTTTCTATGTTTTTATATAATTAACCCAGCTGGCTGTTTGTTCTTGTAACTGTTATGTTGTTTACTTCATTTTCCCTTAAACTCTGTTCAATTAGGTTTGTAAAGAAAAAAACAAACAAACAAAAAAAAAAAACGTCTTTGCTAGCGAGTGAGAAACTAAGAGAAGTTTATGATTGGTCAGCCAATGTCACCTGATCGTGCCGCATGCAGGAAGCAGGTCTGAATAGCTCTAATCTGTAAATATCAGCACCAAATCTCCACATAAAGCAGTTAAGGTCAGATCAGAAATGTTGTTAGATTTGTCAGTATGCACTTTTTGGGGGAAAAATATGATAAAGATATCCGTTTGTGAGACTACGAGAAAATACAGTACCTGTGACGAGTTTGAAGTCCGTAGGTGGTGTGAAAATAAGCCACATACCTTGTGGATACATGTTGTCGTCTTTCTCCCTGCTTGTTGTTTTGTGTACTGACGAAATCACGCACGTTTTCGCTATTCTGATGAGATTTTGTGATCTTCCGGGACCAGCTGGTTGTAACACTTGCACGAGGGATAAACCTATTTAAAATGCTCCTCGTGGGAAGGGGCGCATGGCTGATTGCGCGAGCAAAACGCTGCGCCCTTCCGACGCGTCCAGTGGAAAGGAGGGGTTAAGGTTCAGATCAGTAGTCAGCGTTACATTTAGTTTTTCAATAATCATCACTGATTCATTGATTTTAGCACAACTGTGATTGCGAGAGGCCATTTCACACAAATTTCATGACTTTGTGGTGATTTCTGAAGTATTAACCTGTAATATAAAACATTTTATCTAAAAAAGAAAATAGGAAACACTGATTAACAGACCTTTCAATCTGCCTGAGTGAAGATTTGTCTGGCTTCCGCTCCAACTCATTAATATTCATTATGCTAATTCACTGGACTCAGATTGTTTAACAAACTACCTTTTGAGATCAAGTCATACTGTTTCCTGCCTCCTGACCAAGTCTCTTCCGGTTTTATGAAATGAAATGAAAATGAAATGAAATGAAAAATAAAATGAAAAATACTTTATTTATCCCAGAAGGGAAATTCAACGTTGTAGTAGTTTTTTTTTTTTTTTTTTTTTTTTTTTTTTTT
>SSNP01000067.1:1694948-1743900 GCA_006937955.1 Pachypanchax playfairii
AAAACTGAAAGAGAAGTTGTTGACCTGTTTTCACACCCACTATGAAGGTAAGAACACCTGTGGAGCTAAAATATTTAACAGAAACCTCAGAAAAACTGATCTTTTTCTAATTATCAGCAGCTGAGGTGAAGTACATAATGAGGTGTTGAGCTGTTATAACAGGTAAAAATACCCCGTGACACTGGGATGTCAGATGATGTCATTCTTTAGATTTGCTTTCATAACTTGCTCACTGTCATAAAATCAATTAAGCTTTTTTACGTAAAACGATTGGTTTTTCTTTTAGTGTATCATCCTGTGTTGCTTTATAAAAGATTATATTTCTAAAGAAAGTGAACTAAAAGAACTTTGTTTGAAGATTAAAAGTTTTATACTCATGATTTAGCAAATTGAATTACAGTGTTTTCATTATAGCTCAGTTTTAATTGTTGAGTTACGAGGAGATAATGTAAACACTGTGCACGGCCATGTGCCACCTCATGCCTCCTGAACCTCCTCTCTTCTCTCACTTTATATCTTCTCAATCCAGCTGGCAGACAGTATCCTTATGATGCGCCACACATATATTTCCTCGGGTTATTGAGCAGAGACCAAAACAGGCTCCTCACATGATTGATGAGGAAATGGGATTTTAATTCAGTTACTGAGCCGTCACCCTGTGGCCATATCAGCATGTCAGCCTTCGCTATCTGGTAGCCGGCTTTGCTGGGAACAATGCAAGACTGAAAGACAATTTTTCACCCAGCTGACAAATTTGTTGTGGTGATGATCTTTTAGATAAATTTGCCCTTTTGGGAGCAGCTTTCTTGGTTTAAGTGAAAAGCTTCTGTGTTTTTTCCCCCCTCTTAGATTGTAAGCAAAAATTAATTAACTTGCTGAACTCTGACCTAGAAATGTTCAACACATAACGGTTTAGACATATTTTAAAACCTTAGTTTTTACCATGTTATTGCAAAGATTTATTGTGAGGAAAAAAGAAGAAACCTCTCCAACAACATGCTGCTGGAGATGGGCACATTCACTCTGCACAGGAACAACTGGGTTTAAAAAATTGAAGGAGGAATACACGTGTATTTGTGAATACACCGTGTGCTACATATTATATTAATTACAAGTGTGCTTATTAGAAAAAAGAAGAATATCTAGAAATTTGCTAGAAGACTGCAACTTATTCCAGATACATTTTTATTGTATTTTATTAAATATATTTGCATTCTGCTAAGACATACAGGTTTAGGTCACATTACTTCTTCATCTAAGGGGTTTGGTAGACTCATTTTGAAAAAGCATATTTTTCTCTCTCACTTCTAGGTATTTTTGTGCTCAGATGTCTTTTTTAAATTCGTTGTAAAAGATTCTTCTTCACTTAAAGGTGGGATATGAAATATTTTCATAAAAAGCAATATTTTTAACAAAATAATGCATCCACAGTGTGTTTAGAGGGTTATACAATGAAAATAGAGCATTTCCTTTAAAAAATATATTCAAAGTAAAATATTATAAAATATTAATTTTGGCGGGTACGACGTTGGCATTTTGTTTACATCTACCAGCCAATAGCTGGCAGAGCAGCGGGCACCATTTTGGGTTGCCTAATACCGTAAATACTCCAGCACATTGAGGCTGGTACTGTGGAGTCTGCAGGTCAAGCAGCTGGAAGCACCAGGGACATGTGGCGATTATATACCTTATTTGATTGCCATAGGGGGTTTCCCAACATGTGACTTAGCATTTTGATTAGCAGCTAGCTAACATGTAGCTGCAGCAGGCCGCTGAAGTGGGGCATCTCAGGGCTCCGCATTCAACTGGAGGACACACCATGGAGGAATTATTTATTTTTGTTTGCTTATTGTATAAGTGAGGTGTGCAGGATGGTGTGTGAGAAGGACAGAGGATCTTAGGAGGGACCGCAGAAAGTTTTGGTTTGCTCTAGAAGAGCCACGGGACAACTATGAGCTCTTTGCCACGGACTGAATCGATGACTGAGATACAAACACGTAGGAGCTGCGGCTGTGGCTCAGTGGTTAGTGCGGTCGTCCTCCAACTTGAAGGTTGGTGGATCGATCCCGGCTTCCACCGCCACATGTCGAAGTGTCCTTGGACAAGACACTGAAACCCATGTTGCCCCCCTGCGTATCGGGTTGTGTGAGTGTTAGCCCCTACCCTCTCCCCCCGGTTTACATATCGGGTTGCATGAATGGGTAAATGCCAAATGAAAGCGCTTTGAGTGGTCTGAATGACTAGAAAAGCGATATACAAATACAGGACATTTACCATTTATCAGAGTCAGTGTGTGATCAGCGGGGCTGGAGAGCATGATGAGTGAGCTGAACTCATGATATTTTATTGTCCTGCTCGGATTGGGGATCAGAGTGGGTTTGGTGAGGAATATTGGTCGCCCTCAGCATCTGAGCGAGCGCGTGGGGGGGTTAACAAGCCTGGCACCCAGATGGCTGAAGGCTTTGTGCCGTGTTATGCTGTTCATATTCCATATACCACCTTTTAATGTGGCAGATTTTATCTAGTGAAGGATGTTTTCACAAACAAACATTACATCATTCATCTCTATTTACAGTATTATTTAGAGTCATTGACTACCAAGTGGCCCTAATTAAAATTTGGGGTTGTTTGTAAAGTTTTCAGGGACTTTTAGAGTCATCCATTGTTAGAATCCCTCAGTTCTCTAAACGTACAGTTCTAATTGGGTAGCAGAAAATACAGAATGCATCATTGTCATTTCTGTTAAAAAATAAGTTACTGCATTTGTTTCCTAACTTTACACTATACAACTAAACCAAAGTCGACATTTTTCAGGGTAAGATGGTGAAAGGAATGGGAGGAGCCATGGATTTGGTTGCTAGTGCTGGAACCAAAGTTGTAGTCACCATGGAACACTCTGCTAAGGTGTGTATACAATAAAGTGTGCATATGTGCTGTGACTAGTTTTAATTACCTAAGAACTCCGTTCTTTTCATTAGGAGTCGGTATTAACTCAAATCAAATTAAACAGGCAATTTCCTTCTCCCAGAAACCATCCCCTTTTATTTGTCTTAAGCTAATTTAAATACAAGCCTAGAATTGGACTTTGGCAAGAGCTGATTAGTGGGACGTGCTCCAGATGAAGCTGAGTTACCCTGAGGATTTTATACAATAGAAGCAAAAAAGCTTTGGTTGCTTTTTAGAAGGTCCAGACCGGTGTGATGCAAGAGAAACACATCCTTCTGCATTAACAGAAGCATGCTGTTTTCTTGCTAATGGGCCTCTGTCTGGCGCCCAGCTGTAGTCCAGATGGTGCAGCAGGTGAGCATAAATTTACTGCCCAGAGCCTGTTTCATTCATGACTGGGGGAGAGGTAGGTGAGGTATGTTGTGTCCTCGTCAGACAGCATATAAGGTGGGTTTTTTCCTAGAGGGGACAGAAGGATAAACACACTTACTTTTAATATGTTCTGTGTATCTTTTTTAAAATGCGCATACATTACCTCCTGCAACCCTGTAAATATGAAAATCTCAGCAGGGTCCCTGAAGAAAATTACACTCTATTTGAAGTGATTGACAGACTTAAGTGACTAAGCAAAAACCTGAGCTTTATTTTAACTCTCCTTTTTTTTCAGGGAGGCAAACACAAAATATTGGAGAAGTGCAGCCTGCCTTTGACGGGGAAACAGTGTGTGGATCGAATCATCACAGAAAAGGTGCAGATTTAATATTTTTATTTGTGGATATAATATATGCAAATGGACCTTTATTCGACATAAATTTGATTGGAAGTGAAAGGATGGTGCGCATGAATGGTGGATGATTGTGGCAAGCAACGACTTCTGCAGAGTAGAATTAGACCATCACCTCATACTAAAGGTGTCAGTGCAAGTTTGAGTTGAGTCTAAGTAGATATTAGTTGTTTCAGAGCGCTTTTAAAACTCCATCACTAAATATATCTGACAGTGACTTATCTGTTCACTCAGCATGCTGTACTTCTTTATGATCATATTACTCTCAATTATCGCTTATTCATCTGCTTATAAAGAATAGCAGTAGGCAGTGTAGTAAACAGACCTTCAGTTTGTTTTGTTTTCTGCTTCTATTAATGTTTTACTTTTTGGTAATCTTAGAATTTTATTTTATTTATTTATTTATTTACTTACTTACTTATTTATTTTTGTCATTATTTTAGACAGAATATTCCAAAAACCAAAGGAGAAGTGGGTTTTCTTTTGTAAAATTACTAACAGAAGTACGTTGACTAAATACTCATCCATTAAGTTTAGAATTGCCAGTTAACTGTAACATGCAACATGTTTGGGGGCGGAATCAGGAAAACCCACAGATTCACAACCAGATCGTTTAAACTCAATGGAGGAAGTCCCAGCTGGAGTCAAACTGCAATCCAGGGCAAATGATAGCTGTGCCATTGTATGGCCCAAAATATAAATATACAGATTTTCTTATATTGATATTAAAAATCGGAATTTTCTAAAACATCTGAACACATTTAAAGCTGCTATCCTTAATTTGCATAACAAATTAGCTTAACATGTTTTTTTCATGCCCATTAAAAACGTTTTAATACAGCATGGAAAAAAATATGTTGTGAAGATTAAAAAAAAAACGAAAAAAATGATTAAGTGGCTCTCCCGTATTTGTCTTAAAACATCAACCAATCAAATGGTCCGGCCCGACAGGAATGATTGGACAGTCTCTCCAGTCATACGGACTTCCGCATTTATTTGGCTTCTGTGCTCCTAAAAAACTGAGACATATTACCGCAGCACACCACTGCTGGGAGTGTTCACCGCTCTACCATGTCACAGCAGGAGAAACAGCCGCCGGCTGGTTCCACGTCAGGTTCAGGACAAAGTAACAATTAATGTCAGTTGTTTGTTGTTATATTGGCTTCTCTTACTGGTGATTCCGCCATGTTACGGTACTTGAATGAACTGCAGACCAGTGTCTTGCACTCAGTCGTCTTCTGGGGCTACGCGTGTTTCCAAACCTGGGGGTTGTGTGGCTTAGGAATTCTATCAGATGGGAGGGGCTGAGAGTTCTGTGACTTTGTTTACATTTGTTGACATTTTAAGCTAGGCAATTTGATATCGGGTATATCACCTTTAAATGAAACTAAATTGCTGTGAATTAAAGGAGATTGTTTCACACTTTATCCATGTTTACTTGTGGAATGTGTTTTGCTTTAAAACACTAAAAGACTTCTATGGACTTGCTTTGCCTAATCTACCATACTGCATTAAACTGCTCTGGAAATGTAAAAATACCCTGTTTTAAAATACGTTTATAGGTATTTATGCAAAGCTCTAGGACATTTAGATCCCAGGTGCAAATCAAAACACACTTCCTGGATCTTTTGTTTACTGTTGGATGAAGTTTCATCTATTCTATTTGCAAAAGTCTCCCTGCTCTGTGAGATTGTCACACTGCTTGGGTTTTGAAGGTCATCATAATGGGTTTAAATTATACTTTTTAGGTTGGGTGGAAATGAAAGGACCTTCACTCTTGTAGCTATTTTTGCCATGTAGTTTTTAAAAAATGTCAACTGTTGTACAGAAAAAAAAAATCAGTTTAGCAAGTAAAAAGAATTCTTTTGGATAATAGCATAACTAATCTACACATCTGTATTTTGTGTCTATATTTCTACCTATCTTAATGTTCAGAGATAACTGAAACTAGAAATTAAAAAGGGGCCTGAACACGTCATCTATTTGATTTCCTTGTTTCACCACAACCAGTCTGTTTCCTTATTCAGCTAGCAATAAGCAGGGCATCCAAAGACCATGGACCCATTAGACACAAGTCACACCCATTGTTTATTTATCTCCCAATCTTATACACACACACACATTTGAAAACTAGTGCCGAGAAGCAACTGATTGATTTGTTAGATGTAACAGTGTGACACTGGCAGATGGAATTGCATTTAGTAATTTAGCACCAATTCAATTAGTGTATTTCTTGTTTTTTTCTGTCAGTTATTGATTTTTATGTCTGCACTGAAAAGTGCATCAAACACTGTAAACCCAAAATGTCCTGTATGTATGTTATGAGTCAGACTTGTACAAAAAAGCCATTAAGTTCAGGAAATCAAGTGCCATTGTTAAAAAAAGTCATCAATTTCCTATGATGCATTTCTTGTGTTGAAATCAGACTGGTTTTTTATGCATGTATGCTCTCGCGACCTTGCCTTTTTTTGCTCATGGATACAGTTCTGTGCATTTGGATCATATAGACGCTGACTTTTCCAACGGTGGCTTCTGAGTCTAATTAAATACCACCGACAGGCTGGTAGATGAGCGCTGGTTCCCATTTTTTATTTGGAAATTGGAGACGACAGGGTACACGTTAGTCAGGCAGAGCATCTTCATTAAATGTGACCCTTGATATCAAAAAAAGAAAATAAAGATTCAGAATTTTTAAATAGAGAATAAAAGTAGAAAGGATAGAGATATGAATACTGAAGGGGGGTATGGAAATTAAGCCCAGGGATTAGTTAAAGTAGACATTAAAGTTTGGTGCTGATGCAGCTTTGTTTATAGTCCAGCTATAGCCTTTGGTTCTTTTTCACTGAAAACATGACCTGTCAGGGACAAAGTCAGAAAGTGTGTCCATGCACCCCCAACCATCAACCCACAGCCCACTCAGTCCTTTCTGCTCAGCTTGTTTCTGTTGTGATTGCACAACTTTTCTCAGCAAGCAGTTTTCTGTTAACATTTCTAAAAGGTTAAAGTCGTTCTTCTGCCTTGCAAACCCTGGTACCACCTCCTCCTCTCTGCGTTTCTCATTTCAGCTTCTGCTGCCTCCTGCTTCTCATAAACGTCTTCAATACATGACTGTTATTTTTCCTCATTATGACATTAATTTTTACAGTTCATCATTTATGACCTAATGTTATTGTTTTTCTAAACATATTTTCCTTTTGTTTCATTGTCGTCTTACATTATACTACCCCCACAACCCCTTTCAAAATTATTCATCAACTACTTTGTCTCTTGTGCTTTGAATAAATTGAAAAATCTTTTTGCCTCCATGCATAATAAAATTGCCATCGTCTGTACCGAAATGTGAGCATTCTGATGGCAGCGTTTGTCGATGCCGGTTTCTTTTTGTAGGCCGGGCCTGGTAAAGTGAACTCATCAAAGATTCTGACATCCAACTGTCAGCTTGTCATCCTCTCAGATACTTGGCAGCTATGTCGAGAGGCCATTGTTTTGTCACCTCGAGGTTGCTTAATGCGTTCGGATGTTTTGAAAACCAATACATCCTGTTTCATATGCAAGGTGTTTTCACCCACATTTTCCCCTGTTAAATATCATGAATAAAATGTAAATTTGAAAAAGGATATCTGACTTTTAAAATGGTAAGCTGGAAAAAAAAGCTTATAGAAATATTAATAAAAATCTATTAAAGTTTTCATCCTTGCTAATGGCAAGCATTAAAGAAAGCTACATCTAAAAGGGAACATCCATCAGCATCATTCAGTTAGGTAGAATTTTTTTTTTTAAGTGCAGTTCTGTCGAGTATTATGGTCTGCGTCCAGTAGTTTGTACTTTACCTATAGAAGAAGGCAGTCAGAGTAATTTCAGTTTGGAGCGCACTGTCTGCTTGGTCCATGAGTCAAGCTAATGGACTCAATGTCCCTCATTAGCTTGACTCATGGAGGAGTCAAGCTAACCTCTGCTCAGAGCAAGAACTATTCAAGAGCAGCTGTTCACTTTTTAAGTCAGTGCACACCTAAAACCTTTCTGGGTAAATGAATGTAAATACAATGTTTTTATCTCGTGTCAGACCAGTGTTCATGTTTTTTACCAAACAGCTTTATTGTTCTTAATTAAATACATATATTCTGTTGAACTTTCTGCCACTGATCAGCTGAGTCTGCAGGAAGTTGCTCAGGTTGAACAGTGCAAGGCAGCCTCCAGTAGTTTGAATAAAGGTTAATCACCGTATATACTCGCCTATAAGTCGCCTATAAGACTTTCCCAGCAGGAAAAATTGAGGAATTTAGCATTGACCCGCTTATAAGTCGGTGTCAGAATCCGTTTGTGTGAGGAAGTCCCAGTGATGAAGGGTGTTTGTGAAAATGAGAGCAGAAAATATTGGAAATCGGTACTTTCTGCAATCATTTGTCATGTTTATTGATAAAAAGATATAACGTGTCTTTGATAATCCATTCTTATAAGAACGTCGTTCGTCCGAGTACTTGCTCCAGTCCCCAAGCTGTCGACATTTTCCTCTGGAAAAAAACTACTTCTTCCCGATATCTCGCGTATAAGTCGGAACCCCTCTTCAGACCTGAAATTTACTCCTCAAAAAACCGACTTATACACGAGTATATACGGTAAATACACACCGGCCACTTTATTAGGTACACCATGCTAGTAACGGGTTGGACCCCCTTTTGCCTTCAGAACTGCCTCAATTCTTCGTGGCATAGATTCAACAAGGTGCTGGAAGCATTCCTCAGAGAGTTTGGTCCATATTGACATGATGGCATCACACAGTTGGCGCAGATTTGTCGGCTGCACATCCATGATGCGAATCTCCCGTTCCACCACATCCCAAAGATGCTCTATTGGATTGAGATCTGGTGACTGTGGAGGCCATTTGAGTACAGTGAACTCATTGTCATGTTCAAGAAACCAGTCCGAGATGATTCCAGCTTTATGACATGGCGCATTATCCTGCTGAAAGTAGCCATCAGAAGTTGGGTACATTGTGGTCATAAAGGGATGGACATGGTCAGCAACAATACTCAGGTAGGCTGTGGCGTTGTAACGATGCTCAATTGGTACCAAGGGGCCCAAAGAGTGCCAAGAAAATATTCCCCACACCATTACACCACCATCACCAGCCTGAACCGTTGATACAAGGCAGGATGGATCCATGCTTTCATGTTGTTGACGCCAAATTCTGACCCTACCATCCGAATGTCGCAGCAGAAATCGAGACTCATCAGACCAGGCAACGTTTTTCCAATCTTCTATTGTCCAATTTCGATGAGCTTGTGCAAATTGTAGCCTCAGTTTCCTGTTCTTAGCTGAAAGGAGTGGCACCCGGCGTGGTCTTCTGCTGCTGTAGCCCATCTGCCTCAAAGTTCGACGTACTGTGCGTTCAGAGATGCTCTTCTGCCTACCTTGGTTGTAACGAGTGGTTATTTGAGTCACTGTTGCCTTTCTATCAGCTCGAACCAGTCTGGCCATTCTCCTCTGACCTCTGGCATCAACAAGGCATTTCCGCCCACAGAACTGCCGCTCACTGGATATTTTTTCTTTTTCGGACCATTCTCTGTAAACCCTAGAGATGGTTGTGCGTGAAAATCCCAGTAGATCAGCAGTTTCTGAAATACTCAGACCAGCCATTCTGGCACCAACAACCATGCCACGTTCAAAGTCACTCAAATCACCTTTCTTCCCCATACTGATGCTCGGTTTGAACTGCAGGACATTGTCTTGACCATGTGTACATGCCTAAATGCACTGAGTTGCCACCATGTGATTGGCTGATTACAAATTAAGTGTTAACGAGCAGTTGGACAGGTGTACCTAATAAAGTGGCCGGTGAGTGTATATGTATATATATATACTTAACGAGTACCAGTTAATTCTATTAAGAATTAACTCCAAACTGAGGTAACTCTGACTGTTTTCTACTGCAGGTATCCAGGTATAAAAATTGGTCTGTTTAAATCTATATTCATGATATCATGCAGATGTATAATTATTGAAGTTTTCAAGATTTTTCAGATCGCCACAAAATCTCTAAAAATAAACTTTGTTCTTTTAAAGCTGCTGCATAAATAGTGAAACACATTTATTTGTAATAAAACAGATGCACTTACGGCCCAAAACCTTTAAATAAAAATAGTAATAATAAGTTATAAAAGAATATTTAAGGCACCCGGTGTGCTTTGCTGTGGATCCATTATTCATTCACACACTCTGTCATACTCTGGTGGTGGTAAACTAAATTGTTGCCACAGCTGCCCTTGGGCAGTCTGACAGAACAAATGAAAAACAACTTTTTGCACAAATTATTCATCTTTTATACCCTTTGTGTTACGAGCAAGTTAATTGTACAAAGTTGATCAGTAATTTGCACGGCATCACTTACCTTGAAGGAGCCTTCTTGTACCTCTCTGTCACAATGAACCAACTTTTATTATCTAACTTTATTAGCTCTCTCTCATCACAGTCCTCATGACAAGAGGAAAGAAAACTATCTTTCACTCTGATTGTTGAAAAGCATTAATCAATAAAAGCAGCTATTTGCAAGGCCCACTGCTGCAACCTAACCAGGATGTTTACGTCACTCATTACTGCACCGGATGAAGTGGTAAGGAATGGGGGAAAAATACATTAAAGATGTAACCGCCTCCAGTACAACGTCTTAAGGCTTTGAGCAAAATGTTTCAGTCAATGTTTGTTTTTTTGTTTTTAATGCCGGACATCACTGCAATTAGTGGCCTGTGTCTGGAGTGATGTAATTCTGCAGCTTGTTTGATGAATGAAATCCTGCAGTTATTTCTTCTGTTAGCTCCAACAACATCACTGTCTGTGGGCTTATAAATGGATTTTTATGGTGATCACCAGCACTAACTCTTATCTGTGAATGGAATAGGGTAACATAAACGAAGCAACAAACAGCATGTGTAATAAGCCGGATATCACTTCTCTTAAAACGACTCTTCTGTGACTGCTAACACATTATGTGTTGAAGTTGGTTAATTTTCATATAAAGTCTATAAAAGTGCTTGAATCTGGGATTTGATTCCATTCTTCACATTGCTTTCCAGACCATATGTGACCTGTAAATATATGTCTCACACACACATTTTAAGCTACATTTCACTTTTGGAAGGGTGTGTTAACCCTGAAAGCAGGAAAGGTGACTTTCAGAACAGAAATATGTATCTTTTTGCATCTAAACAGACACATGTACGGTAAACAACATTCCCACAACCATCGTCCTCCTTGGCTCTTGTTGGCCTGGAGGGATGGTAAATCGAGTGTTGTCCTAAATAGTTATGTTTTGATTCGAGGCTTGTGATGGTGGGAAACCTATTGCCGCAGGCTGTCTCTGCTGCTCCTTCTCATGGTTGAATCATCTTGTAGTGTTGACATTTCTCTTTTTGTAACCAAACATACCCGGTTTAGCTTGTTTGCATGCAGCGTTATTACCGAAGAGATGTTTCCTTATGTGTTTTATTATATGTCCTGCTATGACATAAGGTTTCCACTGCAACTACTTCAATATATTTTGTTAATTTAAAAAAAAAATGTCCAGTCAGGCTCAGTTAAATGTCTCCTAAATAATTCAGTCATCATAATGGGCCTGGGAAAATGTTATCTTTGTTATTTTGCATAATGACTACCTAATTTCAGCGATTCTAATTGGAGCAACCAAATTGAAATTTTTTTACAGCCCTACTGTGAGTTTTTGTACAAACTCATCTTCAAATTTACTTATTATAATTGCTTGAAAGCTTTGTTGAAATACGCTTTTGTTTATTTGCTGGATGGTCTGAAGCCAATTGATTTAGTTATTTCTTTGTTCTATTATTATTATTTTCTCGTAAAGCATTTAGCTGGTGGGATGGTTTCTTGGTAAGAGACATTCAACCCACCCCTCAGCAGACATGTCATGAGGTCTGCCTTCTTAGCAACTTTTTATCTGTATGAAAAATGACTGTGTTTAAATGGAAAACTGCAGAGAAGGGTGACCTAACAAGTTCACAACTAAAGACTACTTAGCAAATGGAGCACAATTTAGTTTTTTTCTACTAAGTGATGATATTAGAAATGAGGTCAATAGATAATTGTTTCACATTGTTCCTACTCAGACCATTATGTGTCAGGCTCTCATGCATTTTGAACGGGAGTCAAACTGACTTTCACCGACTTATGATGGCACCTGCCATATCTGCACACCTGCATTGCATTTTTATTAACTAACCTCTGGGACATTTTGATAAATCTTTAATTCCCACTTAATCACTGGTGACAAGTGTCACAAGTAGAGATGCATGTCAGTGTCGGTGTTACCCATAGACCCTTGTTCCTTGTGACATTCCATCTGTCTCGCTATATTGGAGTGAGATATCTGCCTCCTGCCCTGTCACTGTGTGGGGTTCTAATGAGCTGAGAGTCCTGACAGGCTTTACATGGATGTGGCTAAGACTTTGCCTGCCCGTCTCTGCAGAGAGAGGCGACAAAGCCCAGCCTGCAAGAGCGTGTCTGACCGGCCCTTAAACTGGTTTTACATTGACTACATACGTCGTTTTTCTCCCTCTAGACTCACTTTTAAATAGTTGTCATATAGGGTATATTATATAAACCTCTAACTAGAGTAAAAAGTAGAGCATCAGACCATGGATTCAGTTTGACAATATGTCACCAACCTAAATTTAATGAGAAGCACAATTATCATTGCAGTTGTGTGAAATTCATCGTAATGATCCATTTGTTTTGTTTTGTTTTTCTTGAAGCTTCTTACACTGCCCAGGCATAAATATATGCTTTAAGACTGCAGCTGCAAGAGAAAAAGAAATATGTTTCAGTTGAGTTTTGGACTTTAGTCTCTCTATAGTTTTTTTTTTTTTTTTTACCGAAACAAACAAAAAATAATTCAAAGTCCAATAACTCTAAGTTAGCAGATTTGCCTGTTTATTAGTTTATGTTTAAGACATTGTTTTCAATTATATAAAAGGTATGTTTCACCATTTAGAATGAATTATATTATAAAACTAACATATATAGAAACTTGGATTTATGTGGTGAGAATTATTTTGATAAAAGGAAATTTCTTACAACTCGGGCAGAATTGTTAATCATCTTTGAGTGAATTTTAAACCTGCACATTTTGGATTCATTATTACTAACTAATTCTCTCCTTTATGAAAACCATCAGAAGTAGTTCAACAACTGCAGGATATTTGTTCACTTGTTTGCAGTGGTTCAGCTTCAGTGAGTTGAGGGCTGCTCTCTGCCTCTCCTGGATGTGTCACCAGTAATTGCAGCTTTTTTGTCATCTCCTGTGTGGATGACACTGAAGTGCTGCTCTGGCCTCATGCCCAATCTGCTGATGTTTTTTGGGGGTCGGTTATTGTTTCTTTAAAATTTCAAGCCCTGACATCTTCGCCCATCACCTCACTAATCATACAACTTACACTCAATCAGGATTGTGTCATGAAATTCCTCCACCATCTCTCTCACTAAACTACCAAGTTTTTTTCATCTCCTCCCGCTCTTCTACCTTCTGTTGTTCTTCCAGGCGGTGTTTGATGTGGATAAGACTAAAGGGCTGACTCTGATTGAAGTGTTGGACGGACTTACTGCTGAGGATATCAAGGCATGCACCGGCACAGACTTTGAGGTAAAGGCAATATAGTTCCACTCACAGAGCTGCAACTTTTAGAAAGAAATTGCAAATGACATCGGCATAAGAGTGTCCAAACTATCTTGATGTTCCCAATGGTTTTCACTAGTTTTAGGGCTTCGTTCTCATGTCGCTGGACTTTTGAGCATGTTCAAAAAGTTTCTATCAAAATAGCCCAGAGTCTTTGTGTGTATCTGGAACCTGTCAGTTATCTGTGAGTCAAAGTGTGAGAAATGTGAGACAACTCTGGGAGGAGTTGGCCACTTTTGATTTTTTTTTAAGACAAAAAACAGAATTGGACATTCTGAGCATGACCTAACAATGAAAAGTAATTAGTAATTAAATTGAGACAAGAAAAAAAGACACATATCTCGTGATTTGTTCGCAGTTTGTACATATGCAAAACTTTCATGCCAATTGAGTGTTGTTCCAACTAAAAATATCTGTTTTATTCTCGCAAACTATCTTCTCCAGTTTGTCACCAACACTTGCAGCCCAGTCAGATTAGGGATGTCCCGATCAAGATTTTTTGCCCTCGAGTCCGAGTCTGAGTCATTAGATTTTGAGAATCTGCCGATACAGAGTCCCGGTCCAATCTATAATACATTAAAAAATTAATAAAAAGGAGCAAATAAACAGATCCAGGATGTTCCTTATTTTGTATTTATTTCACCCTATTTTAATATTTAGCTGCAGGGACAGAACAGCCAGCAGTCCTGGGACTGGGACAGCTGGTTGCGGCCCCTCCAGCATGTCCTGAGGTTTCCCCTGGGCTTCTTCACGGCAGGGAGTCATGAAGTTGTTACTTGTGTGTAAAAACGAACATGACGAGAGTTCATTTCTGTACTGTGAGCACGCAAACAGTCCGAACGCACACGAACCGGTGCACGGACATTATGTTTTTAAATAAAACGTTATGTAAATAAATAAGCTGATCAGAACGGCAGACACTGCAGAAAGAGTGACATGATCATGGGCTGTCTTCTGCATGCAGTAAGTGATCACCTCCACTTCATGAATGAGTTTAAGATAATATCATGGGGATTTAATATGACTATAAACTAATACTGGAACTCATGCTAACGCGGCTAGCAAAGCTAGTGGAGCTAACGTGGCAACATTCTCAACACAGCATCATCCACTGAGCGAATTAAAAAAGCTTACCTCGAAGACAATATATGCATCAAGGCTTTTTATAAGTCCTCATCTTCTCCATTGTTGTGTAGACAACAGGACTGTTAAGATATTCACATTTTCACACACATTGCGGTCGGTTGTCATGGAAATGCGTCCCCTCTTAAAACGGCGGCTGCGGGTTGCGGGGGAAACTGTCCCGGATACTGACGTCACACGAAAAGTTGTAAAGATGCATTAAAAACTAACAAGAATATATATACATATATGTCCGAGTCCTGATCGGGAGGTAACGTCCGATTCCTATCGAGTCTGAAAGTACGTGATCAGGCCCGATTTCCGATCACGTGATCGGATCTGGACATCCCTAAGTCAGATAAGATTTAGTGAGACTAGATAAGATCTTGCTACCAGCATCATCATGTTTTTTTCTAACTCTGTTAATTAAAATGCTCTTTCACTTCTTGTGATGTCACCCAGGTGTCTCCAAACCTAAGGGCCATGCAGCAAATTTAAGTTCAGATTCCAGCAGCCTTGAAGATGTGCTTTGGTTCGCATGACTTCATGTCTCTGCTAAACAGCTGGCGACTTAACAACCGGTCAAACAAGTTAATGAATCAAATGCTGGGCAGTCTGCATAAAAAATAACAGAAGGATTGTTTTTTTTCTGTAACTGCAAAATCTCAAATAGAATCAATTGAAGCCAATGTGCATGTTTTTTTCAGCATGGTGTTAAATGACAATTACACCATTAAGTTATTCACTTGTATGTGCAGCTGTTACCGAATCGTCCATTTGAAGATTACAGACTAGATACTCTGAAGAAAAATGTTACTTTAGAAAAGAATTAATGCTATAAACTTGAATCCTAGTTACTGTAAAATGTATGTAGTAAGCAACAGTTCAAATGAACAGATGCGTACAATTGATTCTTCATCATAGAAGATAGTTTGTAAGTGACAGTTCATAGACATGTTTTATATTCTGTATCTACTGTATGATATTATCTTTTTTCCATCTGGGAAAATAAAGAAAAATGTGGGTTTAATTGAGAAATGTTTGTAAGAATGTACCATAATGTCAAACTTTATCTTTTCTCAGTGACTCATGATTATTCAGACACAAAATAATAAGCCTTAGCATTTTTTGTGATATTTGATTCCTTGTTTGTACATAAATGACAATAAAGCTGGTGTGCAGGTTGCAAAGCAAATTGAATTTATTGACTCTTGTAACTAATTATTTCGTTTTTGGACAAGAAAAACCCTTAAATCACGAATCCTTCAGTTGTCCAATGGCTTCACTTCATCAAATGTTATTGATAAACAGTAATTGATCACTTTGATGAGTAATGGAGGCTAGAGCATTCCATATATAGAAGGTGGGCTTACACTGATGGCCTCGATGTGATGTCTCCACTTGGCTATAGCGAGGCTCTGTTATTACCTGAGGGCTGTTATATAAGCGGAGTGTTGAGCCAGTGGGCTTTTTTGGGTTCAAAAAGATCAACTAGGTTGGATCATCAGGCAGAAAAATGGAAGAAAGTGACAGGGGCTTTTGCCACCGGCTGTTGATGTTAATCCAGCACATCCTCTCCATGAGTCAAACTCAAGCACTACCCCATAAGCCCACATTTTTAACCCATTTCTCATAGTTAAACACAGGAAAGAAGGAATTTTAAGAACGTGGCACAATTTATCCAAAAAATGTCCAGACTGTAAAAGTGAATTGACTATTTTGCGATTAAATCATTTTAAATTGATTCTGTAAGTTGGAATGATTTACATCCAGCTGTAGTATGTTCTGTATGTGCAAAGTAACAGCTTTAAGCCCTCAGGTTTATGGCAAACTAATGTTTAGGTTAAGGTAAATTATACATGAAGGTTTAAAGGAATGTGCATGACAAACTGAATAAACCTCTCATAAAACTCTTTGCTGCATATTCATAGTACGTGTTTTGCTTTAGGGATAAAAAGTCGTTATATTTGTTTTGAGTTTCACTTGGTATTTGACAGACCTATACTTTTATTTGCAGATGCATGAAAGGGATTTCTGCAGATTGTTTTTGATGCTTCACAGCATCTGTCATCAAAAATTGTTCAAACAAATCCCAGTGGGAAAGGGACAAAAAACAAATAGAGTACTGAAGGTCACCTCTGTTGGTGCTGAGAAGCGCGAGGTGATCAAACACTCCATCTTAAACGATGCAGACGTTTGAAACATTTTTATTCTAAGTAGATTGTCAGCAGATTTTCACAATATGCAGGTTAGTTTACGTCACTGCCCTCTTGGTCTTGGATAAATTGGAGAAGTTCAAACATTGTTTCTACAAAAGTAGCATTTAAAACACTGGATTTATTCCATGCACATCTCCACAAGCCTGACAAAAACAATGATAACAACTCGGTAGATACTGTAATGATTAGGAATAATAGGTGGTTCTGTTCACCTCCGTGCATGTGTGTAGTGAGGATTAATGCTAAAACGCGTATTCATCGCGGTATGTGTCGCTGCTCATTAGAGTTCCGCAGAACGTGGAGCGGTTTTCAGATTATTTGATCACGTACTGACTGTCTGTCCTCCAAGCGTTGCCACATTTGGATCCGATCAACCGCGTTTTTGTTTTTGTACCACTCGCCGATGATCTGCTGCTCAGTAAGGGGGTGTGGACACGCTAACGTTTGTGTGTAAGAGAGAGAGGAGGAGAGACCGTGTGTGTGTGTGTGTGTGTGTGTGTGTGTGTGTGGATAGAGAGTGGCAGAGAGCGCGCACTCCGGGGTTGGCGCACAGGCACCGGTCCGGGAGAACGGAGCGTCGTGCAAAGTGACAGCATGGCTTCGTCTCACGGGAGAAGCGACCTGCGGTTCGCGGACTGGATGGCAAGTTTACCGCAGAGCATGCACTCTGTCCCGCTCACCAACATGGCCATTCCCGGTAGGTGTTTCTTTTTACGCTGTCCGTGCCAAATCATGCGCGGAGGTTGTCCATTTGTTTTCATCCGTGCGCATCTGTTCCAGTGCATGCAAATTGGTTGAGAGTCTTAACACCCTGCAGGAACAGTTAAACGCTCTGCCAATCTTGAAGATTTACTTTGTATCCCGTGTGAGTATATTTACCCCCAAAATGCCTGATTTTCACCTGAACATCATGAAGAACAAAGGGGGAGACCTGTTGCGCAACATTGGAAGTGTCATCCATCAGTTCAGCTCGGTCGCGTTCTGGTTCTGTCTGACGGCTATAAATAGCAACCTGGGACCTATTTACCGTCCGATGAGGTGGAACGGATTCAGAACAGAACAGCAGTGTTTTGTTTTTAGGTGTTTGTACTCGGGTGGTGCCCAAAGGGGATGAGTTCAATGTGTGCACTCAGATGATGATGATAGGAGATGAGCTGCTAGACCTTTTAACCAATCAGTGTGCAGGTCTCTTAAACTCTATTCAAATGAGAATAGCTGGTTGTAAAGCCCATCACTGATATGGCTTGATGAAATGGCTTATTAGCAGCCAGTTAATTTCATATCTGCTGCCCTGCGATAAAGCACACCTCCCCATAAAGACCACTCTGTCTTCATCTTCCTCTTTTTCTAATCCTTCCCCATTTTTTTCATCCTCCTCAGTTTTACTCATCCCTTCACTATTTTTCTCCTTCTTGTTGGATTAGATAAAAGCATGTTTCTTCTATTGGTGGGCATTTAGAAATGTGGAACTTGAGATGTAAATGGTTTAGTGCTCAGTGTCTAATGAGGCGTGGCATTTTACTAGCATCTTCAGGATGCTTAAAATTCGTACATATTTTCATGAATTTATTCTGGTACCGACTAAGGACAAGCATTTTGCCTAATCTAAAGAAATGTATGCTCAATATTTATTTGTGCCAAGGCAACTAAACAACATATTTTGTCCCATTTAAGAAGCATCCCTACTTTTTCTAGGTCCTGCAGCATGCAGCACAGATGCACTTGGCCAATCTTCCGTTTAGATAAAATTTCTAAAAAAAAAAAAAAAAAAAGCACTCACTAAATGTGTCCACCTTCTTGTGTTTGCTTGTAAACATTTGGCATCATGTTGGCAAGACAATTTTATCGGAGCTTATTTAAGAATGACATACGTGTTATTTCTGCAGTGTACTTCTGATTTTTTTCTCTTTTCAGGAACATGTTACATCCTGTTGTCCTTTCTCAGACTGCAGCTTTAAAAGCTTTTTATCCAAACAGTGATAGATAGACAAGACTAACATCAAAATATAAATGAACTATTTTCTACAAAAATCCCTTTCTTCCCATGTTTTTCAGGATTTTGGTGGAGAAAAAAGGTGTTTAATTCTCCACATACAACTGCTGCTTGTAACTTACGAATCTGTAAAAAAAGGTATTACACCAGTCTCACAGCCAGTCTATATACTGTAGCTCTATATGTGGAATAATGTGATGGTGTGTTACTCTGCTGCTGCTAGACGGCTGTTGACATGTTGCATCTGCATCCCACATGTGCTTTTGGCTCCAACTTAAATCTTTCTGCTTAGCCTTAAAAAACAGGTCAGTATACTGAAGCTCTACAATGGTCATCCACCTCTATCCATCTGCTGGTGGTTTTAACTTGTTTGTGTAACCGGTGCTGCAAATCAAAACTAATCAATTTTTCAAATGACACACTCAGAAGATTAAGAGGTTAATAGACAAATGGATAATCACTTTGATTAATAAACGAGTATGCAGTGGTGACGGTCATGGTTCCATACCAGTTAATCTCAAAGTGACCTAGCTGGGAATACAGCATGATGTGAGAGTCCTTTTATATGGGCAAATTATTTTTTTAAGTAAATATAATGAGAGTGGTATCTATTTGAAGCATATTATACATATATATATATATATATATATATATATATATATATATATATATGCATATACAGTATATTGTCTCATCTTGAAACGTCTTTATTATAATATTGTAAATAGAGATGATAGACAGCTTCTCAGGCCGTTGTCTCAAAGAGTTTCCAAGTACCAATTACCTCATAGTCCTTAAAGAGGACCTTCCATTAAAAACTGTTTTTCTGAGGTTTCTGTTGAACATTTTAGCTCCACAGGTGTTCTTACCTTCATAGTGGGCGTGAAAACAGGTCAACAACTTCTCTTTCAGTTTTAATCTCTCAAACTACGCAGGTGGTGATAAAACCCGAGTTCTCCCGAATCCGAACAGCCTGTATCTGTTTCATCACAACTCCTTTGCTCATTAGTATTCCTCAGCTCCCGTAGTTGAAACCACGCCTAGCATACTGCTAGCTAAAAGCTGTTAGCATAAGACGTAACAAACAGGAAGACACAACGTCTGATGTTGCCATGCACAGCGGGGCAGGAAACAGTATTCTTTGCTCTCATAGGCTAGTTTGTCAGCCAATCTGAGTCCAGCAAATTAGAACAATGAATATGAACAAGCTGCTGCTCGAGGCCTGACGGAAGGAGCCGGAACCACCCGAATTTTAATGCAAACAGATTGAAAGGTCTGTTAATCAGTGTTTCCTGATGTTTTTTAGATATAAAATGTTTCATATTACTGGTTAAAACTTAAGAAATAACCACAAAGTCCTGAAATGTGTATGAAATGGCCTCTTTAAACTAGCAGCTGTAATGATGTGATGGGGTAAAATATTTCATTACTTGGTGATCTAACAAAACTGAATGTCAGTTTTAAGTCATAGAAATATCTCTTTTTTAGCAGTTGCCTGACAGAATGTTCTCTGTAATTTTATCCTTATTTACATTACTTCTTTTTTTTACTCTCTCTCTAAGCTTCATCCTTGCTTTTAAACAAGGAGAGGTAGTGATAGCTTCAAAAGAAAACAAAAACACTAACATCTTTTTGTTCTGGCTGCACTAAAACGAAAAGCGTTCCCTCTGTCTTGTGGATTATTCACTTATTTCTTTGACCTTTGTGACAGAATCAGATGACATCTCTGAGATGAAGCTAGGAAAGGATGCACATGCAAACACAGTGTCATCAGTAGGTGGACATTAAATTATGAAATAAACATTAACTTAGTAATATTAGTACAAAATAATACAGAAACAAATTAGTTTTGTGTATGTTGGATATGACTCTCTGTAATCCAAGTAAAGTTAGGTGCTTGGATAAGAAGTAAAAGTGTTTCAACAAAGAAAGAGGTCTAGTTGTCTTGACTCAACTTCTAGATACTTCTATAATGTTCTGTGGACAAGGCTTGACCCACTGACCGAGTCCCAGCAGCTGCCAGTGAGTCACAGTATTTAATAAATAAAGTGGTTCAAACTTATCAGTATGGCAGCAACGGCTGTGTGGAATCAATGTAACCAGGTAAGGAAGTATTAAAAGGGACGATTACAGCCAATGCACACGTAAATAAATGTTATCGGTCCATAATGAGAGACAACTGCAGCAGAAGTTTAATTGTGATCAGTTCAAGAGACAAGAGGTTTTTCAGTTTTGTCAAACGGATCCAATCTAACTGATTTAAAATTGCCTGATTATTAGAGTCTAAAGGCACTGGTGACTCATTTGTCACCTGGAGGAGAGCTGGCTCAGTGCTGTTGTGAAAATTGATTGAAAATTGCCCTGAAATATAAGCAGAGCTGTGAAAGAAAAGCTTTTTTTCCTAGTCATGCATGAAAATTATTTAGAGATGGAAAGATATTGAGTAGCGTCTGATTGAGATGGTCTTTTTTCGTATCGAAGGTAAATGTAGAACATGACCAGTAAGTTGTTATTTAGGCTGTTTTACAGAGATTTCTATGCTGCTGAGTCATGTCACAGTCTACTCACATTGTTGTCATCAGTATATGTAAATGTACTTTGTGTATTTTCTTTTAAATTGTGCATACCTGTTCAATCGATGGTAAGACAAATAGTGAATTAAACAATCATATGGTTGTAACTCAGAAAACTTGCTTGAATTAAAGAATCGGGGAGAAAGATGATTTGGGTGACTTTGAACATGTTGTTGCAGCCAGATCTCAGTATTGCAGAACTCTTTGGGATTTTAACACACAGTTATCTTTCAGGTTTACAAAGAATGATCCAAAAAAAGTTTAAATATTCAATGAGTGTCTGCTTTGTGGTTAAAAATGCCTTGTTGATGTCAGAGGAGAAGGCAGACTGGCTCGAGATGACAAACAGATGGCAACGGTAGCTCAAATATCCACCCGGCACAACCAAGGCATGTGGAACATTGTCTCTGAGTGAAGGCACAACACATCCTTGATGCAGATGGGTTACAGTAGCATAAGACCGTATCAGGTGCCACTCCTGTCAGATAATAGAAAACTGCAGCTACAGTGGAAAAAAATGTTGCCTAAATTTTGATTTCATCTGCAAACTTCAGATGTTTGTGACAGAATTGAGTGTAAACAACATAAAAGCACGTGTCCACTGTGTCTTGCATCAACAGTTCAGGCTGGTGTCGCGGTTTGATGGTGTGGAGGAGATTTTCTTGGCACACTTTGGGCCCCTTTGTTTAAACACCACAGCCTAACAGAGTATTGTTGATCGACCATGTCCGTCTGCAGCAACTGCATGATGCAAATATTCTCTATGAATGAAAATTTCCAAGGGATGTTTCCAGCACTCTGTTGAATCTGTGCCATGAGGGATCAAAGCGTTTCTGAAGCGAACAGTGAGAGGATAATTTCAAATTTTTTTTTTCTGTATTGGTCACACATGCAACTTTGGCTTTGAATCCTCACTCAGATGAACTATGGTATTTCTACTGAGGCTGGAATGATGACCATGAGGGAGAAAAAGATCTAGTTGTAGCTGATCGATGATGGGGGACATAAAAATGAGAGATGGCTTGGAGGAGAGAAGGATTTATCGTTTTCTTTACCCCTTTGGTTGGGGATTTTTCTGTTGCTATTACTGGATCTGCTGAGTGCTGCAGACTGCCACGCCACACATTTTTCTGACTGAGTTGGTCAGAAAACGGTGAGCTAGAGATGTTGTGTGTTCATTTCTCCAGGGCTTTGTCACTGTGAATGGAGGGAAAAAAGCTGTCAGACTTTCACAGATTAAATAGATTTTTTTTTTTTTTGTCTTGTGAATGTAAGGGTAGACTTATCAGTTTGAGTGTGTGCTGCCATACACAGTAATTTAATTCAAACACACTTCAGCAGAATAACTAAGTTGATAACTTATAATTAAAAGAGCACTTGACTGACTGAGCGACACGTGGCGTTGAAGTGGCAGAATGATATCATCTGATTATTCCTCGTCTCACCTTTTCTTTGTGGTCTTTCAAAATGCAAATGTTATTCTGTAACGCTAATATAACTAACATGTGATCACTAAGGATCAGAAGACAGCCGAAATGCTGACAAACAGATGTGAGTGTTATATTCGTCTTCTACTTGATTCCTTTTTTATTACACATTTATGCCTAACACAGTGTAAAAGGTTAACATAGCAGTTGGTGTCATTAGTCACTGTCACAGTGTCAGTGCAGAGATTATACTACTAGACTTGCAGAGGCCTCAGGAGCACCATTACTTAAACACTTTAAAGTGCTTTATAATATGTTTTTATTCACTCAGTCCTTTTTTTCTTATTCTCTTCTTTACAATTACATATTCATTTGGATATAGAGGGTAAAGTGAGGCTTTGTGTCCAGTCCAGGGACTCGTTGACACATTGCAGCGCTGGGGAATCAAACCAATCTAAATCGGGAAAGAGAGCCACTGATCCGCAGCCTATAGCACCCGCCCCCTGACTGGATCACTTTCTGCTAAGAATACTGAATGACACTGATGGTGTTATTTAGTTTTTTAGAAAAGTGATTGAAAAGCAAATGATCCAACGAAATCACCCAAAATTCTAAGAAAAAGTAAGACAAGAGGTGTGTAATGTTTAGCTAATGTGACGGGCTGAATTCTCAGGTTTTCTCAAGTTTTTTTTCCAGTTTAAAAGTCTGGAGATTGACTTTTAAAACTGCACGGATCCACTTTGTTTTCAGCTTTAACACTATAATGCCCCTTGTATCATATTTGCTACATAGTTTTGATCATTTCTAACATGATTGCTCCCAGTAAATGATCCACTTGCATTTTTTTTCAGGTTAAATCATCATTATTATATGGATGAATGCATTATTATTAACTCATTTGTTATATTACAATTAAACCGTAAAGACGGCCAATGTAATAAATGTGATACAAAAAATCTATTATAAATAACATGATACAGCAAAAAACGTTTGAGAATTTTTTTCTAAGGCTTCGTAAACATCTCAGTCCCAAATAATCAGAAATTTCTGGCTATTTTTTAATAAGTTGGGTCTTACAGGGTTAACAAATAAAAAAAGTGTCTTTCACTTGGATGTCAAACTGCAGGAATACCAGTCGGTCTCACAGCCGTGCTGATATTAAACCACAACATATTAGGGAAAATTGCCAAATTTGGAACATGCTCAGGTCAAGCAAGTATTCTTTTAAATGACAAGAAATTGGTCAGCATGAATTCTTTGCTGGTTATTTTTGTCTTTTCTCTCAGAGGAAACTGAGTTTAGAGGAGAAGAGCACTTGATTCTAGTAGTCAAACAATATTCAGTCTCATCAGAATTGTGTGTACTTTGCATGTATGCGCACAGCTGAAGAAACAACACGGAAAAAGAGAAGAAAGACGAGGGTTGAAAGATCAGAACAAACTGAATGAGCATTTGAAAAATGGATGCTACAGACATATGGATAATTTGAAGTTCCTGGGAAAAAGATAGAAACATTGTAGATCAATCTATTCTGTTCCTGTAACATTTACCTAATCTGCATCCAGTCACTTTTCATTTTCTCTTCTTCTCTCCTCAACATCCTAAAATAGAACTAGAAAAGGGTTGATGATGAGCAGCACTGCGTTTTTCCTGAAAACAGGCACAAAACACCAGTGGTCCTTACCGAACGCTCTGCTCAGACAGAATGACTCTTTTAACGCAGGTTAATTCTCCAGAGAAACAGTCATCACCAGCACCCCCTTCATCGACACTGACATCGTCACCATGATCAATACGCGTCTCACTATGTTTCGGTCTTTTTCTGTCTCATTTTCGTGCGCTGGCTCTTTTCTCTTCCTCCACATCCTGGTTAGACACACCGTCTTCACGTCTGCACCTGACATGTTGTTATGTTGCTGATTGTCAGAGACAAACACTAAGTATATTACATGTCAGTTCTGCACTGCTGTCAGGCTGCTGTGCTGCTTCAGTGGTACCAGACACATTTCATGAGTATTATTCAGAGATTTTAATTTTTGTTGTTGTTCAGATTTCTGTCAGAATATGGGTTAAGTCTTCAAACAGCTTGAATATACATCATTTGAATGTTGTTTACTACATTACATTTATTGCACTTTTATTTGGCATACCTCAAAAACATATTTCACGCCTCCAATTGGTCCAGAACGCTGCAGCACGGCTTCTGACAAACACCAGAAAAAGAGATCACATTTCCCCCATCCTGGCCTCTCTGCATTGGTTGCCCGTAACTTACCGCGTACATTTTAAGATTCTTTTATACGTTTTTAAATCTTTAAATGCTCTGGCCCCCTCCTATCTTTCGGAGCTTCTCCAGCTCCATGCTCCAGTTCGCCCCCTTCGGTCGGCTGAGATGGTGCTGCTGAAGGTGCCACGGTCTCGCCGGAGGATGTGGGGGGACAGAGCATTTTCTGTGGCGGGTCCGAGATTGTGGAACCTGCTACCGCTACAGATTCGACAAGCCTCGTCTCTGGCTGTCTTTAAGTCTCAACTTAAAACCTACTTGTTTGCCTTGGCTTTCCCCCCATCTTGAGCCTTTCTATCTTTGTCTTGTTATTTTATGTCTTTGTTTTTATTGTTCATATATGTTTTAATGTTTCACATTCTTTTGTGGTGTTTTTATCTGTTTAACTTTGTTCAGCGCTTTGTATCAGCTGCCGCTGTTCTTAAAGCGTTATATAAATAAAGTTGACTTGACTTGACTTGCAGATTACATTAAAAATTGTTCAGTCACTCTTTTACATCAGAAGGATTATTAAAACCAAATCTTGTTTATCTGGAAATCTGAATCTGATCAACTATGCACCGTAGCTATGTAGTTAACATGGTCAGATTTAAAGCACAAAATTAATAAAAACATATACTTTTGGGTCTGTTATTGATGTTTATCTGAATCAGTGTTCAAATCAAAAAATTTTACTTCACTCTTCTTTCTTTAGGATTCTTCTCCTGCACCAATGGGCCATCCATTTTTTTTTAAATGAACATTTGACATTGACATGAACATTTGATTTGGACTTTTCTTTTGCTTTGTAACTTTCAGGGATTGTTATTATCTCCACAGTGCAACAGGGTTTCATCATTTAAGGCAGTAAGCTAAGGTTAAGACATACCGTCCTGCTAATGTCCTGGAACACGTCATTCATCTGTTCATTTCTTGCTGATTGGACTACTGCAGCTCCCTGTATTCTGGCATGGACCAGTCCTCCCTACACCGGCTTCAGCTGGTCCAGAATGCAGCGGCCCGCTTGCTGACTGGCACCAGTAAGCGGGATCACATAAGCCCAGTTCTAGCCCCTCTTCATTGGCTTCCTGTCTTCTACAGGATCCATTTTAAAATTTTACTTTTTGTTTTTAAATCCCTTCATGGCCTGGCCCCATTGTACATTTCTAAGCTGCTGACCGCTTATGCCCCTGCCAGAACCTTGAGGTCCAGCTCTCAAGCTCTTTTAACAGTTCCAAAAACCCGCTTAAAGACTCGCGGTGACAGAGCTTTCTCTGTGGTTGGTCCCAAATTGTGGAACAATTTACCTCTTAACATTAAGACCACACAGAGTTTAGAGCATTTTAAATCCCTTATTGAGACGCACCTTTTTGATCTGGCTTTTAATGCAGGACTTGAGCATCTTAATAGTTTTTAGCAGTTTTTTTATTATTAGTTGTGACTGTTTTGTACTTATTTTATTCTCTGTTTTTATTGTTGATAGTTCTTACCTTGGTTTGTTTTGCCTTGTACAGCACTTTAGGGCAGCTTATGCTGCTGTAAATGCGCTTTATAAATAAAATTGACCTTGACCTTGATTATACTAAAAAAAAAATAGTGTCGTCACAAGGATGTTTTTAATGTACATTTTTCTATGTTAGTTTCAAATATTGTTATTTTTAAATGAACACGTTACATGTCAGATCGTGTTGGTTTAAAAGAAGATTTTACGTTATAGATAATAACTGATGATGTTCAGAGATGAAACATGGCTGTGTTGGACAGCAGTTCTTACATTTTTGCCCAACTTTTCCTACAGATACTTACAGAAATTCTGCAAACTTAAAATATGAGGCTCTTCAGGGCTGACAGTGTCTTGGGTTTTTCTCTCTTTGGAGTGTTGAGTATCAACCGCTGGCTTTTTTATCTTACATATGTGAGGGTATGCTTCCTAACAATGAAAAAACAAGTTTCAGTATTTCGCCTTTGGTGCTCAGTTTTCATTAAAGGTCTTCAGAATCTCAGGGCTTGAATTTGAATCAGTTGCACAAAAATGTGGAGGCTTGTGCATAACTTTAAAGCTTGGACCTCAATTTTATAGTTAGCATTTTTCTAATTAAGGAATCTCTCAAGGGAATATAATCCAAGATTACATTAAACATTTCATATGCTTGTGATAATGAATGACATTTGAAACTCTCTTAGATTGTTAATAGAGAATAAAACAACCAATGAAATTATGTTGGCTTTAAAAAAAAGCAAACTTGCACTCCTTTAGCAGTTTTATAACAGTTTGTTGACTAAACAATGGCATTCACGGAGTGAATAACTCTAGCGAAGCAGGATAATAATCTACTGATGCATACTGTTTCATTCTTTTTGTGCATCCTCTGTGCTAAAGAAGAAATATCATGAGATAAGGCTGCTGCAGCTGGTTAAGGTCACACCGTGTTACACTGTGACCCTGGCGGTGCGGCTCAGCCAGCAGTGATGCGGTTTGCTCCCCTGCCCCGGGATTCAGCTGTCGACCCTGTTTATGGTCACTCTCTGTGCTGACTGCGAGGACCTGGGACTGGTGTATAGATGGTTGAAGGTCGGTTCAGGCTGTGTGTCACCTCGCGGGGGGAAGGTGGGTGTATTTGTTCATCTGAAAAGTGATGAAATGCGATGAAGAGACAGGAATGATTGCTGTGACAAGGGCAGGATGAGCTAATATGTATAATTTGCTCATGCATACTGAATTAGCTATCTCATGCATGCATGGAAGGACATACAGCCTTCACATTTAACTTTCAACCTTCACCTTTGACAAGTTTGAAGAAAATGCTAAAATATCTCTGAGGAATGCATTAAAATGATGACAAACAACCTTAACTAAACAGTTTTTTGTCCGGGTAAAGCAGTTCTCAGAGCTTTTCTGTTTGTATATCACAGACATGGAAAAATAAACACTTTAAGGATTTGATTGTATTTATCTTCCCATAAACAATTTCACTTCCTCTCCAACGACATACATCGAGTTTGAGCCTTTATATGGTAGATAATTGGGAGCACTGAGCATTGTTGTGTTTGATTTGCTTGTTCAAAAGCATTTGAATGTAAACAGATGCTTAGAAATGTTCACTCTTTAGTCTGTCTTTGTATTTTTCCATTCGTGATGTCAATCAAAAATTCAGCGAGGGATGTCAGATTTCAGATTCTGTAATTATAAAATGTTTGAAAAAAAAAAAAATCAAAGTCCTTTGTGTTTTGTGAAAATAGATCTAAAATAACACAAGTTTGTCTATTAGAAATTGATTTCCATGTAGTTGTTTTTGTCATTTATTTAAAATGAAGCTGAAATGCTTTCTCACGTGGTTAGAAATGGTCTGATTCTGCCAAGTGGGTAATTGAATGAACAGCCGTTTCAGGGAATTTTGAAGGTATTTTTACAAGGTGAACACCTGGAGCTCGAGATGTGATTCAGTGACCATCTCAGCCATTACAGAACTTAAGGAAATGATCTATAAATCGATTTCCTATGTGACGTTCTGTTTTAAATCGGCTGCTTTTACTTGTGTTGTGTGGCTTTTTCAGTCTCAAAACCACTTGTATTTTTGCAGCTGGATTCAGTTTAGATCTGTGACTGACTCAAGCGTGACAGTTTATTCCACTTCTTTTCATTTCAAAGACTTTAGGTTTGGTTTGGCAATTTTTTGGGGGGGTCATTGAGCATTTGCATTGTGGAGCCCTGTCTGATCTATGCAGGATTTAGATGGATCTGATCTGACAGAATTTTAAGGTTTTGCTTCAGAATTAATTTGTCTGTCATAAAAACACTAGTAATGCACCCATCCTTTTTCTGAGGGTCATTGGGGGCTGGTGCCATCTCCATCCATCACTGGTGGGGTGGCCACTGGTCCACCACTGGGCCACTAGCCTCCAATAGAGGTACAAGACAAGAACATTTTTGTACGTATAGATACATTTTTTGAAATGTTCCCTCAAAAGTACAATATTGGTCTTTAAAAAGCCAGAAATGTCCCTCTGAGGGTTCAAATAGAAGGGTACAAATTGTTGTCGCTGAGGGTGTATCCTGTAGTCCAGGTCCATTTTTGTACATTATGAAGTTGTTCCACTAAAAAAGTAAAATTATGCCACGTTTTGAAGTCTAAAACCAACATTCTGAAACATAATATTACAATATTAATATTATTATTATTATTATTAATAATATTGAGATTAACCAGCCTTGACCAGGGTTGCAGGTGCAGTTGAAATGGTACAAATTTGTACTTTATATCAATTTGAACACTCTAAGGGGCATTTCTGGCTTTTTAAAGAACAATATTGTACTTTTGAGGGATCATTTAAAAAAAATTTACCTATAGGTACAAAAATGTTTTTTGTCTCGTACCTCTATTTCTGAAGTGTTCACACACACCAAGGAACATGTATGTTACTTGTATGTGGAAAGAAACTGGAGTCTTTGGAGAATATCCATTCATCCTGAAAGATCCTGGAAGTGATTTTGAACTCAGGACCTTATTCCTGCAAGGCAACGTTATTATCAACTGCACCACCATGAAGCCATGCTAGCAATCTAGAGTACTATTCAGAGCTCTTAAACTGTACATACATAGTTTTTTTTTTTTAAATTCTCCATATTTTTCAGTTATTTGCATGATCTTCATTTGACTAAATATTATTTCAGATCTGACTTTAAATAATTTAAATGACAATAGCTACAGTTTCTAAAATCAATCCAATTTAGATAAGACAGAAAAACCAGCCAAATAATTACAAATGTCTACAAATACACTGACCAATAAGCACTTAAAGTGTTTGGGGTTTGTTGGTTTTAAAGGGAAGTGCTCTGCCCTGAATTTTTAGGATTTCTTTAGTTTTCTTGACTTTGGTGACTTTCAGGTTAAAGTGGTTTTCTTTAAAGAGGCCCTTCCATTAAAAACGTTTTTTCTGAGGTTTCTGTTGAATATTTTAGCTCCACAGGTGTTCTTACCTTCATAGTGGGTGTGAAAACAGATCAACAACTTCTCTTTCAGTTTTTATCTCTCAAACTACGCAGGTGGTGATAAAACCCGAGTTCTCCTGAATCCGAACAGCCTGTATCTGTTTCATCACAACTCCTTTGTTCGTTAGTATTCGGCAGCTCCTGCAGTTGAAACCACGCCTAGCATGCTGCTGGCTAAAAGCTGTGGCATAAGACGTAGCAAACAGGAAGACACGACGTCTGATGTTGCCATGCGTAGCGGGGCAGGAAACAGTATACCTTGCTCTCATAGGCTAGTTTGTTAGCCAATCAGAGTCCAGCAAATTCGAATAATGAATATGAACGAGCTGCTGCCTGAAGCCTGACGGAACGAGATGAATTTTGACGCAGACAGATTGAAAGGTCTGTTAATCAGTGTTTCCTGAGGTTTTTTAGATATAAAATGTTTCATATTACTGGTTAATACTTAAGAAAAAACCACAAAGTCCTGAAATTTGTATGAAATGGCCTCTTTAAAAACAAAGATGAGTATTTGATTTTCATTCATTTTTAACATCTCTCTTCCTCAGTTGATTTGCACAGGTTTCTAATATTATTTAAGATAACATATAATAATATAAGTTTAACTATCCCTGAGAGGCAAATTATAAGCTGTACAAGAAAAAAAAAAGTTTGGGAATTATGACACTAACACACAAGTATTATTTGTACATAACAGAAAAAGGCACACAACTCCTTTCTTTCTTCATTTATGAGAAAATAATCCAAAGCAAATTATTGTTGTGTGCTGAAGTTGGCCAAGCTTCTGATTTGGATTTGAGCTATTAGTGATGTCATTATTCAGATATTTGTTGCCATGGCATCATGCTCTGTTCCTGCACTGACTCCTCACTCTTACAGAATCAGAACATGCAGCTGCCACTACCTGCATGCAGACTCACATCTCTATCCCCTTTCAGGTTCACACGATTCCTTCAGTTTCTACATCGACGAGGCGTCTCCGGTGGGTCCCGAACAGCCTGAGACGGTGCAGAACTTTGTGTCTGTTTTTGGCACTGTAGCCAAGAAGCTCATGAGAAAGTGGTTGGCAACACAGACTATGAACTTCACCAGCCAGTTGGAGGCTGGGATCCGCTTCTTTGACCTGCGTATCTCCACCAAGCCTCGCGACCCCGACAACGAGCTGTACTTCGCCCACGGACTCTTCAGCGCCACAGTAAGCAGAGAGCGCACAGTTTTGAATGCTTTTTGATGCAATGGCTTTTTTATCAAGGCTTGTGGTTGCTAAGTGATGTTATGACATTGTTTATTTATTTCCAACATCTTAGTCAACTATATGCTCAAGTGCAGACCGAGAGCTTAATCACACAACGTACTTCAGAGAGTTCAAGTACAAAGTCAGAGTTGTTCGTGCATCCAGATTTTATTGTCATTGTTACAGTAAGTAATTATTTATGCAGGTGATGTTTGTGTGTTGCTTTTTTTTTCAGGTACGAGAAGGTCTTGAGCAGATCAGCAGTTTTCTGTCATCTCATGCCAAGGAGGTTGTTTTCCTGGATTTCAACCACTTCTACGGTGTGCAGAACCTTCACCATGAAAAGCTGGTGGCCATGCTGAAAGAGGTGTTCGGAGAGAAACTCTGTCCAGCTGTTTTTGCTCATGAGGTACAGTCAACTATGTCACCTTTAAGCAGCTCCTATCATGTATTTCAGGTGCCTTTTAGAACCAACTTGACTCAGTGAGAAAACTTTATGTGTGTGTGTTAAAGAAAAGGCTTTTATTAATTATTTTTTCCCGTCTTTGATCACCTGAGATGCTGTATGATGGTTATCACATCCCTCACCGTAGCTCAGTTCTTTCACTTTGAACATATATTACACTTTTGAATTTAAAAAATCTCCTTGAGCTCGGATTTGCTTTCGCTGTGTTTCATTAAAATGTTTCATTAGCAGTCCAGTCCCCCCCCCCCCCACCCACCACCCCCTCTTCTCTGGTGCCTGAAAAAACACAATGGCAGTAATCAGTCAAGAACTCATCAGTTGCTTTACAACGCAAATGTCATCAGGCAAAGATTGTGGTTTCCTTTCAGTGGATGTAGCTGATTAAGAATGACATAAACAGAACAGAAAAGGCCAGTATGGACTGGTTAAATGATGAAAATAATAAAATGTTTAGCCGGAAAATAATGAATTCCAAACCATGTTTCGCAACAGTAAATACACCAATGTAGAATTATTATATTTGCATATTTAGTTTTATCTTTAGGACATTTTGGTGCATTTTTTCTTTTGTACGAAAACTAAAACACACAAACATTGCGCAACCTTTCCCTCTTCATGATGTCAATTTATTAGATGCTACTTTTTTTTATTATTATACATATTTGAAACTTTTGGAACATTTTTTAGTTTATGAGAAAAGAGGCTTCAGTGAAGTTTATGTGTGACTGTGGGAGAAACTCGAGGTACCATAAACTAACACATGAATCCAATGACATTTACAAAGGCATGCAAATAAATTGTATTTCTGCTCTCAGTGCAGTTAAAAACAATATCAGTATATTTCTTTTTTTTTTCTGTCAAAGGATGTTGGAATCTGTAATCTGCAAGCTCAATGTTTTTTTTTTCTTATTTCGCACAGCATAAACTTCTGTTTTTCTGAATATTTTCAGGTGAGTCTGAAGTATCTGTGGGAGAAGGAGTACCAAGTGTTGGTCTTCTATCATCACCCTATGGCGTTGGAGGTTCCTTTCCTGTGGCCCGGTCAGATGATGCCTGCGCCGTGGGCCAACACCACCGACCCAGAGAAGCTGGTTCAGTTTCTGCAGGCATCTGTAACTGACCGCAGGTGGGTGGCACTTTAACATTGTTTCCAATAGAGATGTTACATGAGATTAAATGGAACAAATTATCATGATCCTGTCATGATAGAATAAAAAAATAATAGTGCTAACGGTTTTATAAACTGTCTGTTGCATTATTTTTGTTTTGTATGTTAGTAATTAATATTTATTACCTCATCTAATTTTATGCACAGAGTTTAAGAAATTGTGTTCAACGTATTTGCTGGAAACTAATTTCTGTATCTTATTCCCTGTATTTCATTAGTTTACTGCTACAATTAAGAAGTTGAGACATTTTGAATACCTAGCTCACCTAAATCCAAGTGACATCAAATTCATTGTATGAAAACAATTATACAGTAAACAGTTTTAGCAAAGACAGTTTCTTTTTCTTTCTTATTTGGCAATTTGCTGTAATCATAAAGTTAGTTTTCTTAATGAATGAATGTAAAACAACATTTAGAAAATGTTTTTTTACATGAATAATTTAATACATCACCTGCAGAAAATGTATAGCCATAAAAGCTTAAAAGTTTGATCTGTTTCCTGCAGGAGGAAGGGGACATTCTTCGTCTCCCAGGTGGTTCTGACACCAAAGGCGAGCACTGTGATGAGGGGCGTGGCTAGCGGACTGAGGGAGACAATTACAGAAAGGTGCAAACTCCACTGAGACAAGAAAAATATGTTTTCTTTTATAATGTTCGTGTTTGATGCGATAATCAAATCATGCAGGTTTAGCAACAACTATGGTGTACCCAACGGTGCCCTGGGACCAAAAAATACAGCAACACCTCAGTCAGACGAGGCTTCTAAAGTGACATGTTTTACACAAAACAACTCACTACAGAAAATTAAGTAAAAACATGCTGCCTGTTTTGGCATTTAATAGCTTAATCAAGGTGCATGTTGTTTTCTATAGGGGCCTGTAGGCATTTGACACAGACTTCACTTCAGTTTTTTGCGTTTTTTTTTTTCGATTTCTTAATTCCTCCTTTCTTTTTCCTGTATGTCGTAGGAAATTTTGTCCTTTAACTTTGTCACTTTTTCCCTCCCTCTTAATTTTACCAGTTTGTTAAAAGCCTCGGCAGCAAAACCATCAATTTTCCTGGCATGAATTATTCATTTGATAATTCCACTATCAGCCATTCTCACCAGGCATTCAGCTACTTTGATGTAACCATCCTTCAGTGTTCCTTCATTTTGCCACACAAACTGCCAATGTGAGACTCGGCCTTGCAAGAAAACAGGCAAATATGAAAGCTGCTAGTTTTTCTTATGTAAAAATTGATACAAGGTGTCTGCAGGGATGAGTCCCTTCCCTGTTGCTCTTCTCACATGAACATGTCCAGTGAACGTTCAGAGTGCCCTTCTCACAGCTAGACACCAGCTGTGAGAAGGACACAGCCAGACATCACATGCTGCGTCAGAGAGGTCTTTTATCACAGCTCCCCTTTCTCTCTGCTAAACCAGCCGACCATGAATCATCTGCCGAGCTCTGTACCTTTTTTTTTTAATAACTTTTGTACCCCTTTGTGCTCGTTCCACAAACATGGCGTTTTGTGTTTTTGTGTCTCTGCATCCTCCCAGGGCGTTACCGGGCATGATGCAGTGGATCAGATCGCAAAGACCCGGGGAGAACGGCATCAACATCATCACCGCAGATTTCGTCGAGCTGGGAGAATTCATTAGCGCCGTCATCAGCCTCAACTATCATCACCTGGATGAAGACGATGATGACGCAACCTGAAGCCCACAGTGGGGCATCAGAGAGCGCAGTCGCCGCCATGTGTAAGATGGCTGGGTCTGTGTTCTTATCCTTTCCTCTTTGGTATTTATTTCAGGAGGGACGCTGCTGCTCCTTTCTCTTTATTTAGGGCTATAGTGGACTAAGAGAAGGTGAGGAGAGATGTGATGTTAAAGCTGGGAAAAATAATACTGATGTTTAGTTGGAGCACAATGAGAAGGAGGTTTAAAAAAAAAAGGAATAAAAACCTTTTTTTTTGTTTATATTTTCCAGGTTTGTTGTTCATTTGATCTGCTGTAAAATAGTTGCTTTTCCCACTGATCAAATGCACCGTTTTTGGGCTCTATTAAACAGATTCTTTTAGGGCGTAGTAACTCCGTACTTAATTGTACTTTTACAAGAGTCTTGGTATTATAGTGATAGTAACAGTTTGTTAGAGGATGTTTAAACAAACACATGTGTCACTGAAATCGTTGGCTGGTGTAAGTAGCTAGCTTTTGTATGTCCAATGTGGAATAATAGTCCACGTGTATTTTTTTTTTTTTCTTTTTTAAACTACATGCATCCTCAGTCAAATCACTGTGGGTGTTTAAAATGTGTTGTTTCAAGGTGTTTATTCATGACATTGATAAAAATAAACTCTTTTCATTTGTCCCGCCCTGTAGCATTAATCTCTCGTCGTGTTTTCACTCAGTAATGGCCTCAGCTGGTGCAGGATTGCAACCGAGAGATTTATCAGGCCGTGCTATATAAAAGTGTGAATCGACTGATTCAAACCATCGATCCTCTGATTCTAAACCACAGAGGAAGGAGAGAGCACGAGTGCAGCTTGGCCGACTGGGGGAAAAGAACCAATCATATTGTTATATTTCCTCCATCTGCACTTCACAACCGTCACATTGATGGGATGTTTAAAAATATAAAACAAGCTCTCACTGCAGGAAATGCACTAAATGCCGTTTTTAATGGTTATTATGAAATATTCGTTGTACAACATGGTGGTTTCTGAGTCGTGACAGCGGAGTGTGAAAATACATTATATTTGGGTACAATAGTGTAACCAGCGTCTGTCTCTCCGTTGCTGGTAGCTTGCCCTCTCTGTGTTTGTTTAGTGCAGTACATATGAGTCATCGTGAGATGTATCACTGTGTTGTCTCTTTCATAACAACAGGTGATGAAACTTCTTTAAAAGCAACTTCATTTACTTCAAGTGTGAAATTAGTATAATGGTAAAAGTAAGATCCAGCTGCAGTTCCTTATTTTACTCGAAGGTCCGTGTTTTTTCCTGAATTCGTGCCGTACAAGGTGGTGCAACTCATTCCTGCCCCCCTCTGTGGCTTAATTTAGTTATTTATTTATTTTGGTGCTTTAATTTTCTACTCTTAAATGTTACATTTAAGAACATAGCTTTCTGAAGCAAATATGCAGAAAAAAAAAGAGATTTCAAGTGTCAAATATTCACACAATTTACAATTTATGTGGCATTTTCTGTATGAATGTATTCTAACAGCTCGTTGTGGTCCGGTTTAATATTGTAAAGATAAAAAAAAAAAGTAGTCAGCTGAATTGGTGAATGTATGTTTTGTGAGTAACTTTGCCATTTCTAAGTCTAACCTGAGTGACTGAGTTTCAGCCTGAAAGTCATGTTTGTATTATAAGCTTCAACGTTTTTCACGTTATTTCCGATGTTTTATATAGTGGAAAATTTCTGCATTCTGGGATTACAAATATTATACTGCCAACAGTTTGTAAAGTTATTATCAATTGTTTATCTTGTACTTTAAGTGAGCTGCCAAATGTTTTTTTGTTTTTTTTCCAGGTTGTGTTTGTACTTTACTTTCGTGCATGAAAGAAATGCTTCTACAAATAACGATCGCTGTACACCAGTAGGATCCTCGAGGTTTGGATACATTTACTGTCATTTCTGTGTATCGCCCTGAACCGCATGTGTAAATGTTCCTTCCCTTTAAGACAAAGGAAAAAAAAAACTATTTATTTTTTACTTGTTGCACTGCCACACCCTTCAACCAATCACACAAACTACAAGGTTACACATTGTGCTGTAAGGACGTCTGTGTCTTCCCTGGTCCAAACTGTTGTCATTGCTCTTGTTTTCTGATGTGAACAAAGAGCCTTTGCTGTTGTAAAACTCAAAACCATTTTGCTCAAAATAAAGTGACTCTGTTCTAAGTGGAAAATGGCCAATCAAATAAAGCTTCTATGCCTTTGAGTGAAGTGTCATTGCTGTTTCTGTCACGCTGAGCGCTGATTGGTTGTTTTACTGAAAAGGTCGTTATTGCAACAATTACAAGAAAATGATCCTTTACCTTCATAAATGGTAGCACTCTGGATCGGATGTAGATTTTCAACTTTTGGGATAACCTACCAGTATCTCACTCCCTGTCTGTGCAGAAAAGCATCCTAAAAAAACAATCCAGTTTCCACGGTGATGAGCATGGAGATGGGTGGGAAGCGGTGGCTGGAGTGAGCATGTGTTTAAGCAGCAACCAGGTGTTCAAATACATCTCAGGTGCTGAAAGTATCCTTGTTCTTGTCTTATTTAGCAATAAACTAAAGCCTTTTAAGGTTTTACTTAAATTATTCTGACCTACTGAACTGTTTTGTAGCAAATCACAGTTTGGAAGTTTTAAAGACAAGTTGTTCTGAGCAGTTAGCAGAGCTTCTCTCTATAGTAAGACAATAAAGCCAGATGAGTATCTTTTGCTGTATTTGCACATATTATTGTAGCTCAGAGAAAGAAGCTGCTCCTTATTGACTCTCTCCTTTCATTTTCCATAAAAGTCTATAAAGAATTTAAAAATATGACGTTCTTATTGTTTCTTTTGGACATTCATTCGATTAAATTCATGCAGCCCATTAATAAAGCTGAATTAGCATATGCGCACTTTCCCAGAATCTGCACAAATAGTCATTTGTTGAAGAAATAAGGATGCAAATGCAGTCGTGTGTGTGTATGTATGTTCGTGTCTGTCTCGCTGTCACGCACACAGCAGTGAAGAGGAGGTAAAAGGTGTAGGAGGCAGAGATAGATGATGGCATTCAGACAGTTTAAAGAGGGGCAGTGGCGAGATGTGCAGTTTTATAAAAGTTTGGAGTGTGCGGAGGAGGAGTAATTTTACCAGACATTTTACTTCTCTTTCTACTCTGAAGGTACGTGTGTACAGAGTGACGAATGAACTGACAACAACGTGTGGAAATGTTATTGTTGTCAAACAAAAGCATTGTTAAAAAGAAAAGGAGAAAAAAAAGCCAGAAGTCATACTCTGAACTTAACCCAGAGATTTAAAGGTTAATATTTTTCATGATATTTGTGTGAAAAAAAGCTCCTAATTTGACATTTAATCATTTTACTGAAGCATAATTTTATTTCTGACCATTGTAAAATAAAATCTGATCGTAAGTTTGAAAAGTATATACTTCTAGTTCTACAGAACTTTGAGTTGACTGTTGGAATAAACATGTTAAGATCAGCTATTAAGGGCAAAATCATTTTTTACCAGGAGGAATACTGACACGCTCACCATTATTAATGAATTAATGAGAAAACATTAATAAATAACATAAAAGGCTGAAAAAGGAGCAACAAAACGTATGCAAAACAAACAAACTATAGAGCACAAATAAAATGAACTGAGGGAGCAACAGAAGTGTTATCAGAGTTCAAAGAGATGTGGTAAAGATGTGAAGCAGGTGTGTAAAGCGCTGAAACAACAAGGGGAGTTGAGGGAAAGACAGTGGTCACGGCACAAAGCGGATTAAAATATTAAACTTAGAATACAAGGATACTAATATCCAAAAACTCAAGAGGTCTAATAAGAACTTTTGTTGAGATTGTCTGAACATACGGGATGAAACGAAGTTAAGGAGTCAAGAAAAGATGCTTGAGAGGGTAGAATGCAAAAAAAGAAAGAATTTTAAAGAATAAATTTTCTGAAACTGACGTGCCAATAATCAGACCAAAAGGTTTGAAACAAAAATTTTAATATTACAAACTCAAGACCTCACAGAAAATACACCCAGAAAATAAAGCAGATGTGACAGAACGGAGATCCCTCACTGAAAGTACATTACACACGTTCACAAAAGCCTCTGAAACTCTTCTGTCAGAGCTTGACTCTTACATCAGACCAAACTTCCAGGCAGATGGCGGTCAAACGTGGCCCTCTGAATATCATAAGGCCACAAAGGCGGAACTAATGGAGGGCACGCTCTGGTGGTCTCTCGTCTGAACTGTTGGATGTGCTATTCTAGCCTGAGGAACTGGGAATTGACTTGTTTTTGTGCACTTGCTGAGTCATTTAGCAGTGGGTAAAATTTTCAGAAATAAAGGGAGTCATTATTTTGCATTATCTCAGTTGGTGCAGTCTACATACATGACTCAGATTGTGATTGTCATGAATTTGCATCATGACCAGAGGTGACAGCCTGTTTGAATAAATAGTTTCCTCCAAATCCCTGGGCTAGAGATTTATTTTTAAATGTTATTTGAAAAATAAATATGGCACAATGATTTACATGTCATTGCAAGTTATCTAAATTTGGTGGAGGATTTCCACTCTCTTTTTAAAAAAGTGTTGCTTTTTATTTTTATTTTTTGCCTCCATCCTAATTGTGTTTGCAGGACAATTGTTCCTTGTTATTTGTAGAAATAATGTGATGAGGAAATCAATGCCCACTTAGACAACATCACCTCCCCAGCTGCAAAAAAAAAAAAAAAAGAAAACAATTCCACTTTTATGCAGCAATCACTTTGTCCTCTTGAGCTGCCAGAGTGTGATAGATATGCACAGTGTGACACCCTGACTGCAAATATATCCATAATTGCACAGAGAGGAGGATAACGCAGACAAATGTGAGAAATAAATAACAGACATTTTATCTTTGACTAGAGATTTCTACCTGAGAATTTATCCCCTCAACATTATAAAACTTAACACTTTTCTGTGTTTTTCTAGAAAAACTGTGGAAATATTCGGAAGGTCAATGTTTCATTGTACTTAATTAAAATGTGCACGTTTGTTCAGTATTAAATCTCATTTTAGCTGTGAAAGAGATCTCAAATCTTTAGTGTCCCCTAGTGTCTGTTCAACTGAAATACATCTCAGACATAATAATTACTATACAGCACAGTCCAGGTTATAATGAATTCTGCTCCTAAAATTCATAAAAACAACATTAAGATGTAAAAAAAAGTATCTTAAGTTGTCAAGTAAAAAAATCCTATTCTTTGAAATGGAAATCAAATACTTGTTACAGAAGCGTTCAAACGGTGTCAGAGGTTTGATTCCCTAATTTACCCAGTTGGCATAGAGAAATGCTCCTTGGCATCATGTCCTCAGAAGACACAAACAATTGTTTCTTAAATCTGGTCCTTGGGGTCCTGTGAGTTTGATACTTCTCCATTTCAATACACCATATTTTAAATGGATTGCTGTTTAATCCCTGACCAATTCAAAGCAGGTGTGTAAGAGCAGAGAAACTTTTAAAACATGCAGGATCGTGGCCCCTTGAGAACCAGACTTGGATACCACAGCTTTAAATCTTTGGACAGCACGTGCTTTAGTTGTTCCTGGAGTTTAAATTCTCCAGTGGCAAATTGGGTAAAAGGTTCTAAATGGTACCAAAATGAGCCAAAAATCTGAACAGCAAAGTCATAAATTAGGAACAATTTGAGGAAAAAAATAATTCCAGCAGCAGGAGTTTTATCTATGTAGCTCAGGTTGGACAGAGTTATAGATACTGAGTTTCTCCTACTCATAAAGTAACTCTGAGCTTTTCATCTAAACATCTACTTTCACCAAAACAACAACTGGAAATCAAACTCTTCTGTGGGAAAGTCAAAATCTAAATGAAGAAACTTTCCCCACAACTTACAAAAGGAATCTTCAGAAAACCCTTTTGGACAGAACATGAAAATATGTTCCATTCTCTTCCAAAGGAACACACACACACACACACACACACACACACACATGCACACACACATTTGTTCCCCTTTTCTCAGGAAATATGAAGAATTCCACAGGGTGCCATTCCAGCTGCAACACGCCCCTTCAGATCTGCCCACAGAGTGAAATCCTGCACATTTCTGTTTTGTTTGTCTGATTTCAACCACCATGAAGGCAAGTACATTTTGTTCTCTATCAGAGAAATGACTAGCAAAGATTTCTGACTATGCAAAACATCTTGCAGTATAATTTGTATTTTGTATATAGGCCTACATGTATGTAAAGTTACTCTCTTTTCTTTTCAGAATAAAACAGAACTCTGTGCAACAGTATCGCTGGGGCTTCTCGTCTTGTTCACCTGCAGAGTGTAAATCAGCAGTAAAAGCATTTTGACAAAACACTGCTTTTCACTAACATTTATTTTATCATAGATATTTATTGATTTACATGATGTAAATTTATTTTTTTAAGATTCTGTGTGGAAAGGATTCATTGCCAGTGGGGGCCCTTCAGCAGTTGGTCAGAATGTGATCCCTGCACCAAACTGCAGGTTAGGAAAATTATGAAATCAAGCAATTAAGCCAACAGCTTATCTTTTCTCAAAAGGAGAGCTATTTGGGAGTTTTTTTGGAACAACTTACTACTGGGTGTTGATCATTTTAGATTTCTTTCAAAAATCGACTTGTCTTTATTGTTTGTTCTAGTTGAGCTAAACTCGCATAATGTTTATATAATTTTATCTGGCCTTAGTAGTTATCTTATTTGTCTTTTTTTTTGTTGTTGTATTGGTTCATTATATTTCACACCTTTTATTGACTTGACATGTTTATCCATGTGTCTGACTTGTGGTTTGTTACAGACAAGAAGCCGAGCCATGGTGGTTTACGCTCAGTTTGGAGGGAACCCCTGCGACGGCACACGGACTGAAACCAGAGTCTGTGAAACCACACAAGGCTGCCCCTTAGAGGAAGGATGTGGAGACAGGTTTCGTTGTGTTTCAGGTTACTAATAAAACTCACTTGAATAATCTAGCAAAGTTCCTCCAAACCTCCATCTAGTTATGTATTTGTTCTTTGACTTACAGGGAAGTGTATCAGCAAAACTCTGCTGTGTAACGGAGATCAGGACTGTGAGGGAGATGGACTGGACGAGCGCAGCTGTGACATCAAAAAATTCATTACATGTAATCTTGAAAGAAATCCACCACCTAATGCTGATCTGCTTGGACTTGGGTAAGTGACAAATCTTAACATAGTCAACATATTTGTGTTTAAGAACAGATAGCTTTTCATTATTTCTAAAGATTTGATGCGGTAACTGAGCAAACAAGAGGAAGTGTCATCAACATGATGAGCTTTGGGGGCCAGTGTCGACCTGCCTTCAGCGGTGACCACAGAAACATCTATCGGCTGCCACTCAGTACAATCCAGTACAACTTTTTGGTTTGTACAAATCAGAGCAACAACAATTTGTTTTTGTTTGTTTGTTTGTTTATTTATTTATTTATTTATTTATTTATTTATTTATTTATTTATTTATTTGTCCGTCCTTCTATCTATCTATCTATCTATCTATCTATCTATCTATCTATCTATCTATCTATCTATCTATCTATCTATCTATCTATCTATCTATCTATCTATCTATCTATCTATCTATCTATCTATCTATCTATCTATCTATCTATCTATCTTTTTAATGTATTTATTTATTTATTTGTTTGTTTATTTGCTTGTTTGTTTGTTTATTTATTTATTTATTACTAGTGTTTCACAAGCATATTTAACCTTTTAGAGCCCGATAGACCAAGAAATATTCAGAATATTATATTGTATTTTTTGTATTCTGCTGCATATTGGATGATAATGTGGTTTAAAGAGTTGTGTTGTATTTATTATGCAGTTCAATAAAATTGAAAAAATAAATTGGCACTTGCCATGTGTATTATATTGTTTTTGAGGAAAGTATTAATCATGTTAATGAGGTAGAGCTCATAAAAACTTGAAAATAGGCAAATCAAATATGAACCATTTGAAATTCAAACGTCAATAATTAATAATACTAAAATGTGTTACTTTGTCTATTTTTGGTAAACTTTTGAGTGTTATCACAAGTCAAAACTTAACATCACAGTTCTTTACTTTTGAGAAGGATCTTTCTACTCTGGAGCTTTTTTGTTTTTTTGTTATTTCAATTCCCTTGTTGCAGTGCTCAGTAGTATCCTGTTATACAATTGGTTCACGCATATGAGTCATTCAGTATGTGGTCTTGTGAATTTAATCTATTTTATTGAGATGTTTTAATAAATTAGATCAAAAGCTACTGAATATATATTTGACTACTAGAGGTTAAACATTTCTGTAGAAATCATGTTAAAATGACCTTAAATTGACGAGCCAGAATACAGAATAGATTATGTATTTCCTTATTGTGTTTGTTACTGCTGCATCTATCTGTGATCTTTGAGTCTAGTCTGACTGGTCACATTATTGGAATATTCAGTAGTTGAATTAATCATAATGTACTTTATCAAACAAGCTTCTGCTCATGGCATTGTCTATACAGAACACAAAAGAAAACAACAAATAATAATAAAGTTAATATTTTTATTTCTTAGTTGGTTGTAAAATAACAACAACAATTTTTCACTGTATTCTGTTCTCAGGTTAAAGTCCAGAATGACTTCAGTGACGACATGTTCACCAGTAAATGGCACTATGCCAAGGATATTGTCAACAGAGAGACAATACGAGGGACCACAAGAGGATTTCGCAATTATGATTTCCATGAAAGACACGACACGACTCAGGTTACATAGAAGCTTTCCATATTCTCTTTGCAGCATTTAACAAAAATCCTTGAATTTAGAAAAAAGAAAATGAATAAATATGATTGTTTTGCTCTCCCCGCAGACTCAAAGGCTTGTGGTGCTAAAGAATGATGTAGAAGTAGCTCAGTTTCGGATGAACTCTCCAACATACCTGCCAATAGCCGAGGAGTTTTGGAAGGCACTGGCCAAACTCCCAGTTGTGTATGACTATTCAGCCTACAGGAAGATTTTGGAGAGGTTTGGAACACATTATATATCTGAAGGAAGCTTAGGAGGATCCTTCCAAGCCATTGTTTCAATAGATGAATCAACCAATAATTACCTGTGTGAGTAACAAACCACGGTAGATTTTTTGAACAATGGAAATCTGTTGGCGTGATGCAATGTATCTTAGAAAATCACAAGGTTTTTTCTGCTGCAAAGTTTATTTGTATAAATAATGCTAGACATAATTAAAACTGCTTGCTGTATTGTTTTTACATTTTATATTTTGTCTCAAACATGTCACAGATGTTTCAGTAAGACATTAGGAATGAATGTCTCTATTGGAAATTGACCCATAAAGGCTTTCCGCCGGTCTCACAATAATTTCAAAAACTGTCTCTTCCTTTTCTTTCCATTTCCTTTTAAGCTGAAGAAAGCAGCAAGTATGAAGAATGTGAAAAGAAAGTACGCTATTTTCTCATTTTTCCCATTGAGGTAGAGCATTGTTCACGTGGTGGTGATGTAGTACCGCGACGAAGAGGTAGGTCTATCATATGGATGTTCATTTTTCCTGTCCATAAAAAAACCCACATATTTATCAAATCTTTTTGTCATTTGTCACCTCTACAAAACATTAGTATTTACGGAAAACCCCAAAAATAACATCGCAAAAGTGAAAGTAGACGGAGGAGGCGTCACACACATCGCAGCGCTGGAGACAATGAAGCTCACTGAACCACGCACAAACTGGGACATGTACTCAAATTGGGCTGAATCGGTTCGATCATTCCCACAAGTTATAAAGCAGAAGGTGAAGGAAGGATAAAATATCAATTTTAAAATGAACGTAGTTTAGATACATCGTCTATACTTCAGAGGAGATTAAAGGAGTTGTCTTTTTTCTGCTATATGATCCTCTAATTAGCTCCGCCCTCTATCAGAACTGGTGAAAGAAGTCCAGTGCACTGGGGTGAAGAAGCTCTACCTACGTAGGGCTATAGAACAATACCTGATGGAGAGCAACGTCTGCCACTGCCAACCCTGCAAAAACAATGGCCTGGTTGTAAGAAGTGGAGATGAATGCAAATGCATCTGCAAGCCTGGCACAACAGGGCAGGCCTGTGAGCAGGGAGTTGATGTAGAAGGCCAACCAGGTAGGAACTTCTTTCACAGAATTCATTTTACTGTTTTTTTTTTCTACTATTATTCCCTTTATTTTATTTTACTACTTATAAAGGAGTGATTGATGGTAGTTGGTCCTGCTGGTCTGCCTGGTCGTTGTGTTCTGGGCGTAGAAGATCACGAAGTCGCTCCTGCTCTAATCCATCACCGCAGAATGGAGGAAAACACTGTACTGGAGAACCAGTAGAAACATCTGGCTGTGATGATGAGGAGCAGTTGCAATATCTAAAGTTAGACCAAATCAACATTCATCTCATTTTTATTTTCAGACTTTGAACGTTCAAAGAAAAAAATGTTCTGCTACTTTTCTACAGAACCATGGAGCCTCAGTGCTTTGACTTCTCCCTTCCAGCACGTGATAAGTGTGATGTTCCACCCAGTCTGGTCAATGGCTACGTTCTGGTAAAGATGAAACTAAACTAAGAGTTTGAAACAGACTTTGATGTGCAGAAATGATGCAGGACGCTAAGCTCATTATTGTTGCATCTTAAAAAGACATTTGGGGGAAATAAATGATTATGTCTACAAAGTCTAGAAAAGTCAAGTTTATATTGGGTGCACTATCCAGTTTATTGTGTTAATCATGTTTTTCAGCCAATTTTAGGAGTTGTCTGTTCACGGAATCCAAATTCCACTTGTGGCTTGTCATTTTTTGTCCACACTTCTTTCACAGGATCCGAAGGACAATTATTTTGTGGGCGATAAAGCCGAGTACACCTGCCTCCCGGGTTTCTATCTTCTCGGTCGCAGCATCTTAGAATGCACTGCAGATAAAATCTGGTCCACAAGTCCTGGTTTGTGTGCAGGTAGGTGCATGTACATAAACAAATAAATAAATAATTAAAATAACTAAACATTATCGTCACAATATTTGTTTCTTTTTAACTCCATGTCCTGTTTTTCTCCAGTTTCAGTATGCTTGCTTCGTTCGCTTACTGCGGGTGTCATAGCGTCTCCTAAACGCGAAGCTTATCAGCTCGGAGAAACTGTTACCTTGTCGTGTCCTGAGGGTAAAGTGTTACAGGGCGAACGGTTAATAAGTTGTGACTCCAGTTTAAACTTTTCTCCAAACCCAACACAAATCCGATGCGTCCAAGGTATTGTGGTTCTCTTGGTTCATATAAATATAGTAAATATTACCAGATTGCTGTTGAACAAAACCTGATTACATAATAATGCGTGCCACATTTACTTTATTTATTCTTGTTAGTCCTTGTGCCATAAAAATGAAACACTGTGTAATTTATTTTCATGCATTCCGCAGATGATACAAAACAGAGACCTACTTATCCCACAGTGCAATGTCAGGCATGGCAGAAGCCTTCCAGAGGAAGATGTGTTTGCAAAATGCCTCATGAGTGCAGGTCTCTTAATATGTGCACCACCAGTTTGGTCAGCTAATGTTTTACAGATCAGACGGCTTGTGTTTGCTAACTTTTTGTTTTGTTATAATTATCTTTTCCATCAGTCCCTCACTGGAGTTATGTGCCACATTACCAGGGAGTGGAAAATTTATTCCTTTGACTGTTTGCAAAATGCATGCAATGCAATGCGTGGGGGGAAACCTTCAGATAACTGAGTTTAACAACTGTGTGTGGCCACAACAAAAGACTGCAGGCTGCACCAGCTGCCACATTTGGGAGGACTGTGATGGTAAGAACATAGAAGGTCATGAACAATCGGTGATCATGTAAAAAACACACGTATCTTTAATTCGATTTGTCTGCTTATCGTTTTATTAGCTCAAAGCAACAAGTGTCGTTGCAAGGATTCTGCTGACTGCTTGAGCTCTGGAATAAATATGTGTGTCCGTGTTGGGGAGGATGTGACTGCAGCCCCACAAACCATGAATGAGTGTGAAGCAGGACTTCGGCGATGTAAAGGTGAACAAGTCACAGTTATCAATATTCTGCCATGTACTACCTAAAAAATGAGAAAAAAGCTCATTGACATTTCATGTCTTTTACTCTTTAATAAAATGTCTAAACTAATATTGTTTATGGTAGAACCTTGTATCAGGGACTCTTTTAATGGATGAGTCGAAGTAGAACTGAACTGCTCTGTACTAAGAAGTTAAATAAATGACTTAATTCTGATTTTTCACCCTGCAATTATTTCTAAGACGAGTGAGGAGTATCTCTCATACTGCCTTCAGATTATCACGTCATTGTCGATTTCAAGAATTTTACTTTCAATCATAGTGTATGTTTTGCATCGATTGCAAAAGATAAAGCTTGATTTTGAGTAACAAACCTTTAAAATGCCACTTAAGATAAAGCTTTTAGCTTTGTTCTTCAGGACTGAAATGTTTATTTAGAGATTTTCTGCTCTCCCTGCAGCAGACAGAACGTCAGCTGAACAAACTAACCAAACAATCCCCTGCTGCCCAACACTTGGTGAATAATGTTTCACAGGAAAATGTTGTTTGTAAGCAAAAAAATCAGCCTCTAAAAACTGTCAAAATATATTTCATACAAATCTGATTATAGAAATTTTAAGTTCCTTAAATCAGTACAAAATAACTTTTACAACTTTAAGCTACAGTTTTGAAACTTGTCTTTGGATACTCACAGAAAAAACATGTTCAGCTTCATATTAGACACTCTGGACCCCTCTGGTCCCTCTATATTACACTTAATAACTTCAGTAATTCGGGTCGCAGCAGGAAGGGGTGTTCTGGTGATTTATGCTGCCCTGAAGAAAAATGCCGCCATAGTACGAAATGACAACTTATTTTATCACAAGATTTCATCAGAAGTTTATACAGTATTCTTGTTTATATTGAGTGTGTCCTGTTAATTATTTAAGTGTATTTTTATGATCCTTCCCTGATATTTTCTATATAAAAGCCCTCTGGGTCCTTATCGGCCATTGTTCTCCTCTGGGTGTGTCCAAACATTTGCCTGTTGCTCTGACAATGCAAATTAGGTTAAAATAACATCATATTTATTGTTCCTGTCCTGGGAGAATTTATTTGATAGGTAAAATGTATTTATGGAAAAATATAGAAACAAAAGTAAACGATAAATCTGTTTATTGAAGTCAAGACGATGGAACTTCACATGTGCCGAAAGAATCGGTAGCAGATCTCAACAGGAAGCATATGTCAACAAAACACTGATTCCAGCAGTGGTCATCTGAGAAACGGCTGAGGAAAAGTTATTTAGTACTGCTTTAAGTTAAACATTTGTTCAGTCCAGTCCAGGTCCTCAAAGTCCTGCATGTTCTTCTGCTTTCGCACACCTGACTGATATTATTAGGTTATTCACAAGCTCCTGCAGAACTCGATGATGTGCCGAAGATGTCATTAATCTGTAGAATCATGTGTGTTGGAGCAGAAAAACTGCTATAACTTGCAGGACAGTAAACCTAAAGGACCAGAGTTTGAAACCAAAGATTTAGTTTTTCTGATAAGGAGTTGATAGAGTTGATAGAGGCACAGTGAGAGAGTTAAAACACATTGTACATTTAAAAAATTTTGGGTCCACTTCTTTTTAACTTGTATCTTTTACCACTGGCAGGCATTTTAAAGACATTTCAGGTGAATTACCACCTTTATGCCGATGACTGTCAGTTATATGTGGCCCTAAAATCAACAGATCCAGTGCAACCCCTTTCTGATTGTATGGCTGAGATTAAGACTTGGCTCTCAGCAAATTTTCTCCACTTAGAGTCTAAATTGGAAGCAATATTGTTTTCCCTTTGTTCTCCTGGTGCTGTAGTCCCGACTCTGCCCTCCTGCTTGTCGGCTCTACTGAAACCGAACATCAAAAATCTGGGAGTCATTTTTGACTCTGACCTCAGATTTGATGTCCAGATTAATCAGGTTGTTAGATCCTGTTTTTTCCACCTCCGTAGGCTGACCAAGCTAAAACTCATTTTGAGGAGAAAAGATCTTCACTCAGTCATCCATGCGTTTGTGACTTCACGCCTTGATTATGCCAACTCTCTGTTATATGGTGCTCCTTCATCCACAATAGTTTGTCTCCAGTTAGTACAAAATGCTGCTGCACGATTTTTAACTGGGACTACCAAACTCGGTCCGATCCTCAGAGTCTGCAGCTACTTTTAAGAGCAGACTTAAGACTCACCTCTTTAAAGAACACTTTCAGTCTTAATGTAGGAGTGATTTATGATTTATGATATCGATTTGAGAATTTATCTCTCACAAAAAAAAAAAAAAAAAAAAAAAAAAAAAAAAAA
>SSNP01000067.1:1751644-1788368 GCA_006937955.1 Pachypanchax playfairii
CCCCCCCCCCCCCCCCCCCTCACTGGTTTCACATTATTGATACTATTATCTCAGATATATGTCCTGGGAAACAACCCACTTCCACCACTCCACTTTGTGCATTAGCCACAGCTAAATGGAAGTGATCAGTTACAGCATGTTGCTGTGATTGTTTCCTGGCAGAGCTCTTTCTGCTTGAAAATTAGAGATGTTATAATTTTTTAAAAGCTCGTCTCTCACCCTATTCCCAAAATTCTTTAACTAATAGCACGTGCTAACTCTTGATGTCCATACAAAGAATAAAAAACATCATTTATATGTATATGTGTGTGTATCATTTAGCCACTTCAGGTGCTGCAGTGTCGCAGAGCGCCCCATTTGGCGCGCTGTGTGTTAGCCGTTTGCAATCATTTCAGGACCATGGACAGCGTCTATGCCAACTCACCCTGAAATCAAGGAGAGACTCTGGTGCGCCGCTCGCGCCATTTCGCAGCCTTTAGTTCTGGTTTTGAGCATTTCGGCCCGTAAGGAAGGACAGTCAACAGTAAATTCACCAATGGAGATGACCAGCTCACGGTAGAGAGCCACAAGTGTGTTAAATTCCTGGACGATCTGTGTTGCAAAAGGAGATGAAATCACATAACATACGAGTTTCAATTTCAGCACCACTCAAATGAGACAGACAACTTTTGCTATAATATATGAGCTCTTGTCCTGTCACTGCAGCACAACGAGTTTAAAAGCTCGTTAAGAGAAGAAAAAATGTCTGCAAAGAAGGAAAGGGTTAGCAACACTGTCCAACAGCTGGTATGCGATGCATGACAGGTGCGTACTTGATACCTGCAGAAAATCTCCATTATATTTTGTTCATATGCTGTTAAAGAACATCCATTAACTACCGAGAGAAACGTGACTCCAGGTAAAGTAAAGCACCGCCATTAAAACACCCTGCAAAAAATAGAGTTCATGACTGATTAATAAGCTTTTGAGGGGAGGGATTCTAAATTTAGTAGTCCGCACAAGACCCTGAACTCGGGGCACAGGTATTTTTACTCGTTTTGTTCAACTCCTGCATGACATCCAGCTGTAGTCCTGTAAATGAGCAGCGAGGCTCCATGACGTTCACTGATGTATGAAGAAGTAAAGACATGTATGATTTCTGTCAGCTTGTGTCAAAACACAGAACGTCTGTGTCATGATCACGAACATCACCACAAATGATCCTGTAATTCTGGTCATTTAGAATCAGCCTGAGCCACCGGCACCTTTTGACACTCTAAATGCAGATCACACAGTCAATCTGCATGCCAAGGTGTTCTGTTTGGCTTCACCGCCGAGAAGGCAATGCAAATTCAAACAGCTATTTATAGGCTGACAGACCGAGGTGCAGTCTTCTTTTACGCCTCTGTCGCTGCATGCACGGGTTATTAGATTGTCCTACAACAAAGAAATGCTGAGAAATAGCCCTCGATGATCAGAGGCACCATGCGGGCATTGACGTGCCGCAGACCTACCATTCTGCAGTCGGCCACGGCGCGCTGGGCTTTGCGGGTACTTTCGGTACTCTCCCTCCTCTGTGGGTCTCGGTAAGGAGGCTTGCCGATCTGGAAGATGTTCCCTGCCGATCTGGGGCGGTTTTTGCGCCCATTCGATGCAGAACTCATGCATACACATCCACTACTAAAACAGCCCTAAGACAGAATGATTTTGTCCGATCCCCTAAACTCCACCGATCTCCTCCTGCCTCACCACTTTACTGTTCACCTTATTCTCTCCTCCGCTTTTAGACTCACTTCACCTTCGCCAACCTTGATTACTCCTATTGCTCTGCGTTATTTCCTTTTATTGTGGAAGAGAAAGCAGATATTTTCCCAGATGAGCCTGAGGGCGCAGGAGAAGTACAGGATGAGCGCCTTTGGCTCCTCTCCGCATTGCCTTGACTGCGACGGGGCTCAAGTCACCTTCACTCCAGCAGCACTGAGGTGCACAGTAAAGACTTCACACCTAACCAGGAGTCCAGCTCGTCGAGATGTCTTTTGTGACGCACCGATGTCTGATCGCATTCACGGATATTCTCCAAATGCAACCATTTTTTATGATTGCGCGTTTCCATCAAGCACCAGGCGATAACGATCTTTTCTTAGCCGCACAACCACATACACAGCCAAAATAACGCTCTCAGTCAATGTCTACGCTGAAAAAGAAAAAGAAAAATCGCAGCCTACACTTTGAGCTTCTGTGTAGGAGAAAATCGGAACGTTAAAATGGAATTAATTCCTGGCGTCGGAGTTTCATTCCGGCTCCCTCTGTCTGTTTCTCTGAGTGCTTCCAGCCAGTCGGGTGGGCCTGTCTCTAACCTTGGAGAGGCAGAAGAAAACGAACAGTTGCTACAGGCCTGACGTGGCTCTGAGGCTGGCAAAACTGCGCACCCGAGGGAGGCGAACACTAAAAGGACCCAGCTCAGATCTCCACCCTGCGTGAACTTCTTCACGTGTAAAATCCAGACTACTGATTACTTTACCTCCACAGAGAAGCAACACTCACATCACTGCAACATTATACTGACTTAAGCAAAAGGGGGCAATTTAAAACTTTTGAATTATACTTCAGCAGCTATAACATTTTGACCACTTGCATCAGTCCATGTTTTGAAAAAAATTCAAAAACAATCTAAACAGCCCAAACTTTGTAATAAGTATCCCCTAAAACTGGATTTCTTAGCAATAACTAAAGAAATAAAGAAAAGAATAACTAGATAAACACAACAAAAATAAACATAAAAAACAAATAAACACAACAAAGCAAATAGCTACTCAGGAATAACTCAAAGAACATAACAACAAAAAATGTGTTTAAAAGTTTCAACAAAGGATTTTAATCTCTCATGATAGAAAAGGTTATCTGTCCATATTGCTCAGACGTCATCCTGCCTCAGACAAGGGAGCTAAACTCAACGTGAGACAGTTAGTCACAATAAAGTGACTGATCAGTAAAATAAAATAAAAAAAAAATATGTAGAAATGTTTGGACAATTGGTTCACCCAAACAAACACAAGATATAAAGCACAGCTATAATCTGTGGAGTTAAATAGAAAATGACAATAATAATGATAATAATAAAAATTAAGCTGTAATTAACAGCAACATAAATGCATTTGAACATAATAAAATGCAGCTTTTCTGAAGAAAGTTTATGTGATGAACCTTTTCTTTTGAAGTCAGCTTCACATTTTTTATGTAAATGATCTTTATTCAACTCCAAATTGTGAAAGATTTGTCTTTGCTGTCAATCTTCTCATCATCATTCACCTCTCATATCTTCTGTGCAGGAACTACAGCACTTCTTGTTCCCGTTCTTTTGCTCACCAGTGGATTCTTCTATCATGTAACCAACCACACTGCAGTTTTTGTCATTACTAATGCTCATGCACTCTCTGATGGATTTGTTTTGTTTTACAATCTATCACTGTCCTGTGTTGCTTGCACCGAGAGCTCTTTTGACGCCACGTTACTCTTCACATACAGCTCCCAAACGCCCACACCTGTCCATGTAACAGCCTTTTAGTCAATTGTCCAATTACATCTGAGCATTAAAAAACGTGTTTGTACATGTTCAAAATTTTGATTCCTGAGCCTCGAATTCAAATTAGACTTGAAAACTGATACATGGAGGCTTACGAGTGGTACTTTAACCTTATATTCATTATATAGTTGTATAACTTTATAACATGACATTACATCCATTTAATGGTCACTTCTATTCAGTAAGGAACCAATACTCAGTAACTTTTCCCAAAAAATGAACATGGAATCAAATGTGATCAAACTTTGTGACTGAATAACAACATTTAAAGCTACAGCAAATATTGTCTAGTGCACTTTTGCAGTATATTGAGGCTGAAATCTGTTCATGTGTTTTATTTGACTGAATTCAACTACTGTCTGTCTATAGTAATATTTTTACAACATTTTATATTATGGTCAATTTTTTGGTCTCTGTTAAAATGCCTGGATTTACCCAAGCTGAGGTCAAGTTCTGAATGTCGAGTATTTTGAGCTGACTTCACTTGAATCTACAAATCTATAAGTGGTCAGTTATCATGCCACTTTTTTTACACCACAAAAAGAAAATCTATGGCATCAGATTTGTTTTTTCTTGTGCCGTTAATGTACTTGAATTGCTTGCTGGCTTCAGAGCCCATTTGTTCTTCCTTCCTTTTATCAACCACAAAAGAAAAAAACGAAACATGAATAAATTAGAAGTCATTTCTAGAGAATAGTTGTGGTTTTCATGCACTTTGTGAAGATGTTCTCATCTCATGCTTTCCTGGTTTCAACTTTTACCTTCAAAGTTGTTGTCGAGGCCTCGTTCCAACGTTATGGTCCTCGTCCGGAGAACCTCAGGGCCGCAGAGACTGTTCATGCTTTTAAAAAGAGGCTCAAGACACACCTTGTTAGCTTAGAAGATTCATTCATTCATTCATTCATTCATTCATTCATTCATTCATTCATTCATTCATTCATTCATTCATTCATTCGTTTATTCTTTTATTTATTTATTTATTTATTTATTTATTTGTTTATTTGTTCGTTTGTTCGTTTGTTCGTTTGTTCGTTTGTTCATTCATTCATTCATTCATTCATTCATTCATTCATTCATTCATTCATTCATTCATTCATTCATTCATTCATTTAATCTTTCTCTTAAAGATCCATTTGGTTTTATCAGTATAAATTAGTTTTATGAATTACTGTCTTTTACTTGTTTGTTTCCTTTTTTAATGTTTGTATCGTTCAGTTTGATTTCAGTGTGTTTCCTCATGGGGGTCGTCCACAGTGGGGGTTTAGTCTGCTCAGTCTGCATGGTGGCTTCGGTGGGAGTGTCTGTTTTGGGGGGCCGGGGTCCCTCTGTGCAGCCCTGTGTCTGTGCTTTGGACCCTGGCCGGGTCTGACTCGGTTCCTGTGGTTTCATCCGGTCGTGGTCCTGGGTGGACCACCTCCTGGTTGTGGATGGGCCCACAACATATGGTGTTCTCACAGTGTTGTCAAGCCAGTTGTTTATTTATTCAGCTGTTTGTTTTTAAAAAATGTTTAATTCAGAGGTCAAGATAGCATTTATGGAGGTTGGAGATTGGGGAGGGGGGGGGCAGGGAGTCGGGGTCTGAATTGTTGTTTTTGTGTTTCATTGTTTATTTTTAATTGTTTTTATCATATGAAGCACTTTGTGTTGCCAAGAGAATGAAAAGTGCTAAACAAATAAAGTTTGATTTGGTTCGTCTGAAAACTTGTTAGTCGGAAGGAACAAGTTCTTCTAAATGATCACTTGAACTGTGATAATGTATTAGCTCAACTAAACTTTGTAAATATCTTAAACAACAATGAATGAGCTGTTAGGTCACATGAACAACTGATTGAAAAGGCTCTTTTTGCCTTTCACATTTCTCACTCTAGAAAGTTTGTTCTTTAGTTATTCAGTTTGATCCACAGCTGCAGCTGATTCTAAGACAAACTGAGACTGTTTGCGATAATAAGAATACATGTAATAGGAAAATTCACAGCTTAAACAGAAAAACATCATTCAGACACACAAGACTCCATCTTCATGTTCAATCTTTATCATTCTTTTAATTCTTTAATTTAGTTCTGTTTGTCTATAAACCTCTTTGAGGACCATGACAATATTTTATTTGCTTGTTGCTAGTTGTTTCTTCTGAAATGTATTTTACTCTAAAATGTGCAAACTTATCAATTTGACAAATAAAAAATTGTGAAATTGTGGAACTACTTGCTAGTTAATCTGCCAACTCATCAGACTTTATTACTGTTCTTTTACTAAACTTATTGTTTTAATTTTTTAAAAATATGTTTATTTGAGAAGTGCATTAAAGCTGAGTTTGTATTAATTTAAAACCTGAGTATATAAAACTCTAAAAATAGTTAAAAAAAAAACGTTAGATTAGACATATTTACACAAAAACACCAATCAGAAGCTTTTTCTCAAACAATGTGAAACACATGAAAACTTATTTGAAAAAGATTATTCAACATGTTAAAGATACATTTTCACTAAATTTATGGTAATTGATTTGGAAACTATGAATATCTTGATGATAGTTATTACATAAGTAATGAGGACTTCTCTAGAACTGCAATGAGGAAGAAATAAAAGATTGAAAACTCAAATGTAGCCTGACGGAAGTGGAAATGAAAATCTTATTGACAACAGAATATGACAATATATATATATATATATATATATAGAGAGAGAGAGAGAGAGAGAGAGAGAGAGGAAAAGAAAGAGAGAGAGGCAAGCAAACAAAAGAATAAAAGTTATTTGACCTGAATGAGCAAAATTTTAATTTATAGCATTCTAGACCTATATCTATCTATATCTATCTATCAATACTCATGTATCCTAGAATATTATAGCTTTAGTTGGATGGAGAAAAAAAAGACTTAAGTAACCATAAACTATTTTTCTTTGTCCAGGAGCAAAATATAATTGTTGCTGTTCTAAAGTAACACGTAACCTTTCTTTAAATTTAAACTTAAAATAATAAAGATTACTGATGAAATACTGATATTTTTCAGGGGAATTTTTATTATTAATAATAATAATAATAATAATAATAATAAAACAATTACAATGATTGAATCTTAAGATTAGGTGTTTGTATTATTTAAACTATATTTCAATTATACTAAAAATAAAACACTTCAACCATAAAAATATCCTTTCAATTCCCAGGAACAAGACACACAGTCTAAATTACAGGTGTGTGTGTGTGTGTGTGTGTGTGTGTGTGTGTGTGTGTGTGTGTGTGTGTGTGTGTGTGTGTGTGTGTGGATCATGTGGAGTCAGAGAACAGAGAGCACCAGATTCAAACATCCACCTACATCATTTCCCCATTTTAATTACTTATTAATGTGAAATAACAAGCGGACACACTGTTGTTTTCCCTTCATCACGCCATCCCACCTGTTTGGAATTCACTCACTGGCTCCTCATTAAACCCTCCAGCTCGGGTTTCTCTTTTTCCACAATGACTCATCTTTAAACCTGCAACTTCACTCTCATTGACCTTCATTCCTGATTCTGTGTAGAACCATGATGATTACCAGGACCATCAAGAAGAAGGTAAAAACAAATAGCAAAGAAAGCAGAATATGAAGAAACCGATGATCCAGTTGACGGAGTAGATGTAAATGATGACCATGTCCATGTCAAAACGCCAGCCTCTGGAGTCGTCCTCAAAGCCCATGGAGTCCAGACGGTAGCCTCCTACATGGGGGAATCGACGTCTCGGGATTGGACTGGACGGCCTTTGAAAACCTAGTTTAGAAAACAAAAGACTTATTTTATCTTTTTAAAATGTTATTAAAGCTAATTGTATATATAAATCATAATTGATCCCAGTCAGAATTTATTTCTACCGTTCATCCTTTTGGGGCAAAGTGAAGGATTTAATGTAGTATCGCTGCATTCAAAATAAACAATACTTGTAAACAACAAACAAAATTGTCTTGTGTTTAGTCTGCAATTTGAAGTCTCAGAATACATGTAAACTTAAAAAAAAAAAGTGAAAAAATTGATGTAATTAGAACAGCGTCTTCTACACTGTCATGCAAAGGCAAACAGTTTATATTCTGCCTAAATCTGAATTTAGGCGTTCCTCACATTATGTGCAGCTTTCTGGGCTGCCAGCATTTTACTGAATCATCCCAAATACTGAAAACTTGCCTCCAAAGATACGAAAGAGTTTTCTGCAGCTTGGAAGAGGCCACTTTGCACACGATGCTTTCTGAAAGTTCTGTTTTCGGCAAAGGTATTCCTTTGGGAAGAACGTCTTTGCTGTTTGGTTCAGCTCTGGAATAAAGATGAAGATATTGAAAGTTAACATCTTACAAATACAGTGGGGCAAAAAAGTATTTAGTCAGCCACTAATTGTGTAAGTTCTCCCACTTAAAAAGATCAGAGAGGCCTGTAATTTTCATCATAGGTATACCTCAACTATGAGAGACAAAATGAGGAAAAGAAATCCAGAAAATCACATTGTCTGATTTTTAAAGAATTTATTTGCAAATTATGGTGGAAAATAAGTATTTGGTCAATAACAAAAGTTAATCTCAATACTTTGTTATATTGCCTTTGTTGGCAATGACAGAGGTCAAACGTTTTCTGTAAGTCTTCACAAGGTTTTCACACACTGTTGCTGGTATTTTGGCCCATTCCTCCATGCAGATCTCCTCTAGAGCAGTGATGTTTTGGGGCTGACGCTGGGCAACACGGACTTTCAACTCCCTCCAGAGATTTTCTATGGGGTTGAGATCTGGAGACTGGCTAGGCCACTCCAGGACCTTGAAATGCTTCTTACGAAGCCACTCCTTCGTTGCCCGGGCGGTGTGTTTGGGATCATTGTCATGCTGAAAGACCCAGCCACGTCTCATTTTCAATGCCCTTGCTGATGGAAGGAGGTTTTCACTCAAAATCTTACGATACATGGCTCCATTCACTCTTTCCTTTACACGGATCAGTCGTCCTGGTCCCCTTGCAGAAAAACAGCCCCAAAGCATGATGTTTCCACCCCCATGCTTTACAGTAGGTATGGTGTTCTTTGGATCCAACTCAGCATTCTTTCCCCTCCAAACACGACAAGTTGAGTTTCTACCAAAAAGTTCTATTTTGGTTTCATCTGACCATATGATGTTCTCCCAATCCTCTTCTGGATCATCCAAATGCTCTCTAGCAAACCGCAGACGGGCCTGGAGGTTTCCTGGCTTCAGCAGGGGGACACGTCTGGCACTGCAGGATTTGAGTCCCTGGCGGCGTAGTGTGTTACTGATGGTAGCCTTTGTTACTTTGGTCCCAGCTCTCTGCAGGTCATTCACTAGGTCCCTCCGTGTGGTTCTGGGATTTTTGCTCACCGTTCTTGTGATCATTTTGACCCCACGGGGTGAGATCTTGCGTGGAGCCCCAGATCGAGGGAGATTATCAGTGGTCTTGTATGTCTTCCATTTTCTAATAATTGCTCCCACAGTTGATTTCTTCACACCAAGCTGCTTACCTATTGCAGATTCAGTCTTCCCAGCCTGGTGAAGGTCTACAATTTTGTTTCTGGTGTCCTTTGACAGCTCTTTGGTCTTGGCCATAGTGGAGTTTGGAGCGTGACTGTTTGAGGTTGTGGACAGGTGTCTTTTATACTGATAACGAGTTCACACAGATGCCATTAATACAGGTAACGAGTGGAGGACCGAGGAGCCTCTTAAAGAAGTTACAGGTCTGTGAAAGCCAGAAATCTTACTTGTTTGTAGGTGACCAAATACTTATTTTCCACCATAATTTGCAAATAAATTCTTTAAAAATCAGACAATGTGATTTTCTGGATTTTTTTTCCTCATTTTGTCTCTCATAGTTGAGGTATACCTATGATGAAAATTACAGGCCTCTCTGATCTTTTTAAGTGGGAGAACTTACACAATTGGTGGCTGACTAAATACTTTTTTGCCCCACTGTATATTTACTTTTTGACAGGAAAGATTATGTTTATTAAGAATTTGCAGCGTCAACATCACAAAACAGGCTCATATAGATCATGAAAGCTCTTTGTCCAGATCATATGTAAGATATGTAATCAGTGTTTTGTCATCATGGGATCACATGAAATGCATAGGTCAATAAAAAAATATATATTCAACACATATTACACTACAAATTATTGTTATGTAAGTGCTTACATGTAATAGTCATTTGTCACCGGTGGAAAAAACAGCAGGTTTCTGTTCTACTGCATCACAGTGGATTTTCTAAAATAAAAGAGCACTCCTTATTTCATCCAACAGAGTGCAGCGAATAAAAGAGTTCAGATTGTGTTTGATTTTTTTCTTCTTGGCCTCTGTGACTCATCTGGTGTGAGCCGAACTAAAGGTCTACCCTGTTCCCTGCAGGACATCTGCAGCTGGGCCCTCTGAACAATCTGCAGCTCAGATTCAACCAACAAGCACAAGACTATACAATCACTGCTGAAACACACTCAATCTTGTGTTGTGTTGTTTTTTTTTCATCTCAGTGCATTTGCTTTTAAGTGCTACTCGTTGTTTTTTTGTTTTCTCTCACCCTTTTGGAAGAAGACATGTGAGATGATGGTTCTGCAGAGGGGGCAGGGGGTATTGGTGGGGCTGTTCTTTGCAAGTGTCCTCAGACAGGGTTCACAGAAGATGTGGTTGCAGGGATGACACATGTAAGGACTGAAGTACACATCCAAGCACACAGCGCAGATGAAGCCTTCCCTGTCTCTCATGTTCAAGGCCTCATCATCCTCGCTGCTGCTGCAGCTGCTGGTTGGGTTTTCTGTTGAACTCTGTGAAAAAAAAAAAAAATCACAAAAAGAATAAAGTAGCTTGTTGTGAGTGTAAAAACTGGATGCATCTGCTTATTTTAATGCATATTGTATGTCATCACGTGTTGCAACTTTGCATGAAAACGTGTCAGAAACAAAAACGTATCAAGAGAAAACAACAGGTATGACCTCACTCAGACTGTGTCAGATGTCAAACAAACAGGAAATTCCCACAACAAGACAACAATGTAGCAGCTGGTAAAAACCTGTGTACATGTTACAGTCCTATTGAGTCACCCCTTCTGATGAGTGTTAACCTTATGGATGCAAACCCAAATAGCCTAATATTATGTGTGAAGACATGAGGGTGTGAGGTGTGACTTAAGGGAAGTAAAACTTTTGTTTACCATCAGTTTGCTGTAAAGTAAAAATATGTTTTATTAGAAACGATGATGACCTTGACACTGGTCCTCATTATAACTCTTCCAGAATAAACTCCTCCAATTAACTGTCATTTTTTTCTGAACCACACTGTGCATGCAGAATTTAACTACTGGTAAAAATATTATATTTATCTTTTTCTCTAATTGTCAGCACTGTTACAGTATATCATTCTGCAGATTCCTTCTGCCACCGTCACTTCTGATTCCTCTCTTATCCTCAGTCAACTTGTCCTCTGTCCCAAGTGTCTCTGCAACTGAATCCACAGAGTCCAAACTGAGCTTCCTATTTCCAAAGTCAACATTCATGACTGTATGAGGATGAACCTGAGCTTCACTAGTCCAAATCCACCCCCAGCCCCTCACAGAAATGTGTCAACAGACCCGTGGGGGGATTTCTGCCTGGAGCTCCAGTGTTAAAGAAGCTAGGGGGTGTTTCTAGAGTAATTACCACTTTCCCACCCAGGGGGAGCTCCAGGGACTTCCCAGCGGCACCAGTCCTGCCTTTCAAGGTGTGTCATTAACACAGACAATAGGGTATACTCTGAGCACACTGCTCTTAAGTAATCATGGACACTCGGTGGCTCTCCCCTGGCAACATGCGCTGTTACACAGCAGCTTAGTCCTGGTTACAGCGGGTTCATAAAGACATAAAACACAGACTTTGTAACACACAGTTCATTTATACAAGTAAATCAACCTCTGGATTAACCTGCAAGGTTACACACTCATTTAGAGAAAATAAGTAAACAGATTTATGAACCAGTGAAATTAAACAAACAAAAATCAGCTGTATGTGTTTTTAGCTGTCTGCACACCTGAAGTCTGTCACAACTGTTTACACTTAAAAATCACATAATGTCAAACTCTACGTTAATGGATGTACATTGGGTTTATAAATAAAATTCACATTTTTAATGATTCCCTTGTGTTTACTATGATGCTTGTTTGTTTTTCACAGCTTTATATTTGTGTATAATAAACCATGACATTTATTGGCTTTTGCACTATTTGTCTAGAATTTAGCCTGTAAAATGGAAGTCATCTATTTTCTTCCACAATATTGTCAGTTAACATCATATCAGCTTTCGCACAAATAATGGAAGAGAATATATATATGAAAGAGCCAAAGCTAATTGCCTCTCCATCACTCAGGATGAAATAACAGTGTAACAAAGTTACATAAGCTTCTTGGAGAGGGGATAAAACTGAACATCCCACAGGTCCCACAAGTGCTCCAAAAGAAAAGACAGATTAGAGGAAATATAAACTGAATATAAACTAAAATATTTATGGTACTTATAGGACGTACTATATTATACAATACACAATAGTATGTATGTTTTTTTTATAAAACTGGATGTCAAAATATTGTTTTGTTCCATTTTGTAAAAGTTCTGCTAAGGTGAAATATATATTTTTATCTTTCTAGAAATCTGAAAAAAAAACTCTCCACAACCACAATAAAAAGATGATGATATTAGGAGAATGAAAACAAACAATTAAATAATTTAAAATGACCTATAAACCAATTTATGAAAACTATTTAAAACTATATTGTATTTTTCTAAGAAAGTCTGACCCATCCTGATTAAACTGGAATCAAACTTTTGTCAGTCAGCAAATGTTTTTGCTTCAGGCCTCAAAGCTTTTTTTATTATCAGTTATTTAAATAGTTAGAATTAACCCGAGATTTCTGTTTTGAGTATTACTTGTTCAATGGACTAACATGTTCGAAACATCTTTTGTTAAAATAACATTTACAGTATGGGCCTTTGCTTTAGGATACTGATATTATGAAAGTTTCACACTAATTTTGCTCAGTTTTTTTTTTTATTTTTTTTGCAGCCCAACAGTCAGAATAATTTTAGTCTGCCAACGTAACTGCAGATCAGCAGCGACCAATCAAAATTGAAACAGTTCTTTTGTCTGGCCGGTTTTGAAGGGCTCTCTGCCCGAGCCTCATCATGCAGCTAATTCAGATGTAACCCCACTTTAAACCACACACACAATGGCTATTGAAATGAGCTAGGTGCTGATACGGCTGTCAAGTGTTAGAGTCTGGATGAAATGATCACAAACACACACACAGACACAACTCACTGTCATACAAAGAGCTATAAATAAATACTGTATAAACTAGATGCATAAAAGATATCAAGTCACATATTTGGCTTTCATCATATATAAATAGACCATCAGCGATCTCAGTGAAGTAGTTCAAAGCAGGAGCACCATGATAAAGATCTCTGGGTATCACATTGGATTTTGCTGTATCATCCTCTTTTTCAGATCTCTAAATCTCCAAGTCACGATGTTGTTGAGACTCCTTAACGCTCCTTATAGAGTCTCTTGCCTGTGTTAACTAAATATAAAATGAATCGATTGAGTTTTGGATTCATTTGAGTATAATAACCACATAAAGTTGGAGAGAAACATTTAGTAAAAGAATAGTGACGACAGCATGATTCACCTGTCTGCTGTCTTGCTGTTGTCTCCATCTCTCTCTTCTCCTCTGCCTCCTCCTTAGACTTTTAATCTTGCTCTTCTCCCTTCTAGTCATCTTATTCTCCTCAAAGGGAATACAAGGGAGAGCGTCTGTTGATGTCATGGTTTGGCCTGTCACCTCTATCACTCCTCTGCCTTCTTCCTCCTCACCTTCTACATCGTTCTCAAACTCGTGCTCCTCCTCTTCTTCGGACTCTGAGACGTTGACAGCTGGGATCTGGTTGTTTTGTGCTGCCCCCGTTCTCACCTCTGTCCAAAATGGATCTCTGGATGAATTTGGTGACGGATGGTGTAAATTTCTTGCCACTGGCCTTGGTGACAGCTCCTGTGTAGATCGGGTTTGTACAGCAGAACAGGGGGGTTGGACATTTAAATTGGATTGTACAGTCTGGGTGAAGCCAGCGCCCTCTGGTCCAGGACATGTGTCTCTCCTCTGTGGGTTGTTTGATTCATCTCCAACTTCCAAAATGTTGTTCAACTGAATGTCAGAATTACTTCCAGAGAAAGCATCACTGCCATCTCTTTCTTGTTCCTCTGGGGCTCCATCTCCTTGGGATTTGGCGGTTTCTGTCTTTCTTTGCCTTGATTTTTCTTTCCCACCAGAATGACCAGATTTTGATCTCTTCTCTTCCCGTTCCTGGTTTCCTTCTCTCCATCTTTCTCTTTTGTCTTCTGCGCAGGTCTTTCTTTGTGCTTTGCGTCCAAACAGGGAAGGTCTCACCAATTGCTCCACATTGCTTGACCTTCCCTCCCCTGTCAGATCTACACTCCTTAACCGAGGTCTCACTGCCACCACACATGGAGGAACAGACTCATTGCTTCTCTTTTCTTCACTGGTATCCTCATTCCCACAACCTACAATCCTGCTCGGGCCATTTCCTACAGACACTCCCACATGGGAGCTCATGGTGGTAGTTTAAAGCCTCTGAGTCTCCAGCTGAGCACATCCGATGTACTTTTAACCAACTAAACTGATCTTATCCCTCCAATCCATTCCACAGTCTTCTTTCAGAGTCACACTTCTTCTGAACTTGTAGAATCAAGCTCTTTTGTGAAATCCAGAGGGAGTGTTCCAGTTCACAGGAGATGAGCAGTGCAGCTCTCTGGCTGGACCTGTTCTGTCTCTATGAGTCCTCTGGGGGATTCTACACTGTTAACAAAGACAAAGTCCCCATGGTGGGCCCCATTACAATTGCTACTCTGTTCACAGTCTCACTATTGTCCTGTGCAGCCTATAGAAAACTCACCACAGTTTAGTCAAAAAGTCACAAAATTGAGGTGAAAAAGCCAGAGCTACATTTTCCCCAAGGTCTAATACCACATAGTCAGCGTTTTCTCTCTGTCGTTGATCGGAGGAGAAAATATAGATTTTTGTATGAATTCATATGTTTGTGTGTTTTTGTTCAAGAAAATGTATTTGGTATGACTATAACTGTCATATGATTTATGTTTTGATTGACAAGGCCTCCTTGTGTGCTTGAAATGTCAGACTAAAACAATGCAGCTTCATTTTTGCTGACAGAACATCAGCTGCAGCCTGCAGCATTTCAAAATGCACAAATTCTTAAAGTAGAATTTATAAAATTGCTCTCTAACTCACGTGAGTTCCTTGTATCTTGCACCGCACTGATTTATCCGTTCAGGCTTCTCCGCTCTCCGAACTAAAAGCACTGGCGCAATGTTTAACTTCATTTAGTGCAATACATGATTTGAACAGCAGATGGCAGCAGTATTCCTTTACGTTCTATCGGGGAACTGTTCTTGGTCCTGAACTATAGTTCATTTTCTTCGCACTGGTTATTTCAGCTCCTTCTTCATCTCGACTTAAAATACAATAAAACACCTAATAAACGGAGTTTCAGAATGAGAACTTTGGCTTAAAAAATCAACACCCTCAAATTAACAAATTAAACAAAAGGTTTTGTATTTTTTTTTCTTGCCAGATGAAAACGTCCAAATGTCGGGATTTTATTTTTAAATATTAAATCCAATATACGCTAACTAATACAACTATTACTACTACTGCAACCAATAATAATAACAACAATAATGATGATGTTAATAAGTCCGAAAAGTGAAATAAATAGAAGTGAAGGAAAAGCTGCTCCCTCTTCGGCTGTCTGCAGTGAAAAGTGGAGAAACATGGAGCGCTAAAGCGCAGAACTCCAGGGTGACCTCCTCCCGGTCTGACGTACCCAAAGCTGTTGGTATAAATGAATTCACGGCATCACCAAGCTCAGATGATTACAAGTACAAGTGTGCGCACCCGGCTGTTCACACTCATGGGCTGCCACACACATACATACACACACACACACACACACACACACACAACCTTTATCGTGCTCAAACTCTGCGTCATGCGTCCTGAGAGCGACAGCACGAACGCGGTAACTCAGATGGACACCGTAAAACGCACGGTAGCAGCAGCAGTCTGAGCGGCTGACTGACTTCTGCTCATCTTTTCGCTCACTGCTTTAGGAAAGTTTCACTCTTAAGTGTGGCGGCATTATGGATTTTATAACAAGGAGCAACGACAGCAATGGCACCGGCGGCTATCCTGAAGAGATGGACGTGGTCACCAACTGGATCGGAGGTGAGAATGGCACGGGGTCTGGGTTTCTGCCAGATCTAGTTCTGGCTTACCAGATTATCACTTCCCTGCTTCTGGGGGCCCTCATCCTCTGCTCTATATTTGGCAATGCCTGCGTCGTGGCAGCCATCGCCCTGGAGAGATCTCTCCAGAATGTCGCCAACTATCTGATTGGATCTTTGGCCGTAACAGACCTCATGGTGTCAGTACTGGTTTTGCCAATGGCGGCCCTTTACCAGGTTTTAAACAAGTGGACTTTGGGGCAGGAGATCTGTGACTTATTCATCTCTCTGGATGTACTATGCTGTACATCCTCAATCCTTCATCTGTGCGCAATTGCCTTGGACAGGTACTGGGCGATAACAGACCCAATTGACTATGTAAATAAACGAACGCCAAAGCGAGCAGCGCTCTTGATTTCCGCAACTTGGCTAATTGGTTTCTCAATATCCATCCCGCCCATGTTAGGGTGGAGGAGCGCCGAAGACAGAGCGAACAACGACGCCTGCATCATCAGCCAGGACCCGGGCTACACCATTTACTCCACATTTGGAGCTTTTTACATCCCTCTCATCCTTATGTTAGTTCTGTACGGACGAATATTCAGAGCCGCTCGGTTCCGAATTCGAAAGACAGTCAAGAAAACAGAGACAACAAAAGTTTCGGACAAGTGTTTGTCTATATCCCCGGCCATCTTACACAAGAAAACCAACGGAGAGACAGGAGGTAAAGGCTGGAAGCGCTGTGATGAGTCTAAATCCGGCTCCCCGTGCGTAAACGGCGCAGTGAAACATGGAGACGAAGGCGAGTCACTGGAGATTATAGAAGTTATCAGCAACTCCAAAACGCACTTGCCCTTACCCAACACGCCTCAGTCGTCCTCGCACGGCTATGAAAACATGAATGAGAGGAACTCGGGTGCAAAAAGAAAGCTTGCGCTGTCCAGGGAGCGCAAAACAGTGAAAACACTCGGGATCATCATGGGAACTTTCATCGTCTGCTGGCTGCCCTTCTTCATCGTCGCCTTGGTGTTGCCTTTTTGCGCAGAGAGCTGCTACATGCCGGACTGGCTCGGCGCCGTTATAAACTGGCTGGGCTATTCCAACTCTCTCCTGAACCCCATCATATATGCCTACTTCAACAAAGACTTCCAAAGTGCGTTCAAGAAGATCATAAAGTGCAAATTCCACAGACCATGACCGTGTAAGAAAAACATTCATAAATGTGGTGCAAGTAAACGGACAGCTGGGAATGTCCAGAGACTGTACAGAGCAGCAAAAAAGAAAAAAAAACCCGACAGACTCTCATTCAGGGACAGAATTCTTTAAAAAAAATAGTACACAAATGAAACAAAACGAACGGAGAATTTTAATGTACAAGCTCATGTTTCTTCCGTGTTGTAGCTATATATCCTACATGAGACGACATATCATACTGCCACGCAAGACGCGTCTTGTGCTGATTCCATGCATTTTTTTCATGAGGCACGCAGGATTTTCGTCCTACACCATGAGCTTTGTAGCACTAAAACAATAAAAGCAATCATCTTGTCATTACAAACTCTGAGTTGATTTTTGTTCAGCAAACAAGAGAGAGAGAGAGAGAGAGAGCGCCAAGGAAAACACCAGGCCTATTGAGCTGTCTCATCATATGTCTTCATAAAGGTCAGGTCATACAGAATGAATCATTCTCTGTGTTGTTCAGCGAACACAGTAGGAGCAACTTAATTATTTGCTCTGCCAGGCCGCTCTGATGCTGATGGAAAACGACCAGGTTATCAGCATATTGTGGATCTCAGGTCTTTAAGCGAATAGATATCGAATAAAAGCCCACTGTCTTGCCAGCACATCAAATTTAACACTAAAAGCAAAAACAGCGTTTATCCCTCCCAAAGTGCACGACATTAGATATATATTTCTTTCTGTTTGTTCAGTTTTCAATAATTGATTTTTTTAGTCCTGATTTCCAGGTTGGCCCATGTGTGACAGACAGAATGGAGAAAACATGAAGGGCTACTGAAAGCTTTTTAACTCCATTATAATTGCTGCATAATGTTATTATTCATTAATAAATGCAAGAAAAAATTATTTAAAGTGAAATTTAGAACAAAAACTCAAAAATAATAAAAAATATATCAATGGCCACATGAGAAAAGAGACATTAATGGTTGTAAAGCTGCAGTAACTCCTGTCATCTGTTACATAATTCCCATACACAAATCCACTTACAGGAGATACAAAGATAGAGACTGTCACAGGAAAACAACTTTCAGGAAGAAGCCCCTGTGAGTCCTGTATGCTGCACAAGATGGGTGGCTATTTGACCTGTTGTCGTGGCAACACATCAAGCCCAAGGCTTAGTGGGTTTGCTGGAGTGGCAGGTAGGCTGTGGGCTGAGGACAGACAGGAATGAGACACAGCATGACAATTTAGAGATGACAGCTGTGGTATACCAAGATGTTCTGGTAAAGGTATCCGATGCTGAGCTGAGATCACAATTTCCCCCTTAACCCTCCTAAAACTCAAAAACTTATTTGAGTCTAATTAATTAACTTATAGAAATCAAACTTTTCACTTGGATCTTGTTTATGGGATATTTGACTTTAAACCACCTCAATTAGCTCTGAGACAATGATGGCTAATCTCTATTCAAATACCCTTGCATTCCTCCCAGACAGTTTCACGTCCTCACAAAAAATAAAATGGGTAATTCAGAAGATAACCTTCTAATGAAGTTGCAAACAGTTAATGTCACCTAAAGTAATTATGCTTCTGTGCACAAAAGCTCCTGCAACGAACGTGCACTGATGAATGATGCACGGGCATCTGAAATGTAACAGTGCAGGTCACAGTGAAAGGTTTCTGATTGCACACATGACCCATTCAGAAAGATATGAGCTAAACAGAGACTGAAAAGGAAGTGAAATCATGAACAAATGTTTGGCTTAAAGGTTCAGCTTAGTTAAACAAAAAGTTTTTCATCCACTCTGCAACCAGTGCAGTTCTTCAGGAGCTGTCAATCACTTTCTGCAGCCTTTGTTAATTTTTCCTTATTTGTCCCCGAGGTTGTAGATAGGTTTAAATATAGATGAAAGCTTTGTCAATACAAACATTAAAACATGACAATAGAAATTGCACAGTAAAATGCACAGTGCTTGCATGGTTAGGAATGTGACCCTGCAGAAAGACAGTTCTAGAAACAAGTTTCATAAGCAGCTGGTCCTTTTCTGCTTGGAGTTATTTGATCTCTGTGTGCTCTGTGCTTTGATTTTCTTTCATAGTCCAAAGACATGCATGTTAGGCTAATTAGTGATTCTAAATTGGCTGCAAGTGTAAGCCTGCATGGCTGCCCGTCTCATTATGTTAGGCCTTTGATGGAGTGGTGACCTAACCAAAACCTTAGAAAATGACAGTACAACCTTAATTACAAATAAAAAGCTTTCGTCATGCTGTTTGGGGTTACAGAACATCGAATGAATTATTTTGAAATTAATCATTTATCTTTCAATCACTTGGTGAAATGGTGAACTTTGATGCTTTCTCTCATACACACAGTATGATGACATATCAGCAAATAAACAGACTTTGTCAATGTGAAGACAACTGTCAATTTAAAAAAAAGCTTTACTTGATAAATTGATTAAAAATATTGCAAAGACAAATTAATTCAGGTTGATGACCTTTTTTTAAGGACAAATTCTTCTGTTCACTAACTATAGCTAGTGCCAGAATCTAATCTGAATATCTGCCTCAGACCCAACTCTTAATCAAAATTTTTTTATTAAAACCAATTTTTTTTATATCAAAAAAAACAACTGATCTTAACACACTTAACCAGGTAACCAGCTAATATCAGATGAGTGTCAATGCTCCTATAGCTGAATGTTTTATGGTTCTTTGCATCTCAAAGAACCATAAAACATAATCAGATCTGTTATATAGATTCAAATGGAAGCAGAAAGTAATAAAACCTTTCTATTCCCACACACATTCATTTACCTTTTCTCCTTCCTTTGTTCCGTGGTGCTTTACTGCAATGGAAATGTAATCAAAAGGCTTTTGGGGAAATTAATCACATATCTGCAACCTTTGTATTGAGTTCAGAGTATATGACAGACTCAGAGACGTATTGTGAGCCACTAAGGAGAGTACAGCCTTCAATTGTGAAACTATTAATATCATTACATGTTGGTCCTAATATTGGGATTACAAAGCAGCTGAGCAGCTTTGAACTGTGTTGTAATATCAAAGGTTTGGATTGTCAGACCGCACTAATCCAACTCACTATGGGATTCTTAAGTGAAAAATAGATAGGTGGGTGCAGGGTGATGACGCAAGAGCTTTCTGCTTCAGCCCAGCATCACAGAAGAGGAGAAGAGAGACGAGGATTACATAAAATGGTACCTCCAACAATCTGAACACAGAGTTTGATACGTTTGTTGTTTTAACTAGGACATTTAGAGACTTGTGTCGCTACACATGTTATAATATTATGTAAGCATTTGATAAAGTTTATTAGTAAAAGACAAACACAAAGTTTTTGTTTCAAAAAGCTTGGATGTGTCATCACTGTTTTTTATGAACAAATGTAACACAGGATGTCTTCCTGTTTTAGAGTTTTAATGTTGTTTTTGTAAAACATTGTTCAAATAAGACGTGCCGTGCAGGACATGCAGGGTAGTGTCCCTGGAGGTAGGACTGGGCAACAATATCAGTATGAATACAACTGGACTCACATAATAAAACTATTTATTTATTTCTGCTTGTCAAAGTTCATCGTTCTGAAAGAGAATATTTCAAGAAAAACGTTTTTTTTTTGGAGATAGATTTATAAACCTGGTCTAAAAATAGTGCAAGAAATGCGATTTATTATTAATATAAATTCAGAGTCTATTAAAATATCTGTGATGGTTTAAGGTTTGATCTATTTCTGACATGTTTTTAATATCTTTTTGTTCCAACTCATATTAGTCTCTCAAATAAATTCAGTTCTTTTAAAAGCGCATGAAAAGATGTTTTATGACAGTAGCACGAGATGAAAAGATAATTGTATAGTAATTTACAACCAGTTAATTAGATCATTCCTTTTTTAAAACTCTATTAGGACTATGTTTGATCCAGGTAATTTCATTAATGTACAGGAAGATTTTTTTGTATATATTTGTATATTTTTTATATATATGTATATATGTGCAATAAAAAAAATAAATTGAAGGTGGAGAAATGCTGAAAAGAAACCGTGAGAAAATAGGAAAGAAAACAGAAAGAAAGAAAAAGATATGACCAAACGCTTAGCACAACGCATAAATCTGCATCGCCCCCTCCTCCTTCAGGGTCTTTTTGATCTATCCGAGCTTTTTCACAGGGCTTACAGCCCATCACACCCTGGAGACTCTTCCTCTTCATTCAACCCTGTGACAGAATACCACAACACTCCTTCTGACATGAAGGAATGAGGGTTCGGCTGTTTTCAGATATTGTTATTTTTTACAAGGTAGGTTTGTCAAAAAAAAAAAAAAAAAAAGTCATTTCTGTTTTACAAAATGGTCTAGATATTGGTGGACAAGATAGCTTTTTGTACACGCGTACACACAAGTCATCACTGTGATGGAGGACATAGACTCAAGGACAACAGCTAAACACAAAAACCGGTAAGAGTAAACAACGTCTAATCCATCGTGCCACTTGCTGCTTTCACAAACAATTCAAAAGCATAAAGAAGATGAAGCGTCTCAACCACAGAAACACTTCACCTCGACTGTTCACTGTTAAAGAACTCGCTTGCCTCTTCTTTAACAAAAGACAAACATGTGTTGCCGATTTTTAAACATTCCTTTTCCCTGAGGGGTTGCTTGGTGTGGTTTCTTTAGCTTTTAAACTTTGAAAGGATTAAGTCTGGGGGCAGACACAGAGAGGTGGGGTACAGCTACGTGACACAAACACTGACTGCGTCGCATAGTCTCCAAACAAATGCCTCTCCAACCCAAACAAGTGCCCTCTAAGTTTTGCCGGAGGGAGTTACGACCTCTCAATTGCTTGTCTGTTTGGGTTAACAAGGGAGAATTTTAATATACATGCAAAAAAAAAAAAGAGAACACATCACAACTGCAGGGTTTATTAACCATAAACGAGTAAAAAAATAAGAGCCCCACAATTTCATAGAACTGCTTGATAGTTACAAAACTCAGAGTAGAATACAGCAGGGAAATTCAGTTAAATGGAAAAGATAATGCAAATTTTATTATAATAGAAATATTTGGTGCAAATTCACAAAGATTAAAGGTTCTTAAAAAGACAAGAAAGAGTTTATGTGTTGTGTTCATGATGGTAAACAGCATAAAAGTATTCCACTAAAAAATGGGGGTAAAAAAAGACATTAGCTACGTTTACATGGGCACATTTAATCGGAATAAACGCCCAATCGGAACAAAAATACGTCATGTAAACATGTCAATCAGAATGTTTTGATCCGATGGAGCCTGATCAGAATGAAATTTACTTCCGATCGAGAGGGGTGGTTTTGTCCGATCTTCATTCGGATAGACGTGCATGTATACACCCATTCGGACAGAAAGGGTGAAAAAAGCCCACTGCGCATGCGTACAACTTCAGCGTGACGTCTTTCTGCTTTCGCAGACCCAAGTAGAAAACATGGTGGGAGGTAAACAGAAGTGGTCTGCTGGTGCAGTCATCCTGTCATCCTGTTCTCCTCTCCTGTGGTGGAGGAGCAGTAGTAATATGTATTCAGCCGCTAACTTGGTTAATGCGACCAGTAAAAACCCAAACATAAAGGTAATCACCTGCAGAAGGTCCATATTGGGGATAACGTGAGTCAGCTCGAGCACACGATGGGGCGGGAAAGACGTGCAGAAAGGAAACTTCTTTTCTACCCCTGGAAAGACAACTCGCTGTGCGCATGCGCAACTTATTTAATCTGATTGAGTGTTTGGTGCATGTGTACTCATGGCATGATCAGATCATTTCAGTTAGTGTCCATGTGAACAGGGATTTGGGAATTCCGATCGACCAAGATTTTAATCAGATTGGGGAAATTTGTTGCATGTAAATGTAGCTATTGCCAGTAGTGAAAAACCCCAACAACATAACAACATAAAGAACTCCCAGCTACCCCTACTGACCCCCCCCCACACACACACACACACAGTTAAACAGTCTTACAGGATATTTAGACCTACAAATGACAAAAAAATGAATGAAGTTCATTTGAATGAGTAAAGTAAAACAATTGGCAGATTTAATATGGTGTGATTCACTGAGAATAAGTGCTTAACAGTTACTATAAGAGCCTCTTTTGTCTTCTACTTTCTATGTATGCTGTTTGGAGAAGATGACACTTGTTAGAGGTGAGCTATATTAATTTCACCTTTTCAAGGGGGTTATTAAACAAGAGATGAATCTAAATGTTGGTAGCAGCAATGCGAAAAAAACATCTAAAGCCTTTTCTGTTTTTTTTTTCTCAGCCAGCTGTTTGCTGTGTGTGACTGTGTATGTGACATGGTGGTCTCTATCAGTGCAATCTGAGGTGGTTGTGTTGTATAGAGGTGATAGAACATTGACTCATTAGTTTTAGGAGGCTAAATCTGACAATATGATGTAAGTCACTCAATTCTAATCATGAACTCCTCAACCTCTAATTCGAACTCACATTTGTGACTTTTTTACTTTTTAAGTTGGATGATTCCAGTGGATGAAAATAAACAATTCAAAAACATTCTGTCTTTATGTTTTAACCCTGTGAAGGTGTAAAACATATGAAGGCAGATAGTTTCACGTATAACATTTCTCTTTAGCGATAAATGGGAAAAGGCTGTTGTAGGTTTGAAAGATGTGAGATTACTGACATGGGTTTGCAGGTAACCATTAAACTGTCACCTGCCTCATTGAAAGGACTTTATTCTGAGCTGTCCTGTGGATTTGAAGAAAGTCCATCAGTCTAAATGCAACAGCTAACTTGCAGTTAAATAGTCCGAATGACATTTCTCAGAAGCATTAAAGTAGGAGCAATTATGTGAATTACTTAAACTGTCTAACTGATGAGTAACAAAGCTTCAGCGCTTCAGCTTTTGGTTGTTTTTTTCATGTTTTTTTGCAGTGGAATAAATGGAAACATATTTTTTATTACAGAAAAGAAGACAATATCTTCCCACAGTCTCTTGTGTTTTCTTGTTCGAAGCACAAAGTGTTTGAGGGTGAGTACCTACTTTAAATCCCACAGTGAATTCTATTCAATTTATTCTGACTGGCAGCTTTTATTACCAAATTTGAAAATTATTAACAAATTCTAAAAAAAAAAAAAGGATTTGTTACTGTAAAATAAAGCCTGTCGGAAACAATGAGTATATTTCCTCTGTGGAATTAAGCTTTGTCAGAGGTGACATTTGTGTCTACACAAGTGTTTCCATGTTTTTCCATTTCTTTGTCAAAAATAATAGCATGAACTCTGTAAGTGTGGTACTGAGTGGCTAGAGCTGTAGCAGTGATTTTCACACAAGATCAGGTCAGAATCGGTGATTGTACTGCCTCTGGCATCTTGTTATTGCCACAGGAAGACAAAGTAAGAGACAGAGAAAGCTGCAGACAGGATGGTAGAGGTGGAGATCTTGGAAAGGTAACGTCACTTGGCTTATTGCATCATTTCCACTGCCTGTCAGCAAGAAAAATATGTTGCCAAGAAAAGGATCTATAGCTCTAAAATGAAGCCTTTCACCAAAAAAAAAAAAAAAAAAAAAAAAATCCAGCACCCACTAGCTTTGTTTCATCTGCTGCCAGTTCCTGCAATGTACTTTCACAGTATCGCACCATGTGTCCCATAAATATGTTTACAGACCAAATTTATGTAACATGTCAGTTTTTGTCCTCCAGGGACAACATCCTATGTTATTCATTTATTCCTATTTCTCTGCAACCGCATTAAGTTTGCATCTGTTTTGGTAGTCACATGTCCACTCGCAGTAACAGCAGCTAAATAGCTGCATCATAACTCTATAATAACAGCATTATCTACTCACTCACTGTTTTGTGTCTGGTGGGATGTCTTTACTTTCAGTCATGTTGCCTTAATTGCAAACAAGATGCTGACACAGGCAAGAGATGTGCTCATTAATTGGGCTCTTACTAACGCACACACAAATGCGCGTGCACTCACTAATGAACAGAGTAAGAAAAAGAGCATAGCCATTCCCTTGAGCTCTGTTGATTGTTCAGTTTTCACCTAATTGAGTCTTACTGCAAAAGCCCTTACTTATTTTTAACACAGCTTAACAAACTGATCGCAAAGCAATTCACCTAGCAGCACTGTTGCTCACAACAGCAAGGAAAGGTATAAAATATCTCTTTTGCTAATTGGCACACCTGGTTGAGCATGCTTTGAAAGTTAGCTTTTCACTGTGTATTTGCCCAACCTTTTAATGACCTGCAGAAATTATTTGCCTGCAGGTTTCATCTGACACAAATATCAGAGTGCATCATATTGATTTTATTCATACATATGGTTTCCAATGAATAAATGAATAAATCTGAGTTGTTAGCATGCAACATGCAGGGAGATTGAAATTTAGAATTTGACCATTTGCATTTCAGTATAGTCAAAAAAAAAACAAGAAGAATTCTAAAATAGGAAGCCATGAACAACAACAACAAAAAGCCACACAGTGAAATGCACAAAACACACCACATACATATAAAATAAAGTCAAAGTTTTAGTTGTTTTATCAGACACTGGAGAAGCTTAAACATAATTTAAAAGAAAATTAAAGAGATAGTAAAAACCTACCCTGATTGGGATAGTTGTAATATTAGTATGGGGTAGTTGTAGAAGAAGGGTTCATCATTGTCCCTATTTATGACAAGTACTGTGCGAGTAGTAGATTTCCTGCAGGAATGCAAGATTTGTACCAAACAACATCCCTGTTGCTTTTATATATCTGTGCAGAAGAGGATTTCAAATAAATAACCTGTCCATTTCATCCTCTGGAGGGGTCTTCTTGACTTTAGTTCTGGTGTTGAATGTCTCAATAAGAAGTCAAACCTCCTACCCATATAGACCCCCCAAAGTCAGTCACCATCTGGTATCTTGCGAGTTTGTGTCTGCTGCACCAGAGCTGATCCATCTGATTCCACACTGACTCATCACCTCTGCTGATGAGACTCTGAGTGTTGGATCATTACTGAACTTAATGATGTTACTGCAGACATGGGTCAAGAGGGTAAACAGCAGGGGCTCAGGAGACAGTTCTGGGGTGAGCCTGTGATCTATAAGATTGTGTTTTGATGTGTAACTGCTAAATCTGTAGTTGCGTCAAGTAGTCCAACACCTAATTACAGATATCAGTTTTCCTTTCTTGTGTAATCAAGAACTAAATGCTGGGGATGACGTATTGAAAGGTGAGCTAAAGTTAGTAAATAAGAGTGTTAAAATGAACATCTGCAACTTGAAACACAACATAACTCACCCATGAGGAGGAACTGGTTTACTGTTCTTCTTGTTCCTTAATGTTGATGAGGAAATGTGGGAACTAGTTTACTGATTTGATGTACTGTACACAGTAATTTCTTATTGCTTGTTTCCATGGAACAAGACTTATTGTTTGTGCAGAATCAACTTCATGTCTCCACATAACAGACAACTAAGCAAAGAATCAGTGTTCAGTCATGGTTTTACAAACTTTTTACTAGCAGCTTGGTACAAAAGCAACATTGTGTTCCCATTTGTTTTCTTAGATCTATGAAAAAGGTCAAAAAAACCTAACAGATTTCAAGCATATCATTGTGGTAAATACAAGATGTCCAGGTTGGACTCCCTCTGCACATACAACGTGCCATCATAAAAAAGTTCATGTCTCAAAATAGTGGAGTCAGAAAAAAAATACAGGAGCCTCACAGAGTCCAGTGCAGAAAGAGGTTTTATGCGACCATCTTCACACAAAAAAATTTTTGTCTCATGTGTTATACGTACACAGAAAACTCCACCGTGACTCCTTAGACCTCCTTTCTACTGAATGCATCATCTGAGCGTCTCGTCCATCGGGGGTGCTTCACACGCGTACCACTCGCGTAAATCCAGCTGGTCCGATGTGATTTCATCAGAACACATAACAAAAAGCAGGGAGAAAGATGACAACATGTATCCAGAAGGTATGTGGCTTATTTTCACACCACCGTCACAGGTACTGTATTTTTTTGTAGTCTCGCAAACGGAAATCCACGTGTATCCTTTTATTTTGAAACTTCTAGGTATTTTACCTTTAACGAACGCCTGATTTCCTGTCTGGTCCAAACTAAACGGCTAAGACTGATTTGAATTGTTTTAGAAGTGTACAGCGTTAAAAAATAGAACTGCAACATAATGCCCACGACACTATGCTTCTGAGACGCGTTGTGCGCTGCTTCACGCGCAGTGGGAATGATCTCGTTGACTTTAATGGCGGCTATGAGCCGTATCACTAATGTTGTGTGTTCAGTGGAAAGGAGGGGTTATGCGATTTCTTGTAACCAATGAGCTTTTTGCCATATTTTATGCATCAGTAGATGAAAATCTTTAATGTTGATACAAGTTAAAGACAAAATGTGTTTGGACTACATCCTTCCTTTCCTTCCTTCTATCAGGCTCCCTGTTCTTATCATTGTAAACGTGTCAGGAGTTTACCTTGCTGGTCTGTAATTTACACCATCTGCTCTATTAGCTAGACTCTCAACTTTACCCCATTAGATTCCTGCCTTAAAAAGATTGTAGTACTTTCAGCATACAACTTCAAAGGCATAAGTTGACCATGATAAAAGCCTCCAGCTTAAACACAGTGTTACGAGTCTTAACTTTAACATTAGGTCAAAAGCTTTCCAGCTTAGAGTTAGTGTGCATGCTCAAAGTGTGTGTTGAGACGACGGGCTGCTTGAAGTCTGTCCTATATGAGATTTAGAGTTTTCTCTTTAAAGTGTAATTTTTGTAGAACATTCTGATAAGAATTTGTCCTATGATGTAGCAACAAAAAAGCTTGAGCAAGAGTGGCTGCTTTTGTTCTGTAACAGTGATGGAAGTGTTATAATGTAAAGCAGAAGGGCAAATACTGAGTCATATATCAAGTCACAACATCTTGGTAAACAAACAAAGGCAAACAGGAAATAAACTGTTAGAATTTTCATTTTAGATGTTGAAAACTCATTTCAGCCAAATAAAAATAGGCTTGGGTTCCTCCTGGGTTTAGTCTTATATAGTCTGATATACAGTCTGCGATTTGTGAAAAAAGCAGAGGTGGGGTTAGTGTTGGTCGCACATACATACATACATTAAACACATGTGCTTATTTATTTGACAAAATAACAGTCCACAGTAATAACATAAGTTAACTAATTAAATAGCAGTACCTGTGCAACAGACGGTGGTGACTTCGAGGTGTAACCGTTATTATTGTCTGGCCGGAAACAGCACCCGGTGACGGATGGTTTAGCAATATTGTTATCCAGGTGGAAATTGGGAGAAATTCGGAGAATGATGGTCCCTGGAGAGCATTAAAATTTGGGATTCTCCCGGTTAAATCGGGAGGGCTGGCAAGTATATGGTCGGACGAGAAAGAAGAACAAAAATAACATAATCCCCCAGGGATAAAAAATAAATTACATCATCAGGGGGACATCAAAAGCAGAGGAGGGGAAAATCTCCCCCCATTCCCCCCCTGACAAATCACACACTGCTGATATAAGGCGAGGTAATTCATAATCCAGGGTGAACTCAGAATGGAGCCACTGGTCCTCCTCATCGAAATTACTCTGCTGTGGAGATATCTGTTTATGATGCTGCATGTTCACCTCCTTCATGGTACTTACCATAGAGATATGACCCCAAGGTTGGCCCAGAACTTGCTGGAGGGAATTTTTTTATCCTCTTTGGTCAAAGAATGTTTAGGATTCCCCAGATGATGCAGGAGAATGTCACTGGGGGAGGGATGTCTGTGTCAATCTCCTCTGCAATCCAACCTGTGAACTGTTGCCTTCAGACAAAAAGTCAACACAATGCACACCTTCATTTAATGTGTAGTTAAAAGGCCAAAAGGAAGAACTGTTTGGTATGAAGCCTGTATGAGAATCATTAGAGTCTGTGCTACAGAATCAACTACAAACCTTCAGGGAGCTGCAGCACATGTGCACATGAAATCCATTTTTTTAACATGACACAGTGTGTCACTTTCATACTTGCAGCTGCACATACCGTGAGCTTTTAGCACAGTTTGTAGTCATTTGGATGAGGCTGGACATGAAGCACTCAGACTTGTGTTTGTGGGCAGTAGCAGAAGAACTCATATCAAAGTTTATCCATTAGTCTCTGTCAGAGCTTAACAGCTGCTCTTCGTATCAAAAACATAAGGGCCCGCTGACTCCTTATCATTTGCTGACAGCCTCGAACTGATGCCAATTATATACATGCAGCCCAAAACAGCTGCTGGAGGGCTTATGGTGCTCTGGAAATACCATTTTACAGAGGAAAATATATGTGAGTACATGCACATATCCTGGTGGCATTTGCACAAACAAAAGTCTCATGAATGTACTGCAAATACAACACACCTGTATATGTTATATGAGCATCTAAACACTAACTGCTCTACATGTTTCTGGTACTCACTCAGCCATGATCTGAACAATCCTGGCATATGGCTCTGAGGGGGTTTCAGGGAGGATATGTTAACCTGTGTGTCTGCTCTGTCTTTTTCCTCAACAGAGAGTCTGAAAAAATCTTCACAGGAAAAGGTCCGGGAGGCCACCTGGTCAATATCCACTTTACCAAATCACAGTGACGCTCAGTCAATTAAAGGAATTTATAAGCAACGTGTTTTGCAGTGGCTGTGATTTGCTCTTTCTTATCAAAGTCTGGGATTTCTGCATCTTTTAAAAATGAATAACCATAGATTAAACATGGATTTTAGCCATTTCATAATAAACCAACTGGAATATAAATTTGTGTGAACATACACATGATTCATTTTGAGATTGCAAGATTTCTTGCTTATTTCTAATTTTCTCTCTCCTCTTTCTTCCCCTGTGCTTTCTGTGCACTTTCCACAAATTCCATTCCTTGTTTACCATCCAATCAGTATTTCTTTTTCTCCTGATTTTATAAACATCATTCATTTGTTGTCAGAATGAAATCCTTGACCTTTTCTTCTTGTTATGCTTTTTTTCTTTTTGTTTGTTAGCTTTATCTGTTTTTTTGACCCATGAAACCCACTTTGAGACTTCCTGTTGTGACTTCTTGTTGACTTCCTTCCTGTTATGAACTATCTTTACATCAAAAATTGTTCTACACAAAAGAGTCCTACAAAGTCTTCTTACCAATGAGTTTTATTGTAATTGTTATTTTTACACACCAATAGGTTAGGATTGATCTATCTTAACTACCAGTTTGTGACACTGTCAGAAAACATCCTGTTTGTCTTTTTATTTTTAATGACCAATAACATAAAGGAGCACTGTGATGGACTGGCAACCTGTCTATGATGTAACCTGTAAATGGACGGAAAGACACGCTGATGGGCAGAATCTGCATTTTATGTCTGCGTTTCCCCCTCGGCATTCTAAAAAACAGTCAGTAGCAGCTCTCTTATTGCATGAGGGACCCAAATAATTAGATTTCTGTTCTTGTTTGCATTGCATGTCACTGTATCCTTCTCTGGGAAGTCCTATTGCTGGTGTTTTGTCCATCTTTTTGGTTAGAATTAATACATACCAGAGCCACTTGGTGATACTGTTTGCCAGTCAAACAGGTGAAAACCTACAGTATCATCAGAGTCCTACATCCGTCTCTTGTTTAACCATCTTTAAGTTTTCAGCCCCTGCTTAATCGTTGTGTAAAGAGGCAATTTCATATAAATTTCAGGACTTTGTGGTTATTTCTTAAGTATTAACCAGTAATATGAAACATTTTATATCTAAAAAACGTCAGTAAACACTGATTAATCGACCTTTCAATCTGTCTGCATTAATATTTGGGTGGTTCCGGCTCCTTCCGTCAGGCTGCTTCGGCTGCTTCGTCAGCAGCTCGTTCGTATTCATTGTTCTAAATTGCTGGACTCTGATTGGCTAACAAACTAGCCTATGAGAGCAAAGAATACTGTTTCCTGCCCCGCTGCGCATGGCAACGTCAGACGTAGTCTCTTCCTGTTTGCTACATCTTATGCTACAGCTTTTAGCCAGCAGCATGCTAGGCGTGGTTTCAACTGCGGGAGCTGCCGAATACTAATGAACAAAGGAGTTGTGATGAAACAGATACAGGCCGTTTGAACTCGGGAGAACTCGGGTTTTATCGCCACCTGCGTAGTTTGAGAGATTAAAACTGAAAGAGAAGTTGTTGACCTGTTTTCACACCCACTATGAAGGTAAGAACACCTGTGGAGCTAAAATATTCAACAGAAACCTCAGAAAAACAGTTTTTAATGGAAGGCCCTCTTTAATGTTTGATTAGGAAAAAACAGAACACAATGTGAATGCATATTTGAATAAGAAATATCATTTTTCTCACTTACCAGGCAATGAATATTGTCCTATCTGCAAAGCACAGAAAACAACTTCCTGCTAAGAGATATTACTTTGAAAGTTGAGCTTAACGGTATGAATAAAAATGCACAATTTGTGTTCATCAGCTTGAATTAAAATTCAGAACTGTACAATTGATTCTTGGAATGTGTGAGTGAAAAGCATTTAAAATCTCAGACCTTTTTTCACAGAAGCTGTGGCGTCTTCACCCCGCCCTGAGGAGGGACTCGTCACTGTGGAGACAGCGATGGAGAAGCTTGTTGTAAGATAATAAACTCTTTTGATCAGTTATGATGAGACGGAAAATAAGGAAATGAGAAAATCCTATTCAGCTGTTTTAAAAAGCTTTTTTAAATAATAAAACAATTATTCTATATTTATAATTTAACCTTTGTTTGATGTTTTTTAAGTTGGTTGCAATTGATCATTTAATTAATCATTTAAGTGAAGCTGAACAGAAGAAAAACCAGTTACTTCACAGCAAAAAGGAAAATAGGAGATGACCCTGTATATACAGTATATAAATAGCTTGTGCTCGTTTCACCTCTTATCAATAATGCAGACACAGAACACTGTCAACAGCTGACAAGTCGGGGAAAATTGTGTTTGTCATTATCGCGATATTCTCTCCTAAACTGTCACAAATGTTTCTTTCAAATATTTTTGTGTGAAGATTTTCAAATAATGTAGTGCTGAAACAGCAGGTTGTGTGTGTGTACATGAATAAGTGATGTTCACACAGCTGCAGTATGAATGTTAGTATCTGCTGTCACATAAATTGACAGCATGAGATGTAAAGCTCACTGACAGCTTGTCTGACTGTTGGCATGCTAATGCTTATGTTACATTTTCCCCTCCAGGGTTTTGCAATGTCTCTTATTCAAGTGCACCACTATCATACTTATGTATAAACTTTCTCTTATTAGATAGATGTCAAGATTTGATTTATTTTATAAACCTAATGTGTTTATTATACACTATAAGACTTTTAATGAGTGAAACCAGCAGTCAACACCTTCAGAAAAATAATACCAAACAATGTAGAGTCGAATCAAAGGGCTGGTTTTAGGAGCCAAACCCAATTAATGCCATGAAAAACTGAACAGAAGTAGAAATTTTAATTATCAAGTGGAAAGGATGAAAAAGGAGCAGAGAAAAAAACTGGGTCATGACCACAATTAAAATGAGAAAGATTCACAAAAAATTTGTGTTTTTTTTTAAAAAAGAAGTTATTTTTATATGTATGGAAAAGATGAAAATATCCTGCTTTAATATTTGAAACAAAAAAAAAACAGAAAAGAAGCCACAGTTTGGGTTCACAACTCGAGATTGAACATTTTTGGACTTATAAAATAAGTTATTAACAGTGTTCATCGTTGACTGAAGGATCACTTCTGTCATTGCACACCATGGTATGTTTAGAGAAAATTGCAAAACGTCAGTAAGAATGAACGTGACAGTGACATGTTTTTAAAAAATCTATCAAAAATCAATGAAGTCAGCAGACAGTGAAATTATATCTGATTCTTGTCCTGCTGAGCGAGAGCAGCTCCTCTTCTCCCAAACAACACTGAGTTTCAATAAAATTGAGCCTCCAAACTGCTGGAGAATTTCTAGCTTTAATCCACCAGGACTTGAGCAGGATTAACACAGATGTGTGAACAATAGACTGCAGTGATTTTCAAACTCAGCTGCAGCAAAATGACAAGAATTCAATGTATGATACATCACAGAAATAGTGCATCTGCTGTGAAATAAAAACCAAGCAAGTGGGCTTTTTAAAGAAGCTTTCAGGCTTTCTAGCTGTTTGCAGGCATGCATATGCTCTCTTGGAAAACACACAGATACATGCCTACACATACAAAACAAGGCTTTTCCTGATTTCCCCCAAATTCAATTTTCTTTTTTTTTTTTAATCTTGCTTCAAATCTCCATTTATTTCAGCTCCATCTATTTAGGAGCTGCTCTTTTTCTCTTTTTAGTTATTTTCAAATTCTACTTGTTATAACAATAAATGATTTTGCCCTTTCTTCCCCACTAACTTTCGTCAACACTGGTAATTTATATGGTCCAGAATCATAACTCTGCCTAAAGGGTTTGTGACACTTTGCAAACAATGTTTGATGACTCACAAATCCATTTTCATCCATCCATGGACTTTTTTCGCTCCACATTGTAACTCTTGTTGATTTTCATGAAGAACAAAATAAAATAAAAGCATCAGAGGGAAATCAAAGGAAAAGATGCCACATACACTATATACAACAAAAACAAGACTGTGAAAAATGATGCTGCAGTTTAACTAGAAGAAAATTAATCTGGAAGGATCTATTTGTGTTATCAACTACAAACACCTGAGGTCAGATGCTTATTTATGGTGGAAAAATTTGTGCAAATGATGAAAATTTCGAGCTACGACTGCATGTAGAATTTATTTAGAGTAACATGTGGCAGGTGTGACGAAGCTGAAACAGAAAAAAAGCAATTAATCTGTAAATAAAACGGAAAACTTAACTAATTTTTATTGCTACAGTACATAGTGATGAGTGTAAAAAACATTTAATGTTTAAGAATAGCTGCTCTGGTATTAAAGGCTCTTGTTAATACAGTTTGATGAAAAGAAAAAAATATATATTTGGAAATAATTCTGAATTTCAGAAAACAAATTTAAATGTTGGCCCAAACACATTCTAACATCATTTTGGCACCATCTGCCTATTTCCTGTTCATCTTCACACAAGCTTGCGTGACCCATAAAACTGACTATGGATTTATCTTTTGAGGATTAAAAAAAAGAGCTGCTGGTTTTTTGCCTACATCACTATATGTCAGCACAATTTTATTTTAGTGTGCAGAAAAACAGCTCCAACATATCAAATGGGTCTAACACAGCATCTGTGAGGAAACACAGATGCTGCCGACCTGCAGGGAGGACGGGCGAACAAATTACACACCAGTCAGTGTAGAATCTCTTCATTCTTTATTCCACAATTAAATCCTTGAAACGTTTCGCAATTGGCTGATTGTTACTTTAAAAAAAATTCTATTTTTTTATGGATTTATATTCATCGTCCCCTTTTTCAAAGCCATGGTGCTGTTCTCATGTGAGCTGTTGCAATTTGTCTTTCTCATTTTGTAGTCTGATCATTTTATTTTTCCCTCAGTTGGGGTCCTTTGTTCTGGGTTTACAGCTGATTGCTTCTCTTCCCATGGCCTCAGAAGTGAGAAGTGAGACTACCAAATGAAATATATATTTTTTTCCACTTCGCTGATTAGACTCTTTCACATTCGGTTGAACCTGCACTTCTTGTATTCTGCTGCATTCATAGAGTTAGTCGTGTTGTAAATAAGGTTTGTATATACAAACAAGAATGTACACACTCAGTCGTGATTAAGAGTGGAAATGAAAAAGCTTATGTATGTTTGTACTTCATGACACCATGTGTTTGCACGGTTTCAAAAATCTAACAAAAAGTTTGTGCATTCCGTGTTTCTGGTTTTCAATAAGCACACACAGTTAGATACAAATACAGAATCTATAAAATCACAGCATGCAAATGTGATATTTCTTATATTTCTTTAATCATTTATATAGAAAATCTGAGATTTTCTAAATCCCCTTCACAGGGTGTGATGCCCCTGTTAAACTCTCCACATCCTGATCTCCGTCATGACACAACAAACCTGGAAAAACCTTCTTTACTGTGTTATTGGTTGTTGTGCATACTGTATTTGCCCCAATAACAAGTAAGAATGAAAACAAAAATCCTGCACTTGATGGCAGTTGTTGTGGGTTAAAGGTGGGATATGGAATATTTTAATAAAAAGCAATATTTATTACAAAATAATGTCTAATAATGACATTTTGTTTACATCTACCAGCCAATAACTGGCAGAGCAGCGGGCACTATTTTGGGTTGCCTAATACTGTAAATAATCCAGCACAGTGAGGCTGGTACTGTGGAGTCTGCAGGTCAAGCAGCTTGAAGCACCGAGGACATGTGGTTATTATATACCTTATTTGTTTCCATAGGGGGTTTCCCATGTGACGAGCAAGTTCTGTGTGGAAACGTTTTTTATTAGCTGCTAAGCTAACACGGAGCTACATGTTGGTGAAGTGGAGGAGCTTCGACTGGAAGACACACCACGGAGGATTTTATTGCTTTTTTGGTTTTTATTGGATAAGTGGGGCATGCAGGATGATGTGTGAGGAGGACAGAGGATCTTAAGAGGAACTGCAGAAAGTTTTGGTTTGCTCTAGAAGAACCGCGGGACAGTTATTAACTCTTTTCCACAGACTGAATCGATGGCTGAGCTTCAAACAAGTAGGAGCTGCAGGGCTGGAGAGCATGATTAGTGAGCTGAACTCATGATATTTATTGTACTGCTCCGATCGGGGATCAGAGTAGGTTTGGTGAGGAATATTGGTCGACCTCAGCATCGGAGTGCGCGCGGGGGGGTTAACGAGCCTGGCACCCAGATGGCTGAAGGCTTTGTGCCATGTTATTCTGTTCCAAGTTCCATATACCACCTTTCATGGGTCTTTACCAATGCAACCTTTCAGTTTCTGTTTGTTTTTTTGACATTTCCATGTAAACCTTTTTAAATACATTTTTTGGTCTAAAAACTTCTGAACAAAATATTGAGGGCAATATGTTATTTTTGTTCCTCTTTCTCATCCGACCACACTTGCCAACCCCTCCCGATTTAACCGGGAGAATCCTGAACTTCAATGCTCTCCTGAAAATCTCCCGTGAGCATCATTCACCCAAAATTTGTCCCAATTTTCACCTGGACAACAATATTGCTAAACCATCCGTCACCGCGCTGTTTCTGGTTGAAAAATAATAACGGTTAAACCTCGAAGTCACCACCATCACCAAACGTGGCCCTTTTGGACCTTTTGAAAGTGAACCAACCCCCACCTCTGCTTTTCTAACAAATCGCACACCGGTTAAAGCAGAACTAAGTAAGTTTTTTCACCTCAATAAATGTTTTCTAGAGTCCCTGTGGGGGTAAACAAGGACTTGGCGGGGTGACTCGTGGGTCCCTCCCCTCCCTCCGGGGTCTGTGTCCTGAAAGCAGCACTTGCAACTTTCAGTGGATCGGACCCGACTAATCTCGCGAGAACAAACCTGCTTTACGGCACTCACACTCACGTACATAAATACAAGCATGAAGCCCTTGCCGTTGTTAGCAACGCCACCCTTAGGAGCGCAAAGATGACAATAATACTCACCTGTCGAGACATTTTCTTGGTTTTGTTTTTCTTTCTTCTTGCAAAAGCGTTCTCTGCGCGTTGTTGTTTGGGGGCGGCGGCGGGGT
>SSNP01000067.1:1788378-1981030 GCA_006937955.1 Pachypanchax playfairii
GGGGGGTGAGGGGGGGGGGGTCTGCGGCGGGGGAACGTTATGACAGTGAGCTTTCACAGGGGACCAGTAGGGGGAGAGCGAGAGCAAAACTTACTTAGTTCTGCTTTAAATCTCCATTCAGGTTATACAATAAGTTCAACGCCACTGGCTTAAACTTGGGCACGTTAGTTCCAGTCACATGTAAGTCCACTACATTTTCTTCATTTTTAAATATAGAAATATAACTTGCCTTACTTGCTATTGAATTATATGCCAAACTAACTCGGTAAAAATTGTATTGCAACAAGACAGCATACCTTTCATGACCACGGAAGTTTTATTTTTTAAAATAAACAGTGGTTATTGAGAGATATAGAAGATTTTTCTTTCTGTTCAAATAATGTTATCTTCTTGTTTCAGTAGGGAAATAATCCCAAGGGCATCGTTTTTACAAATATACTGAAAGAGTAATGCAATATGTTAAAGGCAGTTCAAACCTGAACTCTAAAAAGCCTGAACCTAATTGTCTACAATATATATTATTTACAAGATCGCCACTACACTTCCTTCCTATTTGCAGTGCAGGTGTGTATGTGCCCCTCCATTCCAAATATTCCCTTTGGTCCTGTGACTTCTCTTTACACTCCTCTCAGCTACATTCTTTCTCTAACTTTTCCTCCTCTCCTCTGTCATTAGGATGCAGTGCAGAGAAGCGACTGCTGCTCCAACCCCAGAGATATCTTCGAGGGGCCAACTGAAACAAGTGCTGAGGGTAACACTTCGACATACACAGCAACAAATATGATGTGGGTAGATGAGTCGCAGATGGCTTTGGACAGGGAGCAATTTCACACGATATGGGTTCCACATTGTTTACACTGAAATATGTTCTATCCATTCACTACTCCAGGGGGAGTTTTTGTGAGGACATACATATTTTTAACAAATCCATCACCATCGAACTCTTCCTTGAAATTGAGCCAACTATGAGCTGCGCACAATTTCCTCAAGAGTTCAGTATTTTATCATGTTTAAAAGTAACAGTAAGCATCTCAGTCTGATGGCGTTCGGTATGAAGGAGAGGGAAGAATTTAACAAAACACATGATATGTGGCCAATAGAGGGCAGTTTCACAGTTCTTGGTCTGGAACCTATTTGTTTTACTGGAAATTGTTGATCGCTGTATCACTCAGCACATTCATCTGTTTGACTCTCATCACCTGGTTCAGATGCAATACACTTAATACAGCAACAAGTCAAAGTTAAACCTCAGAAGGAAGTCATGCGGTTTCTGCCATAATTATATTGGGCAGTATCCAACAGTAATAACTGCAACACGCTGGATGGCCAATTTTATCGTTGCACTGGAGTGTGAAGAGGATAGTAATTCAAAGCGCTACGACCTGTGGTGAAGTTTAGCATGGTCATCATCTCAAATACAGGAAAGAAGGACGGAGACTGGTGGTGCTCAGAATAATATGAATTATAGAGAATTATAGGAGAAAATAATCTCTAAAATGAGAAGGAGCAACACAAAAAAATGTTCATCTCATCATAACATTATGACTCCAATCACCAACTTCAGAGATTGACATTTTTTGCATCCATCATTGATATCAATATCCTCTGCCTGGTTTGAGTTGATGCTTTTTACATAAAGACCTTTTGTGAGCACAGAAAAGATAATCTTGTGGATTTGTTTATTCGTGCCTCAGCCACCGCCGAGCTTTCTATTGTCTCCCTGAACATTTTCAAATCATTTCTTCTGTTACTATCTTACAAACACAGATACACTTTTCCTTCTCATCTTTTTATATTCTCTCACATCATCTCTGGCTCCCTTTTCCCTTCAGCCCCAGATGTGCTGTATATCCATTCAAAAGTGTTTTTTTCCTCATCCTGTATAATATGCAGTATTTTTTTTTTTCAGTGTGGAATAACAAAGATTGTCACCATGGATACTGTTCCATCCCAAGAGCGCTGAGTGGCCCTTTCTGAGTTCTAAAAGGAGCAATTATCTGATGACATCAAAGACAGGTGACGACATAAAAAAGCAAAGCGAGGGGATTGGGTCCAAGGCATTTATCAGTCAGGTGGAGAGGAGGTGTAATTCACCTTATTCAGCTGGGATTGTTGGCTTTAGGCAACCAGCTTTCCCTTCCAGAGGCCCGAGGCAGTTATATAAACATAGTCTTTCTGCATGAAATGACCTGGATTTCATGAAATACAATAAGAAACCCACAGCTTCAATACATTCCTGAAAAGCAGCCTATGGGAAGTGTATGGCAGTTTAAACTGCAGGAAGGAACCCATTCCCATTTAAATTTTAAATATACTTAAAATGAAGCAACTGTCTATGCATTACACATTTACTACTAATTTATTATTTACTGGAACTAAAGCAGCATAATTCATGTTGAAAAAAATAGTTCATCAGTTGACAACCTTTTGGCAAAGTTCATCATATACCCTAGGAAATTCAAATCCCTTCTTACACACACACACACACACACACACACACACACACACACACACACACACACACACACACACACACAAAAGACTGTTAAAAGGATGTTTAATGTTGTATTTTATCAGCAGAAGGGACACTTCTCTGTGATTAAAGCAAGCTTGACCTTGTGTTTAATGGCTAAATCAACACTGAGCTGCAGTGGCTTATATATATAAAATGAGGATTACTGAGAGTATCAACAGTTGTCTGTTTGCAAATCAACCAGAAACAGCAGATAACATGATTAAAAAAACAGAAATGACTAAAAGTTAAAATGTACTTGTAAATCTGGTACTGAGATACTGTTGAAGAAATGTGGTTCCTGTTTGCTCATGCCTGCATAATTCAAGGCAAATACAGAGTACACTTTCCTCAGCTCATGTGCATTACGTGGTCCAGATTACTGGGAAAAAGGCTGTAATCCTGTGAACCTGAATAGAACTGAACAGGTACAGAAAAGGACTGAGTGAGTGTAAAAAGAGTTCAGGCTCAACAGGTGTGATCAACAAGGCATGAGACAGCAACACTGAAGCAGAAAGTCATTTCATCACATCTTTATCTACATTTATAGACTAAAAATAATGTTATTCAATATGAGAAATACTTTACTGGAATTTACAAAATGACTCATAAATCAGCAGGAAATCTGTTGGATGATCGTCTGACTCTCACATTTTCTTCTAAAACCAGAACTTATGAGGCAAGAAATGGTTTTATTTTTGGATAAAGGAAAAATCATTCCATGCAATATGTTCAGTCACTGGGGTTACATAAAGATTTTTTGCGGTATATACACATAATGAGATTCAAATGAACACCAAGGGCCTTGGGGCAAATCAACACTGAATGTTCTTGACATTTTCACTTGAGCATTAGAAAATTGATTGCTGTGTTAAGTCCGTCTGGCCTTTTCATATTGTTGGGAGCAAAAAAAAAAAAAAACCTCTCAGAATATAGTTCGATGTGATGCAATCCCATTATGACCAAGAGATGTTGATCTCGTGTGAAGTTCCACAAGATGAATGACTTGCAAGTCTCTTCCTTGAAGAGTCAAAACAATTTGACATCCATAACAAATGCAGTGGATGGAAACACGATGGCAAACAATGGAAAAAGAATGGTTGATAATTAAATTGATTTAAATTGTAATAATAGAAGAAGAAAGATGATGATAATGAAAAAATTGTGGAGGGACTTTCAATGACGGACTTAAAATACAAAGAGGAAAGAAGGGAATCAGGTGCAGATGAAAATAGGTATCAGAATTAAAAAAGTTACAAAAAATGTTCCTCTTTTGAATCATAAAAGGAAAAATGAGTAAAAGCTGTTTGTTAAGGCTGTAAAAGTGAAAGACAGCAGGGTTGAAACTGTCATGATTCCAACTGTTTTAATGATCTTAAAGGTGGACATGAGCTAAAGTGAAGAGTTATCGGCCTCATCAGGGACGGAGACAAGTCTGCGTACAGACAGGAAGTGGAACAGCTGGTCCTCTGGTGTAGTCAGAACCATCTAGAGCTCAACACTCTAAAAACTGTTGAAATAACAGTGGACATCCCTCCACCTCTAACCCCCATTGTCATACACAACAGACCTGTAACTATGGTGGACACCTTCAGGTTTCTTGGGACCAGCATCACCCAGGACCTGAAATGGACAGCCAACATAGCATCAGCAGAGGTTGTACTTCCTGCGAGAGCTAAAGAAGTTCAACCTGCCAAGGAAGCTGCTGGTGAACTTCTACAGAGCCATCATCGAGTCTCTGCCGGTCCATCACAGTCTGGTTTGGTTCCACAACCAAACTAGACAGAAACTGACTGCAGAGAACTATAAGGTCTGAAAAGAGAATCACTTGTGCTGATCTGCCCTCCATCCCGGACCTGTACTCATCCATCCAGGACCTGTACTCCTCCATCCCGGACCTTTACTCCTCCATCCAGGACCTGTACTCCTCTATCAGGACCTGTACTCCTCCATCCAGGACCTGTACTCCTCCATCCAGGACCTGTACTCCTCCATCAGGACCTGTACTCCTCCATCAGGACCTGTACTCCTCCATCCAGGACCTGTACTCCTCCATCCAGGACCTGTACTCCTCCATCAGGATCTGTACTCCTCCATCAGGATCTGTACTCCTCCATCCAGGACCTGTACTCCTCCATCCAGGACCTGTACTCCTCCATCAGGACCTGTACTCCTCCATCCAGGACCTGTACTCATCCATCCAGGACCTGTACTCCTCCATCAGGACCTGTACTCCTCCATCCAGGACCTGTACTTCTCCATCCAGGACCTGTACTCCTCTATCAGGACCTGTACTCCTCCATCCAGGACCTGTACTCCTCCATCCAGGACCTGTACTCCTCCATCAGGATCTGTACTCCTCCATCAGGACCTGTACTCCTCCATCCAGGACCTGTACATTTCCATCCAGGACCTGTACTCCTCTATCAGGATCTGTACTCCTCCATCCAGGACCTGTACTCATCCATCCAGGACCTGTACTCATCCATCCAGGACCTGTACTCCTCCATCCAGGACCTGTACTCCTCCATCCAGGACCTGTACTCCTCCATCAGGACCTGTACTCCTCCATCCAGGACCTGTACTCATCCATCCAGGACCTGTACTCCTCTATCAGGACCTGTACTCCTCCATCCAGGACCTGTACTCCTCCATCCAGGACCTGTACTCCTCCATCAGGAACTGTACTCCTCCATCAGGACCTGTCCTTCTCCATCAGGACCTGTACTCCTCTATCAGGACCTGTACTCCTCCATCCAGGACCTGTACTCCTCCATCCAGGACCTGTACTCCTCTATCAGGACCTGTACTCCTCCATCCAGGACCTGTACTTCTCCATCAGGACCTGTACTCCTCCATCAGGACCTGTACTCCTCCATCCAGGACCTGTACTCATCCATCCAGGACCTGTACTCCTCCATCAGGATCTGTACTCCTCCATCCAGGACCTGTACTCTTCCATTCAGGACCTGTACTCCTCCATCAGGACCTGTACTCCTCCATCAGGACCTGTACTTTCCATCCAGGACCTGTACTCCTCTATCAGGACCTGTACTCCTCCATCCAGGACCTGTACTCATCCATCCAGGCCCTGTACTCCTCCATCCAGGACCTGTACTCCTCCATCCAGGACCTGTACTCCTCCATCCAGGACCTGTACTTCTCCATCAGGACCTGTACTCCTCCATCAGGACCTGTACTCCTCCATCCAGGACCTGTACTCATCCATCCAGGCCCTGTACTCCTCCATCAGGACCTGTACCCTCCATCCAGGACCTGAACTCCTCCATCCAGGACCTGTACTCCCCCATCAGGACCTGTACTCCTCCATCCAGGACCTGTACTCCTCCATCAGGACCTGTACTCCTCCATCAGGACCTGTACTCCTCCATCCAGGACCTGTACTCCTCCATCAGGACCTGTACTCCTCCATCCAGGACCTGTACTCATCCATCCAGGACCTGTACTCCTCCATCCAGGACCTGTACTCCTCCATCCAGGACCTGTACTCCTCCATCAGGATCTGTACTCCTCCATCCAGGACCTGTACTTTTCCATCCAGGACCTGTACTCATCCATCCAGGACCTGTACTCCTCTATCAGGACCTGTACTCATCCATCCAGGACCTGTACTCCTCTATCAGGACCTGTACTCCTCCATCCAGGACCTGTACTCCTCCATCCAGGACCTGTACTCCTCCATCAGGACCTGTACTCCTCCATCCAGGACCTGTACTCATCCATCCAGGACCTGTACTCCTCTATCAGGATCTGTACTCCTCCATCCAGGACCTGTACTCATCCATCCAGGACCTGTACTCATCCATCCAGGACCTGTACTCCTCCATCAGGACCTGTACTCCTCCATCAGGACCTGTACTCCTCCCTCCAGGACCTGTACTCTCCCATCCAGGACCTGTACTCCTCTATCAGGACCTGTACTCCTCCATCCAGGACCTGTACTCCTCCATCCAGGACCTGTACTCCTCCATCAGGACCTGTACTCCTCCATCAGGACCTGTACATCTCCATCCAGGACCTGTACTCCTCTATCAGGATCTGTACTCCTCCATCCAGGACCTGTACTCTTCCATCCAGGACCTGTACTCATCCATCCAGGACCTGTACTCCTCCATCCAGGACCTGTACTCCTCCATCCAGGACCTGTACTCCTCCATCCAGGACCTGTACTCATCCATCCAGGACCTGTACTCCTCCATCCAGGACCTGTACTCCTCTATCAGGACCTGTACTCCTCCATCCAGGACCTGTACTCCTCCATCCAGCACCTGTACTCCTCAATCAGGACCTGTACTCCTCCATCCAGGACCTGTACTTTTCCATCCAGGACCTGTACTCCTCCATCCCGGACCTTTACTCCTCCATCCAGGACCTGTACTCCTCTATCAGGACCTGTACTCCTCCATCCAGGACCTGTACTCCTCCATCCAGGACCTGTACTCCTCCATCAGGATCTGTACTCCTCCATCAGGACCTGTACTCCTCCATCCCGGACCTGTACACCTCCATCCCGGACCTGTACTCCTCCATCCAGGACCTGTACTCCTCTATCAGGACCTGTACTCCTCCATCCAGGACCTGTACTCATCCATCCAGGACCTGTACTCATCCATCCAGGACCTGTACTCCTCCATCCAGGACCTGTACTCCTCCATCCAGGACCTGTACTCCTCCATCAGGATCTGTACTCCTCCATCCAGGACCTGTACTTTTCCATCCAGGACCTGTACTCCTCCATCAGGACCTGTACTCCTCCATCAGGACCTGTACTCCTCCATCCAGGACCTGTACTCCTCCATCAGGACCTGTACTCCTCCATCCAGGACCTGTACTCCTCCATCCCGGACCTGTACTCCTCCCTCCAGGACCTGTACTCCTCCATCCAGGACCTGTACTCCTCCATCAGGACCTGTACTCCTCCATCAGGACCTGTACTCCTCCATCCAGGACCTGTACTCCTCTATCAGGACCTGTACTCCTCCATCCAGGACCTGTACTTCTCCATCAGGACCTGTACTCCTCCATCAGGACCTGTACTCCTCCATCCAGGACCTGTACTCCTCTATCAGGACCTGTACTTCTCCATCAGGACCTGTACTCCTCCATCCAGGACCTGTACTCCTCCATCCAGGACCTGTACTCCTCTATCAGGACCTGTACTTCTCCATCAGGACCTGTACTTCTCCATCAGGACCTGTACTCCTCCAGAGTCAGGAAAAGATCAGACAACATCAGGGACCTTCTCACCCAGGATCTCTTCTCTCCCCTCAGGTCGGCGTTACTACTACTGTCATTTAGCAGACGCTTTTATCCAAAGCGACTTACATCGAGAGAACATACAAGCAAGAATACAGATCTCTGAACACCAAAACCACCAGACACAAAAACATTTTTTCCCACAGGTCGTCACCATGTTAAACAAATATGTTTAACTCCCCTATAACAAGGAAATAACCTGTTCCATCATTGAATATAATGTTATATACCTGTTCTGTACCACCTGACCTCAACCCACCAATTAGACTTTGATGAAATGCTGCTAATGTCCGTCATGTATGTTCTATTTGTTCCATGTCCAACACTGTTATCTTTATATATGTCTGTCTGTCTGTACAAGAGAAAAGTGAGCCGGAACTGAATTCCTTGTGTGTGTAACATACTTGGCCAAATAAGTCTGATTCTCATTCTAAATCTAAAACTTTAGCAAAGAAAATTAAAGACTGAAAAGGCACCAACAAAATCTCAAACAAGGTATGTCAGATTGGACTACAGAGCAGATAACAATGTGGATTTAATCTGTAGAACCTGACAGAGTGGGGAAATGTAGAGCTAGATATCATGGGAAGGTTAATTAGTTGAGTCAACACCAGGTGAGATGAATCAGCATAAGAGATGCAGCTGAAAGATAAAGCAAAGCTTTGTTAGTGGGACATCAAGATACTCTAACTCCTCCACTAGAGGCAAAGCCCCACTCCCACTCCAAAGAAAGCCCTCTGGCCTTTTCATGGTGAAACGCAGATTTGAAGTAACTGACTGCTGAATGCTTCAAACTGACATTCCTATCAAACATGTTGAGATATTTGGAAAACTTCCTCCTGAATCCCATTAAATTCAGACCTAACTTGGAAGATCAACCTATCACAGAAACACTTACATTTAGAAACTAAGAATCAAACTATCAGATAAAAAACATCACCATGACAAAAAATCAAACGGTGCTACCAGAATAAAAAATCTAAAGCATTCATTTTAATTTAAAAACTTTTTTCCCATGCCTGTCAAAAAACTTTTGGACATTCTTTAAAACAAAGACATACTGGATTCACTGTTTCTCCAAATATTCTGGGAAGATTTATATTTTTTATTTGCTGCTATATGAAACACAACATATTAAATTGTCACATTCATTCCCTCTATAATAAATTTCTTTAAAGCAAGCTGAGATTTTTTATGAGCCCGGTATCCATAACCAGGTTGCTGTATAGCTGCCTGAACATGGTCAAGACTTACAACCATGTCAAAATGATATTTATTTGCAGCGTTGGGTCTGGATGCTTTGTGGGCCTTTAGAGAACTTTAAAATTCAAGAAATTCTAGTCTGAAAGAATCATGTGAAAAATTAAAGCTTGATTAGTGAAAAACACGTCCTCTATGACAGCAATAAGGTTGACAAACATGTATGTGATCAAAAACAAGAACATCGAGCTGAGTGAACAGAAAGTTCAAAGTAAGCTTTTTTTAACTGATAAAAATCCAAGTTTCAGAAGATGGACGGTTAAAATTGAGTATCTTCTGTGTAAGTGGAAGGGTTTATTTTATGTCACGCTGCTGAGTGTGATATATTGAGCTCTGGTCCAGTGAACCAGAGGATGCTTCACCAAGCAGGATGAGACTTATGGAGTAAATTAGGAGGGATGAGTATCTCATATTTCTGTGCTTGAAATGTGTCATACAGTGCAAGGTCAGAAGTTCGCAGGGTTCTGCAGATCCTGCACTTTTCATGGGCCATAACTGCTAAGGTCATGACATGTTGCATGATCATAAAGGATGAGGGCATTAAAGTTTATCACTGGGTAACGAGGACTGGTCAAAAGATTGTTCAGAGCATGAATCAGTGAACTGTAAGTGGATGTAATCCAGGTTTACAGGAGCGATAGCTCAGATCTGTTACGTTTATATAAAATGATCATTTACATTTGCTTTCAAAGTCGCCATCTATGACATTCAAGCAAACTAAGATCAGTCTTCAAAAATTCTGATGCTTATTTTTTTATGTTATTTGTCAGTTGCTAAGAGATTTTTTTAAAGGTTATCCATATGATACAAATTCATAAAAAGAGAACAAAGCTCCAGTGCGTCAAATGTAAATGAAGCGCCTGGAGGAAAAGTTAATAGTCGAGGTGTGTGCATATGGGAGGAACCATATTACATCTGAAGAGGTGCTTTCAGTTCAGTTCAGACCTCGAGTACGAGGCTGACAGGATTGAATTCTCAGGGGTTTGGTGTCTCTTTGAGCTTGGGTTCTAACGCCACACACATATATAAGCTGCCTGGGGTGATAAACAGACCAACAAAGCTCCTGCTGCAGACTCAGTCAGAGAAGATGGTAGATGGACATAAAAAGCAAGCATCAGAGCTTCTAGGTGATGGCACAGATCTGTATCAGCGAGGACAGTTTCTGAAAAGGTTTCTCAGTGTTTTATGGGAAATTCATAACTGATGGTGTGAAAGAATTTTCAAATAGATAAAATTTGCTCTGCCAGATGATTTGCTTCACTGCAACTCATTTTAGCTCCTCTTGCAGGTTCAAATCAGAAAATATCATCAATACTAGCAGAATATTATCTCAGTACTTATTCTTTATGAGATTTTTTAATATGTTTAATCATGTTATTTATCTAATGCTGAAAAATAACCTTAGATTGTTTGTTTTATCCATCGTGTGTGTGTGTCGGTTGTTTTTGCTTCTTTGGCCTGTCATTCATCTAATTGTCTTTTTTTCTTGTTTGTTTTGAAGTTTTTTTTGTTTCTTGTTGTTTTGTTTTTTAGCTACAGTATCGCATTGTGTAATCCACTTTAATTTAACACTGTCTACGATTTCTTACTGAACAATTGTGAGGCTAAAGCAGCTCCTTTATTTTGATAGGAGCTATTAGCTCCACATTATGAAAAAAAAAAAAGACGTGCATATTCACCAATACGTGTCCCACTGCCGCTTGCACGTAAGCCGCCGCTGTCAGGTGCGCATTGCAAAGGAGCCTCTACACGGGGTCTGAACCAGACTAAGGAGGACTGGGCTCAGCACGACACACTTTCAATTTGGGAAAGAGGAGGATGAGTTGTGCTGGCTTACCCGAAATCTAAACTGTACTTAGTGAACTGTTAGAGAAACTTCATGTTGGGAAATTTTTCAAAGTGGGGGGACACGTCCTTCCCACACTGAATGGTTCAGACGCCCATGGGCTTAACTTTAGCAATCAATGTTCTTACTTGTTCTTTTTCCTTCCAAGTATTGTCCTCATTTTCTTGTAGTAAGAAACTATAAATTATTCATTCACATGTTTCGTTAAGTTTTTAATTCACTCTGCAGAATGCAAAGCGTTTTTCTATTTTAAACTCATTATTTCTTTGATTTACTATGAGATGACTGATCACGTGCTCATTTTCTTAACTTCCGATGTCAATCCATAACCGATTCAGAAGTATTATTCTCTTGTTTGCATTGTGCGGAGCACGCACGTACTCCCATAAACACAGTCAGCCCATCTGCTGCATCTTCATCTGGTAATTGTGCTGTCTAATACGCAGAGGAAGACAGATAATCGCAAACTTAGAATTTAGTCTCATCTGTTCACAAAATATGGTGATATATTATAAAAATGTTGCTCACTAAAAACTTTCCAGGCTTGTTCAGGTGATTTTAGCAAACTGGAAAAGTGGCAGTTCAAGATATAATAAACAAGGATCTTAAATTTATTAATTCATCTACAAAGATTGTCACCAATAAAAACATACATCAGACTTGGTTTTTGAAGCTATATACAGATATCTTCACCTCGTAACCACTGTGTAAGAAAAGGGAAATAACAAAGCAAAGAAAGTCAGTATTTTCTATAGAAAAACCCAAGAAACCTTTAATTTGCAGGACATGGGCATTTTTACTGGAGTTGCAATTTAGCACAATGCTTGTTTTGTATGAACATGTTGCAACATAATACAAACTGAGTGCTTCTTTGGTTCAGTCACAAATGATCCGTGTATACCTGATTCTACTATTGTTCAGCTGCTCTTTATTTCCTCTCTTTCATGACAGAATATGTGTCAGTCCACCAAACAACACCCATTTTTCCTCTGTGTGTAAAGCTGTGCTGTGCTGACACACCGAACAGGTCTGGAGATGAAATTTCATCACACAGACAGCAGAGAGAGCAGCAAATCAACTGTAGATACTCTTAATTTGAACTGAAATAATAAAAATAACTGCACACGGATCATGCAGCGCCGAATGGAGGCACACAAACACAGCAGGAACAAACGAGAAAGATGAAGAGGAGGGACCAGGGATTACTCATAAATTATTTACAGCTGTAGGAGTGGATTTTTCTCTTCTTAAAAATGCATACACTTGTTAAATGTATTCCGTGTATTCATTCTCTGCACCGCTCAATACGTTTGGTGTTGGACATCAGGTTTCTACATATCAGCAGGAGAGAATGTATTCTCAAAGCTAATTTTGAGGTAGTTAGAAATCCTCTTTTTCTCCTTTAACACGTTTCCACAAACTAGTTCAAACAGATAAACCCCATCCATCCATATTACAAACCTGATTTGGGATTTTTTGGGGGGGTTATAAAAAAAACATGGTTCAAATTACACAGAAGATTTTGGGGAATCATATTTGTTCTTCAATTTACCAATTCACCTGCACCCACATTTATATTTTCTGGCACAATGATTATAACATAAAAAGATTTTTTTGTAGTTTAACAGGAACAAACAGAAAGCTACTTTTGTTCTGCCTTATCAGAGCCATTGAAGAACAACAAATCACAGAGCAACTTAGATAAGAAACATCATGATGAAAAAGAATGTAAACTAATTTGAAACTGGACTATTTTAGAGACATAGAGAACATGTGGAAAAATATAAACAGCAATGGTTTATTCCATAACCCTTTTATACAAACTGGTCACTAAAGTGGTACACATTGATTTTAAGGGCTTCTTTACACATGTGTAACCACCTTGGACTGTAGCGTGTCACTGCATAAACTGCCAACCATGTGTATGCTCAATAATTTAATAAGAAAATGTGAACATATTATCTGTGTACAATACATACTCCAAAGTCAAAACAAATGTTGTCCACCTGAGTAAACCTAACTGTTTTGAAAAAACAATCAAAGCGCTTTATTAATAAAGCGCTTTAAAACCAAAGTGCTGTACAGGTGAATTTAAAATAAACAGGAGTTATCTCAAAAACAATAATAAAACACAACAATAATAAAATTAATAAAATACAATAATAAAAGAGAGGGCTGTGCTAATGGTTCTGCTCTCTAGAATTAAAAGCCAACGTAAAAAGATGTGTCTTCAAGAAAGATTTAAAATCATCTAAGGTCCTGGCAGATCTCACAGAAAGGGCGAGACGATTCCACAGTTTAGTGAGCTGCCACCGAAAAAGCTCTGTCTCCTCGGGTTATAAGTCGAGACCTGGGAACCACCAAGAGCATCTGATCCTCAGATATCAGAGCTCTACGAGGACGATAAATAAGCAGGAGCTCAGAAAGGTAAAAATAAGTAGGTAAAAGAACTCTCATGATGTCCAAAATATTATTTTTCACACCTAAAGATGAACAAGCACACTTTCATGCATGAAATGGGTAAATGTAGGGGCTTTTTATGTTTAGATGAAGGAAACAGTTGCTTCAAATAAGTAAAAATATATGTAATTTCAGTTAAAACACAACAGGTGGTTCTCAACTTTGGCACGAGGCTTTACAGACTGTTGTTTTGCATAAATTTGTAAGAAACTTGTTCAGCAGAGATCTTTGTTCTGTAAAACAGGTGCAATTTAGTGAAGGAAACAGACTCAATCTGTACATTTTCAAATAAGATCTGAATATAATTTTCTCAGGATTAAACTTGTGTATCAGTGTGTACTTTAAGAGAATGTTTTTAAAAGAAAATGGCTCTTGTTTTGGGTTAACTCAAACTTCAAACATAACTGTAGAGATTACAAAGCTTAGACCTCCAGGGGGCCCGTAGGGATTTTAACACAGAGCGTGCTATACATTTGAAGCAGATACATTTGTTCAACAAAAAGAATCGCATGCAAACCAATTTAGTAACTGGTAATTAAAAAACTTTTTTTTTTTACTCTCTTTATATTTAACTTCTTCAAACATTTTTCTGAAAACATCTGCATGAATCTCTTTCATTAATTATTACATGCAGAAGTTCTTCACTGGAACAAAAACCTGTCTGAACTAAATATTGTCCGTCACATAGATTTAAAGTTGTGGCATTAAAAATAAATCGGTGAAAATTTCGAGCAGCTCCTCAAAGTTTGAGACAGAAAACTGGCATGATTAAACAGACACGTAAACGATCTTGGACACACATCACAATACATTTATGTCACATGTACAGCACATGCTGCACAGTGCACACATGTACATTCCACAGATACATTAAAAAAGACACACCATTAGCTCTTCGGTTCCCTTTTGCTGGAGGACATCATTCATTATTCCATCTGTGTTTCACTTTAATCCCATCTGTAATCTCTTTCTTCTTCATCCTGCTTTTTCCTCATAAAAGTGCCTCTTTAACAATTCCATCATCTTATCCATTTCAGACATCTCTTCCTTTATCTGTCGTTTTGTAATATTAAATTACTTCTCTGCTCGTGGTTCTTCCATTTCAAAATGCTTCTGTTCTGTTTTATTGTTGGAAAGTCAGAAGATCAGATAAAATCTACTCACATGGGGCTCCTCTCACAAATATCCCAAAAACATTAAAACAAATACTGTAAAACCAGCGTGAGCTTTAAATTTACTCATGCACAATGCGTTTGATCTGTCACATTGCAAAGTATTGATTTTAATGGCATTCTTCAAAAATTAACTTGTTTCTAAAAACGGATTTAGTAATAATGAGTTAAACTTTTATGCTAATTTAGCAAGAGATTTGTGCTTAATGTATTTTATCACACAAGTTGAGTTAGTTCAGAGACTGTATGTAATTGTGTTGCTGGTGGTTTAAAGGAATCACTTTCTTTTGTAGCTTAAATTATTCAGTTAGGGACATACAGAAAACCCACACATAATATACAAACAATGACCAAACCCTAGATCAAAACTAACTCAAAAGCCCTCAAAAACAAACACAGAACATGAGACCGTGGCTGAATCCCACGGCTCCTGACACAGTAAAGTTGTCATTTCTAAACACTTTTATATTTACAGACCATTTTTTTCCTTTATCTGATATTAACTGCTTTAATTTTCCATCTTTTATGCCTGTGAATCATACTTACCAAATGTATAGACGCTACATACTTCATACTGCAAGTATCAAGTCGATCCGCTAAACCATATGAACACTTCACGAATATCAAGGCTGGAAGGTGATCCACAAACATCATCACACTTCACTCAGCTTTGTCATTTATTTTTTGTTGTTGTTTTACCATGTTGGAAATCTCCATCTATCTTTATATTTTCTTTTGTTTATCCAAGATTGAATGGAGGACAACAGGTTCAGGATGGAAACCGATACATCCCTCTCCTCAACAACACTCTCCAGCTCCTTCTGGGGAATCCAAAGGTATTCTCAGGCCAGTAAGGATTTATAATCCCTCCAGTGAGTTCTGGATCTCCTCCCAACAAGACATTCTCGGGAAACCTCCAGAAGCAGGTGACACGGAGGAAAACTGATGACTCATTTCAATGTATTGAATATGAACTAATCTAAAAACATTTTTTCATACTCTGTGTTTTGACCTGTTTCAGCCTGTCAACCATTGCCTCTCATCTGAACTTTCTTGGATTGTGTAAATTTGGATTTTTGGGATAACCTTCCTGACTAGCTGCCTGTCTGTTCTGCTGACCATGACTTCAGCCTGCTCCATTCATCCATGAGTCAAGAATCTTGTTACTCCTTCTTGTTACTTGTTTCATGCTGGTTTTTCTGTAATTCTGGACTGATTCATGACTAATAGCTCTCTGTTTTGGCACCAGTTGAAGTTGTCATTGTTAACTTGCTCATCTACTAAGTGGTTCCCTAAATAAACATCTTTCAATTCATGCCTTGCCTGTATGTTTGAGTTCAGCCATCAATCCTAAACATTAACATCCTGTATATCATAGTTTTGAACCCAGAGTGTTTGCACAAGAGTCATGGGGCTGAAATCCTGCCTACTCACTGACAATGTTTTTGTTTTTTTTTAATAGCATGAAAACACATTAAAAATGTTAAAAAAAAAAAGAATATTCAAAAATACAGCTGCAAGGTAAAAAATACAGGAGTCATGACAAGGCAACACTGGGAAAAGCCTCTATAGTGTGTTTTTATGTTGAATCTGGAAAATGTCCCATTTGTTTTTATGGGGGTTTTAAACAGACCATAAATCCTGGATGCTTGTTTATCAGAGAAGACTTGGTTTCAATTCAAAGTTAGAAGTGAGAAGAGTTTAACTTTGTGTTTGTAAGTTTATATCATGCTGTAAACTCTTGGATGAATGTCAAATGTGCTTATTGTTGGTGTCTGATTTCCTCTAATGTTTCAAAGTCTCCTCCTTACTTGTGTGCTGCATAATTCTGAACTGTAAAAAACTTCAATTTTACGGTAGTTGACCTAAAGAGCAAAGTTTTCTGACATTCATGTATTTGTGGAGGTTTATACTGTATATTGCAGTCGACTTGCAAACAGACGACCTTACATGTGTGTTCTAGCCCTAAAAATCAAGTTATTGGTAAATTTTGGGCTCCTGATTATCACTAAGTCATCTTGTTTGTGATTCTGGGACGCATACGAGGACACTCATGGTGATGCAACTTTTAATTGCAAACAGTTCTGGTGTCATGAGATCTTCAAATTTACAGATGCTGCAGAAAGTTTAAGAATTTGCCGTCTGTTTGTCACATTGATGAATGCATCCACCTTTAAAAACTGGCACTTCTGAGAGTGTAAAAGGCAGAGACAGATAGTTGTGAGTTAGCACCAGCCAGTTTTTTAAAGAGGTATTGTGACAGATGGAACTTTCCAGATTTGAAGCAGTCAAGTCAAAATTAAATTTAGCTTTTTGACTTGAATTTTATTATTTCGACTTCATAACACAGTTCAGTCACAGCCTGAATGCCTGTTACCGCATGTGCATCACATCGTATGGAGCCCTGGTCTGCAACACAAGTCGACATTACTGCTGAGTCCTGCCTCTTCACAGCCCTGTTAAAATGATTTGCTGCCTGAATTGGTATAGCCCAATTTCAAGGCTGCCTCACAGGCCCGGCTCTTCTGATTATTGAGATTATCAAAGTCCTGCCAAAATCAGAGGGGACTGTGTGAGGAGAAGTAAGTGGAGAAAGCTTTGAAAGAAGCAAAAAGTATTTTGAAACTGGCTCTGTGCACCGACTGAAAAGAAATTTAACCACAAAAAGATTATTTGCTCTAAAATGTGGGTTACGTCTCAAAATGGAAAGTTTGTGCAATAATAACAGCATGTTGAGTTTAAATGGTGTTATCTTTTAGAGGCACAGCACAATTATTCGTTTGGTTTTTTTTTTGCAGTAAAAGAAGAAATTTGACCATCACATTTTCAGCCTATCTTGAAAAGGAAAGGCAGTAAAACCAATAAACCCAGTAGGGAAATGTGAAGTTACTGATTGTTTGGAGGGGTGTTACAGCCCAGGGATGTTGGGAACTGCAGGATTAGAGTTCAGTGAGGTAGTTTCACAGATACTGGACCCGGTTTACACACCTGTAAAGGTCTGTATACGATAAAACATCATCAAAACATTTAACCCGTCAACTCTCCCCCAAAGGTCAGCAGCTTGTCTGTCAAAAGAAAAGAGGATTAAGGACATTTGTCACACTGATTGGTTTTGAGTGAAACATTTTCATGGCTACAGTTTTTGCATGCTGATTTGAGATGATGGTCAATCAAGTGTATTTTTAACCACATTTTAACACCACAACAGGTGATGCTGCTGCACCTGTCAAAACTGTGACAGCTCGGTAATGATTGTTATCGCCACTGAAATGAGATTGATGAAATATTTTTTTTTGGGTGACCATTTTAGTAGCGTGGATGAAACAGAAACAGACTGGATTATGTAAATTGGATCTGTCCATCAAGGTCCTATTTAACATTCCCAAGTGGTTGTGTGACAAAAAAGCTGTAAAACACTGGTGTTCCTGTTGAGTCAACGATCCTCAGTTTGAATTTTAATCCAGTGAAAGTTTCCAAAGTCACTCCATATCATTTAATCTATAACGCAAATCTCCTCTCTGATCATATAAAATATTCACAAGTCTTTAAATATGAGATGATTTTGTAATTTTCTGTGTATTGTGTGTATAAAGTTACATCTCTATGTTTTTAACATGGTCTTGTTTAGTTACTTAGTTATTATATTTCTTGTCACATGCATAATTTAATCAAGGTAATATTTAGTCTAAATATTAGACAGTCAGAGTTTGATTTCTTTGAGGTGGACATAAAAAAATATTTGAAAGGTCAAAAATTTTCGACCCTATTTTGTCTCATGCTTTCTGCTCTGAGACTTTTCTGTCTTCCAGTCTTTCTTTTCTCTAAATGTCAGTTAGCCTTTTGACACAGGCGCCATGCAGCTGACAGAGATGAGGAATGCATCTGTCTCATGTGTTCTGTCACATTTGTCTGTGTGCGTAAATCAGAAACAGATAGCGGTGCGTCAGCACCGGCCATGCATAGAAACTGCCAGATATCATAAACTGCTAGCGTTCTGCTGATTTATTCGGTCTGAGACCTCAAGCAGGTGTATTCATTAGCATCAGGGATATAACAGGTGGTGAATGTGAAGCGGTGGCCCGTCTTGTTTACGTTTGCTTTTTTCCTTGTATTTTGCTGCCATCCTTCATCATTCAACATGTGACTATTCCTATTAAGTCAGCACTTTTTATCAATATTCAATTCTGCTTGAGATTCTGAAGTTGTACTGCAATTACAGCCACAGAGGAGAAAGTTCCTGCCAAAAATCCAATTACTTTTTTCTTAGTTATCATTTTATGTGAGAATATTAGCGTTTCTTGTCATGAGAGTAAGCCAATTTGAAAATGAAGAAAGCCCTTGATGAAACGCTTGGTGTGTGCGTGTGTGTGTGTATGCGCATGCACGTGGTTAAATTAGTGCTGCATGTATGTGTTTTAGTGTGCATTTACACAACACTACAGTCTTTATTACAGATTCCCAGTCTGATTGACGACCCGCCGTGTTGGCAGCTCCTCCTGCTTCTTTGATGTTTTGGTCCGACTGTGATCACAACCTGCCAGCTCACGGAAGCTGTGTCACCATAAAGTTTTCGGTGACCGATGTACAAACTTTATGTTTATATGTGTGTGTGTGATGAAGGTGGTGAAAGAGGTCAGGGATTTAAAGGTGGACAACAAGCCAGTTAAGATCGTTCTCCTGTGACAAACCACACCCGCTCATCCTCTTCACCTGCAAAATCAACTCATTGCACTCTCATTTCACACTTGAAGGCAAATGGAAAGTGGAGGAGGGGAAACGAAGGATTGGGTGGAGTGAAAAGGTTGGGAGGAAAAGTGAGTTCTGGATGGTAAAGAGGAGTGGGATAAGAATGGAGACCAAGGGTCAAGTTGGGTGAGTGGAGGAGGAATGAGAGAAGCTGTTGCTGAGCCTGTGAAATGAGGCACCAAATAAAATGGGGGGGGGGGGGGTGTTTCAAAACAGTTCAGCTAAGCAATAAGCTTGCTTTTTTATGAGTGAGCTTTGGAATAATTACAGTTGATTACACATTACTGCATTTAACCCCGGAGTGAAGATGGAGACATTTGTCTTTTAAGTCTATTAGTGAGAATAGTGAATTCTCTAACCACAACCAGTTGAGGTTAATGGCTGCCTTTCCTGAGACCTTTGAAACTAAGACCCCTTTACACTGAAGTTATGCTATACTCTCCAGGATCTACAAGATGTATCAGAATACAGCTGGATCATAGAAAACCTCCTTCAGTATGATGTAAAACTATGAGTACTCTCTGAACAGGTTTTTCTGAGATGCTCCCCTATGTGCTCTCTAGGGATGGGCATTGGAAGGGTTTTATACAATACCGGTACCAAATCGATACTTTCAAAATGGTACCGCTTCCTAAACAGCACTTAAATTGGTACTTTAAAAAGTAAAAATCACTCTCACACACACACAGAGAGAAGGTTTTAATAAGATATTTAAAAACTCTGAAATAATAAATACAAATAAAAAGAAAATTACTCCACATTTTACTGTACATTAACTCTATTATCTGTTTTATGAAGTTTACAAAGTATGTATTTATCTGATTAACCCACTTGGCTGTATACAGCATCATGTTGTATATTTGCACGCTATTCAATAAAGTAAAAAAAAAAAACTGAGAAAGGTTTATGATTGGTCAGTCGATGTCACGTGATCATGCTGTATGCACATGCGCTCATCATTCCCTTTCGAAGCGATTAGGAGGAAGTAGGTCTGAGCAGCTTTTTTCTGCAAGAATTATCTGTGACAAAACTCCATATAAAGTAGCTCAGGCAGGTCAGAAATGTCCCAACCCTAGTCCTCACTGAAATCTATATGTCAGCAGCAAGTTCTCATGAAGATCCTTCTTATGCCCTCAGTCACTCCTCACTTCAGACCTTGCTGTTGCATGATTCTCGGACTAGTTCAGGATGCAGCTACATGCAAGAAGATCGACACCACACTAGCATAACGCTACTAATGGGTTTGTAGCCCAGGCATGAGACCAGGACGACTGGTCCCAACAACCAAACCACATCCACCTACTTAAACTTCATGTCATGGACACACTGGCACTGCTGCCATCACACCACCCAATATTCAAATAGGCCGCCACCATGACGACAACCTTCCATAACCTCACTGAAGACATTTTGTAACTCTCAACACAAACTTCAACCCATCACACTCTATTACGTAAAACAGAGAGCACACTCCATTCTTATTCTGTTGCATTTATTATTATTCTTTCTGTTTACATTCAGTTTTCATTAAGTGAAATAGTTTTATTTGCATCTTACCACTTTGCATTTTATTTATTTTTCCGTACTACCTCACTCCCTTTCACGTATTAAAAAAGTACATTTTAAATTGAGTAAATTCAATTCCTCTTTCAGTTGGAACAACAATTAATTCTTGTGGGGAATAAATATTTGACTGAAGTTGGAGTTGTTTTTGAATATTAAAGATTTTCTGACCTTAAGAGTTCATCCAGTAAATATTTGTTTGTTTGGTTGGTTGATTCTTTCTTCTGTTTGCATGAATAACTTTGTTTTCCTGGAAAGATTCAGTTGATAAACTTGAGTGTTTGTGAGAAATTTTACTTTAACAAAAGAAAAGAAAAACAAACACAAACTGTATGTCTTTTAGGACTTTATTAGAAACAGAAAAAAACATGACCTCGGAGTGTTTACAAAAAACTGCAAAAATTCAAATAAAAAAACTCAGAGCATCACCAATTAATCTAATTCAGAAAACAATATAAATCGATTAATTAAGATCACCATAAGAATAATAGATATTGTTTTAGAAATGATGCATAAGATGCTTTGCTTTTTGTATGTAATATTGACATTCAGTGTTTAATTAAATATGAGTTTTCAGAAACTTTTTTATTCTAAGCAACAACTAAAAAAGACTGCAACTCTAAAACATCTTCACACGGCAGTTCATTTTAAGCTCTAAACAGTAAAGTATTTCTACAAAGATAACTCATATTCCTTATTTACTTCTTGCATTACAAGATTGTGCAAATTTTCCCAACATCAGCATCTGCTGAAACACATCTACAAACTACAAACTGGCTGCATTTGATACTGATCAGACAATTGGAAACTTATGCTTTAATCTATTATTCACAGTAAAATGAAATTTTAAAGAGCTCACATCTAACAGACGTGGGTTCTTTGTGGTTGTGTGTAGGATAAATAATTTAGGTTTTAAGGTAAAACTTATGTTTGTGATACATTTATGATTCTGAATATTCGGAATGATTAATTTATTCATTCATCATTTTTCAGCATGTACTTTTAACCTCACTTTAAAGATCCACGTTCATATCAGGACTTGAATTTAAAAACTGAATTGCTAATTTGATCTCTAATAATAAATCACAGTATAATTAATAGCAATCAGAGCCCTTCAGAATGTCTTCTCTGTGCTGGATGTCAACTAAAATTGCATTCTAATTATCAGCACATTTGAGCAAATGAATCCCTCATGATGAATGTTTTTTATCTTTCTGTGTCTCTTTTCCCCCAGGCAAGAAAAAAGGGATTTAAACGTGAAGTTACTGCTTACTGCTGAAAAACTGAAGGTACTTTCTTTAGCTTTGGTTCTTCCTTTAATACTGTGTGTATTTATAATGGCAGTCATTTAAGTTATTTTTTTCAATTTACTATGTTTAAGTCCAACATGGAAGTTAAAGACGACCTAAAAGTGATTTTGTGTTTGATCATGTCAAAATTTTGACCTTTTTTTATTTAAAGGGACTTAAGGTAACTTTACAAAATCTGGCTCAGTGCTGCCGCGACAGGCGCTGTGGCTAACTGCAGCCACCAGCCAAGCCGGCACGGGAGCGCGCACAGACACTTTACAGACTGTTCGTCTTCACAGCACTGCACCGGGGAGGCTAATCCTGTTTACTACGTCACGGTTTACTGCAAGACCACAGTGCATATTATATAAAAACAAGCACCATGTCAAGCGACGAAGCGAGTAACTGTTTATTTTAGTCTAACTAACACGTCAGGTCTCTCCACTCTGTTATTTGATTTGATCTCATCATTTTCATACTGTATCAGGCTCTAAACACGACCTATAATGTTTTCTCACCTGGTCACAAGGAAATGAGCCATGTCAGCATCCGTTTTCACTCCCAAATGCAGCTGAAGTTCCCTCCATTAACCGAACGCATATCCAATATTTATGCGGGTGCCTGCCCGGCTTCGGTCATATATTTTTTTAGACTCACGAGATGCCGCTGATAAAGTCTTTTTTTTCTTCGTGGTGCCACTTTTTTGGGGGGTGAGAGTGGATGCAGGTCGTTTGCTGGCTGCAGAAACATCCATAAGTATACCTTCAGTGTTTGAATCCAAGTCCACGGCGGCCATGTACTTCCTGTTCAAGAGCTGTCGGCAACGCGCATGCAGCGTCAATTTACGTCACATCGCTACAACTGCGGATGTCAAACTGCAGCGCATTATGTAGCACACAGCGTTTCCAAGGCAACAGACATACATGCGGATGGCCTCGTTATTTTGGGTTTTTAATGCTTCATGACCCATTAGCATTGAATAAACTGGAAATGCATGTGTAGTTTTTCACAAATCTTGCCTTATGTCTCTTTAAAGAGGTCCTTCCATTAAAATCGTTTTTTCTGAGGTTTCTGTTGAATATTTTAGCTCCACAGGTGTTCTTACCTTCATAGTGGGTGTTAAAACAGGTCAACAACTTCTCTTTCAGTTTTAATCTCTCAAACTACGCAGGTGGTGATAAAACCTGAGTTCTCCCGAGTTCAAATGGCCTGTATCTGTTTCATCACAACTCCTTTGTTTGTTAGTATTCGGCAGCTCCCGCAGTTGAAACCACGCCTAGCATGCTGCTGGCTAAAAGCTGTAGCATAAGACGTAGCAAACAGGAAGACATGACGTCTGACGTTGCCATGCGCAGGGGGGCAGGAAACAGTATACCTTGCTCTCATAGGCTAGTTTGTTAGCCAATCAGAATCCAGCAAATTTGAATAATGAATATGAATGAGCTGCTGCTCGAGGTCTAACGGAACGAGCCCGAACCACCCGAATTTTAATGCAGACAGATTCCTGACGTTTTTTAGATATAAAATGTTTCATATTACTGGTTAATACTTCAGAAATAACCACAAAGTCCTGAAATGTGTATGAAATGGCCTCTTTAAAGTAAACAGGAACATGTCACATACTTTCTTTGTGAATCTTTGTAAAATGATTGTATTTGTACGCCAGATTTAGGACTGAGGCAAAGGGGGTAAAAGAGAGCAAAAAAGAATGTTTCTATATTTTTGCAGAATGAAAATGTAAAAAAAATAAATAAATAAAAGAAATAATAAAAGGAACCATGCCAAGCTTTAAATGACAGACTCTGTCTTTTGTTCTTTGCCATACTGTTTGCATTTGAAGCTTTTAATGAAAAGTCTCTCTGTGACTCAAGAGCTCCCACTCTGCTCTGCGCTTCCATCCGCTTCCACTTTGTTTTGGGGCTTTTTTTTGGGAGAGTGATGGCACTCAACTTGATCGAGGGATTCAAAGCAAAACAGAACAAATCAAGGAAATTAAAAAGTTCTATTTTTGAACAGTATTAACTTCAAACTACATCATTCTTCTAATGCCACTTAACTTCTCGCTCTCCTCCAGGTGGAAGTGTGAGATATGAAAGCTGCGTCTTTGTTGTCGAGAGATACAGACAGAGACATTTGGACAGAGATGCAGACGGGGACGGTGATGATGCGAAGGGGGCAGCAGCAGCCAATGCTTTTAGTGAAAGTGTGCTATAATTTTCAAAACCAGAAAAAGTGACTGCATCATGCTTCAAACAGCAGGACTGCTCTTTGATCCACATATTTTTTTATGAAAACACTTCTGTGTCTTAAATTCACAGTTTGTCTTTATTTAAAAACTTAAAGGAAATCAACTAAAAATAATTTAACATTTGGCATATTAAAGCATACAGATGCAGATTATGCTGTTCAACTAGCAATACAGTCATTTGCATGTTTGCCTAAGGCGTAATAAATTAGGAATATTTGAATACGTTGAACTCAAAAGGTTTAGATCAAAGTTTAGCAGTGAAACTGATGGGGACAAACACAAAGGGATGTGCAAGGTTAGAATATGACTCAAAGACTTTGTAGTTTTCAGAAAGCTAAGGAGTAACCTTTTTTGACAATTTGTTAATTTCTCAGTAATTATTTTTTGTAGGAAAACAGCCCTGCAAGTTAATCACATCCCTCTCTTTATAATTACTGAGCAATCTGGGATTCATCTGCATCTTTAACAAAATCTGAGAGAAAATGGCAGCAAAATCCCCAGTGAGCAGGAAAATAAAACTGTCATCAATCTTAAAAAAGTTAAAGAAAAATTTAAAGGTCGGGAGAGAGATATAGTTTTCAGAACAACAAGAGAAATGTGTCATTGTAGCTTTTTTCTCTCCCCCTTGATTGAGTTTTACTCACGGACACAAGCAACCCCACCTCAGACCATAAATCACATCCAGAAACGAGTAAGTGAAAGATTAATTAACACTGTCAGAGTGTGCGGCTGAACTTTTACAGTAAAGTCTGAATGGTTATTGGATCATCGTCGTGGCTCTAGGAATAATAAACAGTCTTAATCATTTTGAATTACACTCAAGAGACAGTTTGCAAATCCAAAAGTAGAACAGAGGGGTAAAAATTACACAGAGCGCTGGCTGTGTTAGATCTGCCATTTACTGATGGACTGTAATTTACAAGCAGCTGAGGCACAGAACACATTAGTAATGGCATCGTCTCAGTGCAGACACATGTGCTTGAAATTCATTCTGAAATTAAGATATAATGACTTTGCTGGCAGATATTTCTGGAAAAGGAACAATGAGATTTATTATAACTTTTTGGCACTTAGATGATAATCATGGATAAATTGTTATCATATTGTTATGATTTTATACAGGTATTTTGTATATAAAAATGTTGAAAATGTTAGAAATTGTTCTGTTTACGGTAAGTTTGCTCATGCAAGAACAATGGGAACAAAACAAATGTGTTTAATAAGTTTCTTTTTAAAATGTGACTCCAGAGAAACAGTTTTCTCCACTACACCATAACAATCTAAATGAAAAGCCCAGACTTCAGAAGATGACAACATTTTATCTTGATCATCTTGTTTTGTCTGCAATGGACTGGTAACCTGTTCAGGTGTAACCCCGCCTCCCGCCAAGTGACAACTGGAGATGGCACTAACCCCTCTGAGACCCTGAACAGGAACAAGCAGGTAAAATGGATGGTTGGAATCTTGTTATGTATAGAGTAATTTTCACATTAAACCTTATGCAATGTATTCCATTTATTTCTTTATTTATAGACAAATCATATCCATTTTAAAAAGGAAAAGGGACCTGGTTGTTTGTTTATGAAGGGAAATATAGCCAATTAATTACATTTCAAAAATTTACCACCATTAGAACAACTGCATTTGATTATTTCTTATCATCCCTGTACAACATTTTAGCTCTAAGCAACATGTTTTTTAACCTTCAGCAATTATTTGTGATTTTTATCTCCTAAAATAAGCCAGCAAAAAAAAAAAAAAACATGACATGTTAGAAGTTTTTCCTGTGTAAGTAATTAAATCAGTTCCATTAATGCCACAGAAGGAATGTAGTTTAGCTCCAGTTCAGACAGAGTCATTAGATATTCAACTCAACCAGAACCCTCGAAACATTTCCTCCTGCTGGTGAAAGGTGACAAGGGGGCCGCGCTGATCACACCTGGGAACAATCAACTTATTACTCACCTCTGACAGTGTATCACTTCAATGTCAGACTGTTAGTTGCTCTTGGTGGATGTCTTGGCCAGTACTGAGTGAAATTTTTGATTTACAGTTCTGATACGTTTGAAATCATTCTTATAAGTAAAACTACTTCCTGTTGTCAAAGATTTTCTCTGCGTGTGATCCTGTTCAGTCCTATATTTACTTGTTGATCTCCATTACCTGGTGAGAGATTCTGAGATCAGGTGGAACAGAATCAGTTGATAAAGAAACTACTTACTTCTGCATTGACACGCCTCCTAATGACCCTGCTGCTTCTGTAAGAAACTCACCTGTGAAACACACAAACTCTCCATCTCCTAATCTCTCTGACTCACCTGCTCGTCTAACTCCTGAGTTGGCTCTTCGGTCTGTGGAACAAGCAAAACCTAAAAAATAATCATTACCTAATAAACCAGTGAGAAGGAAAAACTATCTCATTCCTCCTCTGCCTCCAGGTCACTAATGCTGTTTCAACAAACCTTTACTTTTTAGTGTCTGTGTTCAGATTCTGTTCAGCTTTCACAATGACAACATTTTATCCCTCATTGCATCATCATACGTAGCTCAATGCTTTTGAAACATTTACATTCTAGCCTGTTTTGGGCCTCTTTAGCTGCTTTTCGTTTTAGAGTGAGACAGCATTTGTATTAGACCTTGTTGTGTTAGTTTAAGACACACTGACAGCTAGTCTCAGATGATTGTCCATCACAGTTAGACTGTCAAAGGTGCATCACTACCACTCAGTGGCCCCACTTCAAAAAGCTGCAGTGCACACAGAAACACAAGTATATTTTAACACATCCCACACACATTTCACAAAAAGTGCCAAATTCAGCATGTGAAAGCAGAGATAATCATTCAAACAGAGAAATGGAGAGTAAGTGGTGGGATGACTGACAGATTTAGTTCTCTTGCTGACCCACACAGCAAATCATTTTTGAGAACAGCTCACCCAAAGCTGCAAGGGGCTTCCTTTCAAATCCTCCCCACCGCACCTCAGACTAATAACTACAACATCAAATCTGTCGGGAAAACTGGCTCATACAGCACAAGAGGCCTCAGTAAAAATCAATGGGGATCAATTGCACCCAAGTGTGGATACACACTGTTAGTACAACACCTGAAGCACAAATTTAGGAGCAAGTGTTCTCGTTCTTGAATACAAATGAAATGCACAAAAGATTTAATACTGTGTGTCCTTTGGCTGCTGGCCTTGCACAGAAGCTTCTGTCATTAGAGAGTAATATCTAAACTCTGCAGCTCTGGCACAAAACCTTAGTGACAGACAAAATGTACAAAAAAGCTGATTTTACAGTGATTGAATAAAGGAACAATTTTGAAGTGAAATCTAATAAGTTGCTCTGAAGCTCTGCACCAATCGCTTGGTGGTTGCTGCATTCAGGGTCACTCTACCATCTGTAAGAAACCATGTTTAAGCTTTGTTGTTTAGCACCTCCATGCATCTGTAAGACTTGGGCTTTTTCTATGAATCTTGGCTGGGAGATGGCATAAAGGGAGACACAGACACGTGCATTGGGCCTGTGATGGATCTGTCCAGGAGTTTACACCACGATTTGTTGATCGATATTTGTTAACACGCCCAAATTCTAGTTTTTAATATAGTCTTATGGATTGCTGTTGAGCAGCTTGCCTCGTCTTATTTCTTGCTTCACAATAAAACTTTCATTCTCAATTTTCAGTTGAACAGTCACATCAGATCTCATCCAAAAGCTTTACCAGCCAACAGGGTATTCACAGAACAGCTGGACTTGTTGAGGTAGGTTCTTACTGAGTGTTAAAAAATCATCTTGTTTTTGGTTCTTTCTAAACTCAGGCTTCTTGAGAAGTGTATTACCCGTAGCTGACATGTTTCTGCGTGTTTACTTCCGCCTTCGGAAGTAGGAATAATGTGAAAGTAGGCATATAACATAAAACATTACCAGTCCATCATCTGATTTGTTTTTAATTATGTCGCAACAACAACAAAAAAAATGTTCACCCTGTTTAATAACATCTTACTCAGTTTTATTCACATTCGGAGTCACTTCACTGAATATAAAGTCAGTGTGCTGCGTGTCTTGTGGAATAAAAGTGATAAATCAAAATATGAAGAATTCTTTTTTTCAGAAATCTCCCAAGAAATGGGAGATGCTGAAACAAAATAAAATCTTCCAAGACAACAATGTTTTCATGCAAATTCTGTTAAACATTGTTACATTTCTCACTTTAACAAAAACAGGTTTATTTTTCATAAAGAAATAACCAAGCCTGTTCAGGAACATGTACTTGGAAACATAATGACATTAATACATGCTCTGGAGCCCGTGACTTTAAATTAAAGGTCATTTTTGTCACATGTTTACAGAGAGAAAGAAAGATTCCACTACACAGACACTTTGAAACAGTGCTTTGGTTAAAACAATCACTACAGAGAAGATGATTAAATGTGTGCTGATCTATGTCCCAAGGCACACACTGAAGTGTTAATTAGCTGTGTTTCACTGCTTGTAGGTGATGCTATTACACACAGATTACACTGTATAAAATGATGGAAACGCGCTCTGGGTCTGAAATGTGAATTCAAGGCTAAAGAATCTTGAAACTTGGATTTATGTCAATATTCAACATGTGGACAGTCGGCTGGTTCCAAAAAATAAAATAGAAAGAAAGAAAATTAATCGTCATCCCTGCAATGTCAAAGAGTTTAAATATATATAGTTTTTTTGAGTGTTTTAATGTAGAATGAAATAAATAATAAAGGTTGTAGTCAGCAAGTAGCAACAGTGGTTAAACTTATTAAAAATTTAACATGATTGTCCAACCATTGACCAAAAATACAATATTCATGTTCATCTTTTGTACTAGTCTCTTATGTGAACAGGAAAGGATCAATACACACTTCAGCAGCCTAACACAATGAAAAACTGTGAATCTGGAACCTCTTTCATGCAACTAATTGTTATTGAGTGTTTCAGAACTCAAACGGATGTTTTTGATAAGAAAGACAAACCGAACTGTGGACACTTCAACTGAAAATAATCTTTACTGTTAAGTGGAAGCAAGTACAATATGAGCTGGTATAAAGTTTAAGATTACATATCAAAAATAAAGCAAAATTTAAAAAAAAGAAATAGACTAAAAGGGTTCTGAAGACTTTGACTCATATTATAGGATGGGGAACTTTTATGGCACCTAAGAGTCCAGTTCTTTTTAGTCTGATAGTAGCAGTTTTCCATTTATCCAACAGAAGACTTCAATTTCTGTTAGACATTAAAGGTCTTACGTACACTGATCTCTTGCTTTTTAGATGATGTTGTAAAAAGTGAAGTTCAATCCCTCTAAAATAAAAACTTGGCAAACATTTCATCGAGCCTATTTCTCCTGCCTTTCTTGGTCTTGCCCTGCTCTGAGGTGTTCCACCTGATCTCTCGTGTCACCCGAGTAACTGTTTCCAAGTCTAAAACTAAAACTAAATGTAAGTTTGGCTGCTGATTGTTAAAGACCACATTGCACAGTTGGATGTTAATAAAGTTTTAACATAGCTATACATGGAGTTTACTTCTGATGGGTATGAAACAAGCTGTAAAAGCTCCCTGATGTGTGGGACTCAATCAAGAAAGTTTCTGACAGCTTGAATTTCTCCATTTCCATTTATGAGTCCAGTAAAATACAAGAAAGTTCGACTAAAATCACAAATAAAAAATAAACTCTGATCGTTATAAACTATTTTCCTACTTAGATTTTCATGATGACATTGAGTTCCAAAAGTGTTGGTCCCAAAACTTCAGCCTGCCACTGCATGTGGTGAGTAATTGTATGTTTGCTCAAGCCAAAGACATTGGTTTCATGCACACTCATTCAAACATTGCCTCAGACATAATAAACAACCGTAAGTTGAGGAGACTCAGGGAGATAAATGAGCACCATCAGCCTGTTCGACAGGAAAGTTTCCGAAAGTGTTGCTAACTACTAGATTTATGCAAAAGTCTGAGCCTACGAACTGGGAAAACGACCGTCGTGAGCATCCTATTTACCATCAATGTCAAAAACATTATTTGCATGCCATAACATTTTGACTGAAACCGTTTTCTGTTTGACAGAAGAAGGTAGCTCGATGCTTCTTCATTCTGTGTGTAGCTCAGACTCATTCAAGCATAACCATGTCTGTCTGCAGGTGATGGAGCTTTTCCTGTAATGTACAGCTGTTTACCGTCATCTATCATGAAGTAGTTGCAGTGTGGACTGGACTTGCATCTTTCCAGACAGAGTATGAACAAACTCGTTCATCAACTCTGTAAGGAAAGATGCTTTATGCCTCCATTGAAGGTCATCTTGAGGTACATGCCTCTCTGTTTAAAATACGGCTATGCGATGCTTTGACAGCAACTCTCAGCAATCACGTAGAGGCTCAGGCGGAGGATGGTGAATAAAAGCAAATGAACTCTGCCTTAACATTGTGATAATGATAATGACAGAGACGGCTTCCCAATTACCATCAGTTACGATTACTGGGTGTCCATATTTGCTGTGGGCAGCGTCCTGAGGCTAAATAAAGAGGACAAGAAATAAAAAGAGCATTACTGGACTTTTACGGCTTCGGCTCGTGGAACTTTCATCTTCCCACCATCACTCCCAAACGCTCAGGGCAACTTCAATCCCCCTTTCAATAAAGCAACCGCTCGAGCCACTCAAACTCACGAGGACGGGCTAAAGTCAATATTGATCTGCGTATTTGAAATGAAATTTGCATTATTCCTCTTCACAGTATAAACCGTTCTGCCTTAACAAACTTAATGTCAACAGTGGAGGCTTCCAACTAACAGAAACATAAAATCAAGAGCTTATTTTTCTGTTTATATAAATAGACTTTGATAACATCTGAAGAGGTTAAAAACATGAATGTCGATGATGAAAAAAATACAAAATTATTGAATGATAAAATATTTTAGTGTTTAAAATTAGATTTACCTGTTTTCATCTTAACGATAAGAAAAAAAAATGTAAATTAATTAATGTGCACTGTGGCAGGATCACAAAGGATTGTAATAAATTGCTGACAAAAAAAAATGCAAATATTATATTTGGCAGTCAGATGATTCTACACTGACCTGAGTGACCACATCCAATAAGCCAAATAAAAAGAGAGAAGTGATCTAAACATGGACTCATCACAACTAATTTAATCAAAGCAATGACCTAAAATATTATCAAAACTGCATGTTTTTATGATATTTTGTCTCTGTTTTGATACCATAAAGGCACCTCAGTATGCTTTCAACAACTTTCCACTCAAAAAATGATATTTTTTCTTTTTTTGTTGTTGTTTTTATAACTGACCAGTTGTTCCTAATTTCTATACTTCAAAGAAACTTCATAAGACATTGAGTTTCTTAGCAGTTACGTGCATTAAAGAAAATGGTTAGAGGTGTTATGCAATAGAACCATATAATTAAACCTTTTATCACTCAAACGTCCAAAATTCATTCCTTAAAACATTGACTCTTTATCTCAAAGCTAGTGTCTCCAAGTCGTCTGGTGCTGTTATTCTGGCAATTTATCTGTATCCTCAAACAGAACAAAGGATTATTGTATCAGGAAACTCTCAAGGGAGAAATGGTGCATTTAGAGAGCAAAAAAAGAGGCCAGTCAAGCTCATATCAGTCAGTGAGTCATCTCAGCTCCTGCGACGATATGCATATCATTTCTCTTTACAGCGGTGGGCTCATTTAAACTCATTAAACTCATTATTGTTGGCTTTTGAGCAACACAATCCATTAGAAATTATACATTGTATCAACAGTGAAATAAAAAATGGCCCATGACACGAGAGCAGATGGAGCCAGTTGCAGCCAGCTGTCAGCCACGTCAGTCATGGATCCTCTTTCTGTTTTTTTGTAGTTTGTCTATTTTCATATATTGCCCTGATGTTCCTGCTCTGCTCACCTATGACCATCAATCATTTCTCAACCTCCCATTTGTTGAACTACAAACATTCAGTCCACGGTTGAATTCATCAGTTATCCCTCCGAATCTGTCAAATATACCAGAGTGCCGCCATTTCTCTCTAATGTCATGGAGAAGAAACTAATTAATCAAATTCAAAAATTACAAGTCCCCTTTGGCATTTAGGTGATTGTTTTAGACAGGTTTTAAGTTATGACAGTCCTCAGATAACCCTCCTTAGTGTTGTTAATGATATTCTATGAGCTATAACTCAAAGAACCCTGCTGTTCTACTGGTTTTAGAACTTTTAAAAACTCACCTCTTTCCTTTGTCTTTTAATAAGGTTTAAATTCTATATCAGTGTTTTATTTATTATGGGTTTTAATGCATTATCTTAGAGCTTTCATTTCATTTTACAATATTTGTATCCTGTTTTGTTGTTATCATGAAATTTTAACTGTGCAGCATTTTGGTCAGCTATGGTTGTTTTTAAATGTGCTTTATAAATAAATGATCAGCCTTCTTATGACACTCTGTTAACACAATATGTTGTTGTTAAAGGTACAACTCCATGCTGGCTTAGGTCACACCTCACAGACAGGAGCTCTTCTGTCACCTCATGGGGCTTTTCATCATCTGCAGCCCATCACCATCTTGGGGTTCCCCAGGGGTCCGTATTAGGTCCATTGCTGTTGACTTTGTACATGTTGCCTCTGGAATGTGTAACTTTCACATAGTGCTTATATGATTTTTTTATTACCTTATTGATGACCTTCAGGCCCCTATTAAAATGTTAAACCGGTATGAGGTTGAGTTTCCTGAAGCTTAACAAAAGCAAGACTGAGTTCATTTGGTTTGATGAACAACGTCCATTTTTTTTTACCTCTTGAATAGACCTTTGCAATGTGCTGTGAGCAGGTCTAGGTCAATGAGTTTGAAAATGTCTGGTGCCATCTTATCTATGTGATCTCCTCGACATCCATATACCCTCCAGAATACTTTGAGCCAACCAGACAGTTTCTCCTGGATGTTCCAAGATCAAAATGAAATAATAAAATCTTTATCAGAGGCTCATCTCTTTTCCTTCGCTTTTGACTAATTCTGTGTCCCAAATGATGGTTTTAATTATTTTACTGTATTTTACCTGTTTTTGTCTATTTTGTATAACACGTTGGTCAACCTTTGTTGTTGTTTTTTTAAAGTGTTGTATACATTTGACTTAGCCTTTAAGATGAGCAAATTGAATAAATGGGTAAATGTGAAACTAACACAAAGTCTGTAAGGCTGCTGGATTTATTGTTGCAGATGTGTATGTTACCTCACACATTGATATCATGATACTATTGGAGGAAGAAATAGCTTTTGTGGAGTCATAACATTTTACAACATTAATAGATTAGATTTGATGTCTTTTTCCCATTTTGCAAGACCTCTCCCTTTTTACCAGGATCAGTACTTTCCTCCAAATCTGACTACATGTCTTCTGCCTCCTGGTGGACAATATAAATATTACCAGTGGTAAGTATTAATTTTATTAAATGATTACATAATAAAATACAATGTATAAATTTTATATTATTAAACCATTTAATGTTTTAAAAAATCTGGCCATTATTTCACATCTCAGGGTTTTAAGGTCTGAGTTAGTATTGTTTGCGTAACTTATTTTGTGGTAAACCAAATGTGAATTAGACTGTATAATTCATATTTGGTGTGCAGACAAGTCCATCGCTTCCAGTGTTAAAAGAATTGTTCCATCCGCCTACCAAACATTACTGCTTCCTGCTGCAGCCCACATGCTGAGCAAATATGACCATATCAACATATTAGATATTCTTGGTTCAGGATTTGAGTGTATTTGTGTCCACTGAGTGGGCATGTGTGTGTGTGTGTTTGAGCCCTGGATTTGTGTAGGTTTATTTAATATAAAGCATGACAGTCGGTTATTTCCAGTCCAGCGAAGCATGATCATGGAAAATTTCACTTCCCATCGATGCCCACCACCTTGAAAGAGACATATTTTAATATTAATATCTATGTTCATGCCACATTTTGATGGCTTACACATGCTGAGAAATTCTCCTGGAGCATTGAGATACAGTGCAAAATTCTTAAATCTCTGTTTTTTTTCCGTACGTTTAGCTTAAAATGAATGGTGTTTATTGTGAGTAAAATGATCTGGGTAGTTGCTCTCCAGGCTTTCAGAAAGCCTTTCATAAATATTATTTAGACATTTTCTACTTTTTCCACACATTTTAACCCCTCTGGGTGTGTCAATCCAAACCAACAACTAAGCAAAAGTAGGGTTTAATTAATGTATAAGCACTTTGATTTGCCTTACTAAAACTGATACTAGTTATAGATAATATAAATGTCATGATTTTGAGGTTTAGTGTGGGGTTTTTTAAGTTTTATTTTATTCTCAGTTAAGCTGGTTGTTTTTTTTCTTTTGTTTCCTGTGTTAATTATTTCCCCTCAGTTGTGCACAATCAGCCATCACACCTGCATTCCATCCTGTTAATTAGTCCAGCTGCCTTCACTCAGTAATTATCCTCATATTTCCTTTGGTCTCAGTAACTCTTTGGTTATGTTTATACTGCAGGTCTTAATGTTCAATTCTAATTATCATTTTTTTTTGTTTCATTGTTCAAATATTTACTTAAATGTGTAAACCATTAGACTCCCATGTGAACAATCTATGACCCTAAATTGACGTGTGTAAGAATAGATCACACCCAGCATGCTGTGTTCACAGCAGTAAACTCTATCCTACTTCAGCCAGGACATATTTGTGACATCCATCCCGTTTCAGTGACATGAAAGTTGGATGAAATGCAACATAACTGTCTTAACTGTGGTCGCTGTGAAAAACAGCTGGTATCGTTGTAGGACCACATATGAAAATGACCTGATATCAGGTCATTTTCCTGGATCCTGGATTTGTGTTGTTCAGACTGTTATAAAAATCCGACATGGGTCACATATGTGCACAAAAGTTGGATTTGGACCACTTATGCCTACAGTGTCAATATGCACTTATCCCAGATCCTGATAATTGCTTTTTTGGTTCAGTTCTCCTGCGTATTCCTCGTGCATTTTTTGCTGTGTTATCTTTTTAGCTGCCTTCTGTTTTAACCTTTAAAATCTTTTAGTATCTTCCACTGAGCTCCTCTGTTGTTCACTTGCATTTTTGGATCATTTAAACCGTGTTTTACAACAGAAGGATCTGATGTATAAATGAGCCAAATTTAAATGCCCAGAATTCCTTTGAGGGTGGCAGATTGCCTGTGTGTTCTTGAGTATGTGTCGCACATGACATCAAAGTTTAACTCGATATCTGTAAAATGAACAAAGTCTTTTTGGAGTTTTCTAAGGTCACTTGACTGTGGCAGCCATCTTGAATTGGATAAACTCCAAAAGTTAATTAGTTGTAGATGTACGTGATTGCTTTCTGAAAGTTTATTTCAAATACATCCAGTGCTTCACAAGATATTGTAATCACTACAGATAAACACAAGCAATAACATCATCAAGGTTTAAGACTTTTACACACACAATAAATACAAGAAATTGATAGAAAGGAGTTCACACACGTCTGTGAAGATTTTTTTCTTCCCAAAAGCTTAGTTTGTGATTGTTCTTTAGATCCTCTGAAGCTGATATGAACTCCCGCTGCCCAACAAAGATAAAGGACTATTTAACCTTTTACTGTGTTTGTTATATAAGTATCAAAGGAGAATGTTAATGCTGAGGAATGTGACTTCCCGAGCGAACATAGTCTTAGTCATATTAATTAAATAAAGAAAAGATTTTATGCATGTTTCAAATGGAGTCCTGCATCGAGTTACATAAGCAGACACAAGAACAAACCGTTGGGGTTGTGCTTTAATGTGCCTGCATTGAGAAAAGAGTAAATAAAGGATAATAAAATGCATTTAAAATCACTAAAACAGCCCTGTGTTGCTTTAAATTGCATCAAAAGGTCGACAACACTTCAAAAAGGGCAATAATTACTTAGAGGGAATACTAATTTTTAACACTCAAGCAAGACTTAGAGCAACATACCACCATTAACACCCACCTTTTTTTTGTTTAGAAATGTGTTCGAACAGAACAAAGAGCTGCAGCTGCCACGCTGTTCATTGTTATGTATTTCATAGCTTGTGACAACTTTCATCAAAGCACTCAAGCGTTTTAATGTATTCACTTTCTGAGATTGCCTCCCCTCTCATCTCAGCCTTTACTCCTCTTCCTCCGCTCGAATCTTATCCCCCAATCACACATGACTGCCAATGATCCCAACCGCTAACGACTTCTTTGCACTTTGCAACACACGGTTAAACTGTTCCAGTTTATTTTCACCTGTCCGTAACAGAAGCGGAGATGGAGAAGTGCAAGTTCAAAGTGCGATGATGAATTCTTTCAGACATTGTAATCAGAGAAACAACTTGTGGCTGCTAATTGCATGGGATTAAAAAGCTCAAAGGATTGAATTGGTGTTAGTTTTCTGTGCACATCTCTAGGAGAAACTCCACTGCGATGAGCCACACATGTCATGCACAGATTGCTGGCAGGTGGGTGGCCACAGGGTGTGTGAAGAATTAACAGTTCTGCTATCAAAGGTCTTGCAATAAAAGACTGAAGCACAGAGGAACAGGAAGAAAGACAATAAAAACAGGGTGAGAGAGAGAGAGAAAGTTATGAAGAGGTAGGAAAAGATATTAGTATGCAACCAGTGGAAAAGCCTGCATGCACACACATATGCAAAGATGATTACTTAGAAGCCAGCATAGACAGAATAAGTAGTCTCCAAGGACTGTGTAGGAACAATTTCTCTCTAAGATCTGTGACAACACAAAACACGTCAAAAAGTACCTTTAATATAGTTTAAATTACAAGTTTTATCTACCCTGCCTTCCAAAGTGTGCACTGAATTCCCTCATTAGTGAACAAACACCTTCACTTACCACAAAGATAACATTCTGATAAGAGAAAAGCTCCAAAATCAAACCTAAACTTTGTCTTGTTTTCTTATCTTGTGATATTAAATCATATTCCTACCCAGTTGCTGAAGCCTTTTAAATGCCTATTTGCAGCACCACGAGTCTAAAAAAGTGTGATGTACGTCACTTAAATCCAGTAGGATATATTTGGGACATTTCAAAGAGAAAACACAACCCTTCCAGAGGATTGCAAAAATAATTGTCTCTGAAGAACAACAGAAAAGCTTTCAGGAACTGTGTGCAACACTGAGTCCGTCACCGAGACACACGAAGTGCTGAACAAACAAAAGACTTGAATCTCAAGCTGTGCACATTTTCTACGCATGCATTTCCAACAGAAGGGCCTGCAGTACTCTGATGTTTAATGTAACTTTGACGCAAATACTTTCAAATTACTTCATTTTATGAATCATGTGACGGTTGGCACTGGTGTCATACGAGGTCCCTCACACTTTATGCACAAGTTAACCTCAGCTGAAACATACAGTGTAGCAACAATCCACAAAAAGAGAACATAATCCATTGTTCATACCAGTGGGATTAATTTGTCTAAATCTGTCACAGAGTAAACACTTTTAAGTGTAATGACATTTATGCTGCATGGAATTTTCTGTATATATCAAACAGACACTGCAGAGCCTTTGAATCAAAGGTGAATGCTTCTGCAGATTAAATCCTTGTAAATCTTTTGGAATGGGAAATTGATACAGATCAGACAATCAGCTAATCCAACAATGGACCTCCAGGGCACCCATACAGCTCTCGTTCTCATTCCCTCGTCATTGGAGATAGCCAAAACGAGCTTATACCCAAAACGAGATTTTTTTTTTTTTTTACTGAAAATAAAACTGGAAGGCCATGATGTCACAGCTGATTCTGAAACAAGATGTGGCTGTAAGGTGAGTGTGAACACTCTTTTCTGAATAATTTTAACCACACTAAAGATTGAAATATACACCTTTCCGAAGCTAATTTCTGCAACTGCTAATAATATCCTCCCGATTGAGGGAAAAAAACTGTCAGCTTTGCTATCCAATATTAATCAGCCACCAGCAGAGAGAGACAGAGAATGAGGAAGAATAAAGGGGTCGAAAAGAAAATTTTTGTAACAGACGGATGTTGTGGGCACATGTGTAGGTGTGTGTTTGTGAGTGAGTGTGATTATTTTACACCCTTCTCTCTCCGATCCCACAGACCTGTTACAGGTACTCTGTCAAACATCTGTCAAGTGGCTGACAGACTGATTATCACCATCCTCATCCAACAAAAACCCTGTCATCACAGCTGCCTCGTTACTGATAAACTTGTGGTGAAATCAAGCAGTGACAGTTCAGAGAATATTATTCAGCTAATTATCATCCATGGATTGTAGAGTTTAGTTGTAACTAACCCCCCCCCCAAGTCGAAGATATCAAGCCTTTATATAAAGTCTCTCAGTAACAGCTGCAGTGCAGCGAACTCGGCAGCTAATCCCCACGCTGACCTGTTCGCTTTCACACAAGCTGCACAAAATTACAACAACTCCTCTGAGGTATAATCCAATCCAGTACAAAAAATGCTGCAAAGTTAATAATGTTGTATTTATTGATTTTTTTTATATTTTGTTAGAGGCATCGACTTCCATCCTTAACAGTTTCTGAGAAACATTTATTATGTTTTATAAAATGTCCAGTAATTCTGTGTCATCTCAACTGCTGGTGTGTTATTCCAATTTACGAGATTTGTTCGTTTTACAATTTAAAAAACAGAAAACTTGGGAAAAAAAATAAAAGTTTGTGTAGTCAAGCATTTACTTGACATGGTATTAATTGGGCCCATAGTACTAATGTAACCTTGGTGTCATTTTCAACCAGGACGCCTTATTCCACCTGCATAACTGTTCAAATTAGGAGCCTTCTGACCCAAAGTGATGCAGGAAAACTAATCTGTACATTTATTAATTCTGAGTTTCACAACTGTAATTCTTTATTATCAGGATGTTCTAACAGTTCTGTTAAAGGCCTCCAGCTGATCCAAAATGCTGCTACCAGAGTTCTGATGAGATTTAAAAGGTGAGATCACATTTCTCCAGTTTTAGCATCACCTCATTAGCTCCCTATAAAACCCACAATAACGTTTAAAACTCTACTTCTCACATATACTGCAGGTTGCTAGAGTTTCTAAAAGTAAAATGGGAGGCAGAGCTTTCAGTGATCCGGGTCATCTCTTGTGGAATAAGCTTCTAGTTTCCGTCTGTGAAGCAGACATTCTTTGTACTTTTTAGCTAAAAAGGTTCCTTTTTGCTAAATCATAACATTAGGTTTACTTTGGTCTATTTCCCTTTAGTTATGCTGCTATTGGCTTAGACTGCCGGAGAACATACTGACCAACATACTTCATTCTGCTGCCTTTACACTGCTGGGTGGTTCTTCCTCTCTAAAGGAATTTGTTTTGTTGCCAGTTTGGTCAGGATGGAGAATGTTTTTCACATGAAGATTAAACACAATCTGCTAGTTCCCTTACATAGGCAACTTTTTACTGATTGTCATTTTTAAAAAATCACTGAAATGAATTATATCACAGTTGGATTAAAATGTTTGTATATAACTTGCTTTTAATTTAGAAACTGAATTGAATTCTATGCAATTGAATTGCAGATGGTTAGCACTTTAGCAAGAAGATAACATGTCTACTACCAGCTGGGACCTCTCTGCACAGACTTTCCATGTTCTCACTGTGAATTTGTGGTGTTCTTCTGGGTTCTCCAGAGGGAAACACACAAAAAGCCTGTGAAGTCAACTGGCAATTTTGAACAAGTCCACCATGTGGGTGTTTCCATGTTTTCCTGTGATATACTGGAAACCCCAGGATCTTCCTCAGAGCTGGAGATAGGCAGCAGCCCACCACAACCCCGAAGAGGAACAGGGATGCAGAGGCGGGTGTTTTGCTGCACAAATAGCATCATCTTTTTTTTTTTGTACAAGATGCAAATGAACTACAAGTGAACATGCAATGATAAAAAAACGACTAAAATGTTTCTCTGATTCTTCTGACTCACAAATAAGATTTTATTAACAAAGAAAAAAGCAGTTGAACTTCAACACATGGAATAATGCAGGCAGTTATAAAAAACACTAAGCAAAAAATGTGCTTACTTTTACTTCTTACTAAAAGTTTCAAATAAATAAAATTCACCTGTTTTATTGCAAACAAGATTTACTTTTTGTGTTTATTCTCTGAACTGAGTCTCACTCAATCCTCTGTACTGTTTTTTTTTCTTTATTAACACAGAGTGCCATTAACCCTAGAATGCCTGATAAGAGGATTTTTTGCTTTTATTAACCGCTGATAATGGCTGACGATGTGTTTTTAGATACAAGCCTTATCTTACTTTCTTTTATGGAGGCCTCTTATCAGTAATTATTTTCCAGATATTTCAGGGATAAGGTTAGATTTACTCTACAATTTGTCTTTTTACTCTCACCAGGAATTCCATCTGTTTACTCGATTATGTTGAGAACAGTAAAACACCAACAGTCTGAAACTATTATTGGGGAAAAAAAAGTATGTGAACAAATTTCAAGCACTCATCCAATAAATTTCTCATGTACCAGCAAAAAAAAGTACACAAGTGGTGATAATGGCCAATTCGGTCTACTTGATGACACCGTCGGCTGTCTCATAACTGTGCAACGCAAGCTTTTACACTGAAGAGCTTTTAACCGCTCTTTTTCTTTTTTTACTACTTGTTGAAAGAATTGTCATCAGAGGTTAAAAATACATCTCACTTTTGTTCTGAGTGAATTTGAAGCCTTTTTTCAAACAGACTTTTAACTGCTGAGTTTTAAAATCGTGTTTTTAATGGAAAGTTTCCTACTTTGCAGATCAAACAGCATTACAAAGAGTCTGCAAAAATATAGGTTTGATGTCTGGAGGGCTCTTGAGTGTGAGCTTATAGGGAAACACACATGCATTTTAAAACAGAGAAATGATGTATGTCAATTAGAATAAACAGCGTTGAAGTCCAGAGCTACAGAGGATATCATCGGTTTCTACTCAGGAGCAGATTCACAGGTTTTTAGCAGCAGCAGTCGGATGGAAACAAGCAATCCCACGGGTCACTAAGACTCTCGGCCCTTTCCAGTGATCAATAAAGTGGACTATTTTCATCCATTACTTATGTCTGGGGCCATAAAAACAACCCAAAATTCATTTTGACAGCGAATCTGTGAAATTATCTTTTGTTATCCCAGAAAACACCTTTAGGCATCAAGGTTTGATGCAAAAGAGATAAATGTAATCTGTCCAGAAGCGAACACAAAACTTCACTAAGTCTGATCACAGAAAAACAAGATCAGATAAAATCAGAGTTCTTCACTTGTTTTTGACAAACACCACAGACATTTCTATTGTGTTAAAAGTTACTGAAGGATGGGCTCTCGTCAGCTCAAAGTGTTTAATCCTGAGAAAACTCAAGCTGCAGTGATAAAAGGGAGAGATTCTGACACTAATGATTGTTAGAACTTTTAGTCTGACACACAAGAAAGAGGAGAAATCAGGTCTGTTTTATTACCTGAGATCAGAACTAGCCAACTTCCCTGCAAGCCTGGATCATTGTTTCGTAATACCCCAAAATAAACTAAATTAAAGGACTGTTTTTTATTTTTTTTACAATTTATGTCAGTGCTCATCACCTGAAAATAACTTTTGTTTTGCTGTCTTGAAAATGTGTTTTTATTTTCTATCCGACACTCATTTATTTGTAACTGATTAAAGCAAAACACGAGTTGCCGACTTCCAAGTTGCAAGCAGCTTTTTCAAAGCAACTGTCAGAAATGGGAAAAGCAGTGGTACATCTTCAGTTAGCTATGTGGGTGTAAAAAAAAAAGGCATAAAGTTGACACGTTTTTTTTTTTTTTTTTTAAAACACTGAATAACATCTTATTTAAAAGTGCCTGAAGCAGATGTTCGGGCAACCTCCTTGGTCAGTATTTAGCAACATACCCTATGGCAAAAAAATGCAGCTTGTAAACACTTCTTGGATCAGCAGAAATTCTTTTCTAGTGGGATTTTTCAGCAAGTCTGTCTGCAAAATACATCCTTTAACTGTCCTACATATGCTGCTCTTTTGAAATATGAGGTCAGAAAAATGTCAGTTACACAAACCTTCAGCTTTGAACTCTTTAGTTAGCTTATTGTAGAGTTCAAAGTGAGTTTTGGATCAATATTCAGTGGCAGAAGTCATGCGCTTTTCTTTTTTTTTTCATTGTGAGATGTTTGCGTCCAGGATTTGCTGCTATTTAAATAAATACATTCTTCTCTCTGTCTGTGAATTATATCAGCTAAAGAAAAGTCATTTTAAATATATTCTTGCTCGCTGAAGCCAGAAAGTTATATTTATAAAGTTATATTTCTAATGTATTTTCCCGAGAGAGTTTGTTTGAAAAGTTATTCTAACATGATTTTTATTTGCAGATTTTTGGTCCTGTATTGTATAATGAAGATGTAGCAAGGGCTCTTCAGATGACTCTTATGAAAGTCATGTTGCACAAGTGGGACTATACCTAAAGGAAAAGATACATTAAAACTTCAGTCTTTGCTAAATCTTCCTGAAGGTCCTTCACGGTTACATGTGGGATTTGTTGTCTTATGAATAATAAGAGCAGTTCTTTTGGAAAGGTTCTTTAGTTTTCTAAATCTTAACTTTCCTGATTCATTATTTTTTTTCTCTGATATATATATATATATATATATATTTTTTTTTTTTTTTTTTTTTTGCCATGAAAAATCTTAGAAACTCTGGTTTGTGAACAACAATTAGAATTTTCTGAGTGGATCAGAAGACTGAGGGGATTATACAGACGAGCTGATGAGTTAAATACTGATAAAACACAAGGTTAAGACCGCTTGTTTTGTAAACCATAACTGAGAGAAAGACAAAAAACTCATGTCTAATACATTAAACCTTGACAAACTTTTAAAAATAGTTCTCAACCCTTTTTTAATTTTCTAACCTCAATAATCATTCATACAAGGTCAGGTTCAAAAGGGAAAACCAGACATTACCCTCCTTGACAACTTGATGGCTTCAGGATCACAAAGTTTTCCCAGACAGAAGATACATAATCCCTCTAGTCTCAACTATGATTTGGGGTCTCCTCCCAGTGGGACGTGCCCCAGAAAGCCTCCAGAGGACATACACCCAGGAAGCATATAGTCACATGCCCATACCACCTCAGCTGACTCCTTTCACTGAGGAGCAGTGACGGCTCTTATTCATGTTCCTCCAGATGAGAGTTCTCCTCACCTCCTCTCCAAGGCTCAGCCTGTCTAACCTGGAGGAAGCTCACTTCAAGAAAGCTTGGTCTTTTGACCATGCTCTAAAAGACCACAGATGGGGGTTGGAACTTTAACCTGGCTCAGCCAGATCTATGTGTAGCCCCGCCTCTTCTTGATTCGGGGTCACACAACTCCAAATCTCGTGAGAATCAGTCTTGCGGCGCAAGGCTATTGGAACTTAACTGGACCAGTAAATCTTCTGGCTTAGCTCCTGTTTTACCACAACATACGGGAGCAACTCTCTCGTTACTGAAGACAAAGTCCTGATCAGTCGTTCCATCTCTTACATCATCCTCCTCTCACTCATGAACAAATATTCCATTAAAAAGTAAAAACTTGGTTTATCCTTATAGTTTTGGGGGGATTCAGTTTCTTTACAAACTGTTTATATGCATGTAAATGTTAGAAAAAAATTTCATCAATTTATTTTATATACCTATGTTCCTGTACAGGGTCATGGGGGCTTTCGTCTGTCTCCAGGGTTCATTGGATGGGAGGTGGGACACAGCCTGTACAGGTCACCAGTCCATCACTGGGCCACACAGAGACAAACAGGCTCACACTCTGTTAATTTGGGATCTTCAGTTGACCTAACATGCATATTATGAGTATGCAAAAAGAATCCCAAATACTGTGAGAAAAACCACAAAGGTACAAGGAGAACATCCAACTCCATCCTGAAAGGCCCTAAGCTGGAGTTAAGCCCAAAATCTTCTTGCTGCAAGGCAATAATGCTAACGAAGTGCATGGAAGTGTAGCCCCTGCTGGGCCTTTAATACAGAACAATCAGCTAGTTGGGTTTAGAAGCCTAAAAGTTGATTGCTCATATACAGAGACCCCACCTAAAGCTCCTGAATTCAACTTTTTTTTTTTTACATTAATCAGAAACCTCCCATTTCTCTTAGTGTCTCCATACTGTATGTGTATGTGCATCTCTTCACAGTCTGACTCACCATCAGCTGTATCCATCCAAACACATGGGAGGAAGGCAGTACAGTCATGAAACGGCTTCATATGCCTGAACTTTAGGTTTTTAATAGCAGGTTTGCGAAAGCAGAGAAGATCTGCCACTTCTAATCAGAATCAATAAACAGAGAGAAAAAAGAAGCTCTCCCACTCGCTGTCACAGCGCTTTCCTGCTTTCAAGGCTGCAGACAATTAAAATGACATAATCAGGTAACTGTTGAAGCGCAGCAAGATAAGTGCATATTCACAAGATTCTTAAAGCAATGATTTGCATACAGTAATGGTAGACAGCCTTTGAGTTCTAGGGACATTTTCAAAAACATTATTTCAGTACAAAAATGCATTTTGTTCAGTTACAATGTGCAACAATATCTGCACATGAAGATGCAGTGTATAAAAAAACTACACCCTAGAAGTTTTGGGGTTCATTTTCAGTCACATGACTTGAGCATGTTGCAGTTTTATAGTCAACCCTGAAGTTTCTTGCTTATACTGTATATCAAATTATTCTGAAACCACCAGAGAACCAATAAAAACCAAGTGTAAATCCATCCAGTCAAAATCCGGGCTCAAACCATGTACTGCCACCTAAAAATGGCAATGCATGAATAAACTCCCTTAATCTTCAATCAAGATTTCTACAAAAGTCCTTCCAAAAATGATTTCAGAGATCAATAAAATCATAAAAATGAAGATTACTTCAAGTTATTGCCGCTAAAGGTCTCTACAAGCTGTTAAATCATATGCATTACTCTTCTAGACTAATCCTGCTAAATGCAAAGATAAATGTATCTTAATAAAGCAGCATAAAGGAGAAACTTAACAATTCCCAAAGTTTTGGACAGAGAAACATGCTGCTGTTTAATTCTAATCTTGTGTGAAACTAATCCAATAAAGAATGCAAATCATTGATTAGCACTAATCCTCTTGCTCTCCTGTATCGTGTACCCCAGGGAACAATTAACGTTAAGCTTTGTAGATAGCGCACCTGTGAAAAGATGAATGAGTCGAGTCCTTTGGATTAATAGCACTGGTGAGGAAGAAAAAAAAAGGCAAGGATGGAAGTGAAGATGAGTGTAGAATCCTTAAACATCTCTTTAAGTCTCTGAAGTGACCAGATATCAGAAGTACTTTCACTCTCAACCAGCTAAGACAAATGGGTCGATGGACACAACTGTTACCTTTGTTTTCCTTTGCCTTGGAAAGAAAAAGCAGTTTATAGGAAATTATGTGAGAGTAGAGGTCAATCAGGAAAACATGTGTCAGGTTTATTTGCTTTAAAGTTTGTAGTTAAGAGTACCACACAGTGTTACTGGTACAACAGCCACTTGAAGTAACAAGCTGAAGAAAGAGTCACCAATTTGCAGCACGCTGTTACATCTGCTGAGAGCTAGAAATGGGTGAAAGCAATACGACTGTTCTGATCTGATGGAAGTGACCTCTGAGTGGACGAATCGAAGAGTTGCATGAAAACCAAACAGATTGATCAAAAATTGTTCTTGGTTTAACTTTTATAAGTTTTCTCAAAGTTGGTGAATGCAAGATAACATTGCGCTGCAAGATGAATTCTCATGAGATTTGGAGTTTTCCAAACCCACGAAAATCCATCTTGTACTGCTCCAACTAAACCGTCTGACTCAACTCTGCTGGTGGTTCGGACCAATCGTGTGTTAGCATTGTGCTTTGGGGCGGGTGTTCAGGTATGACAATAGAAGCAAGTGCCCAGGCAAAGCAAAAACAAACATGGCTGCACTGGTGAATGTACACGTAGAAGCGGCTATTGAATCTGTTTTAAGAGAACTAGAGACAATTTCTTCTCTGAAAAATGATCAAAGTTAAGAACTTTGATGGTAACGATGTGTTGTGCTTTTCTCCCAACTGGATTTGCAAGAGCTTGATTTACTGTGATTGGCTAAAGACAAATCATGATAGGCAGAAACTTGCTGGCGCGTCCTCCAATCAGCTCAAAATATTATACCTTAATGTCCCTCCCCTTTTCAGATTCTTTCACACGGAGCAATCCCAGATCTATGCATAGCACAGAGTGGACACGTGGGGCTACACACAGATCTGGAGGAAATGAACAGAATTACAATCAAAAATTCTTATCTGGAGAAAATAAAAATACAGTAACAATTTTATTAGCTCGTTAAATTTCCCAGATGCCTCTTGAACTCTCGTCTGTTTTTTTAATTTTTCTGTGACCTTTATCAGTTTAAACTTTTTGGGTTTATGATGCATAACGCCGGGCTCACACTGCCTACAGAACGGCTTCGGTCCGGCTTCGGTGCGGTTTTTCCGCAAGCTACCACTCACATCTGCTCCAGATAGGGAGTGCGGCCAGCTCCGGTGCTGGGTGCGGAAACAGCACCCGCGAGAACAGAAGTTCACGTGGGTTATCGTTTTGTCGGGACTTCACACAAGAACACGTCCATTATTTAGCAAATGTGTGAAAATGTGTTGTGCTGCAGGCTTTCGGGACCCTGTGTCACCGGGTGTGATGTAATGTTTACATTTCCTATTAGCGCGTGTGCTGTCTATAAAGAAGAGTCAAGTTACAATTGTTTGTACACTCGTTTATTTTGAAAAAACACCGGATATTCAAGCCACACTTCCTGTATAGTTCGTCAGATTTCATCAAACTTGACGCGGAGTGACTCCGGCGTCCGGAAAAAATTGAACCTTGCGGATTCTTTCCGTAGTGCCGTACGGCCCCCGTAACCGGACCCGCACCGCGAGGAGCTACTGTGAGCCTTCAAAAGGGATTTTAATCTAACGGAATACCTGCGGGGTCCGCACCGGACCGGATCCGGATGCAGTGTGAGCCCGGCGTAAACTTTATGAAGATCTTAAAATCAGAAATAGACATGGACACTTGGCTGATTATGGCATTTTATTGAAAGCTTAAGTGAAGATAAAGAAAAATGTACAAGTCAAAAACCATCCGTCTAGTGGCTTAATGTGTTCAAACTCCATAACTACTGCAACTAAGAGAAAACAAGTGAAGAAGTATTGGCTAGCTAAACTAGTTAGGAAAAGAAAATATTTAAAAAGTTCTGTTCTGAGGTTTAAGTAAGGCTGAAAGCATAAGGCTGTAACTCTGACTGCGACTCAACAGTATCAAAACAACTTCTTCCCAGGGATTTCTGACCAACCTGCTACAAGAAGAGAATGAGAACGTTATTCTTCTATAAATGTCAAAAACAAAAATTATAACGCAGGAATGCTTGGATTCTAATTTTATAATATTAAAAAAAAAAGTTTTTTTCCCCCTTATTTTGGTTGTAAAAGGCTCAAATGTCACTTTATGACTTTTGGTGATAAGTTTGTCAAATCTTAAATAATTATTCAGAGAAAATCTACAACTAAAACTGGTCTTCTGCAATTCTAATCCAATTTAATAAAGCTTGACTTTTATTCAAAAACCGGTCTGAAACAAAAAATTCATGTCAGAGCAGAAACACAGCACAGCTTTCCCCACTGAGACTCTTCGCCGTGACTGTCCATCTGACTTTTAAGTAGCCGCATGGGTCAGAATTCATCAGATCGGTTCTAGAAACTGCACAGATTTAAGATTTTTGCACTAAAATGTGAGCAAACTAGAAGGTGTTAATGCACCTTCAGTTTTGAATTACTTCCAAGGTGAGGGAATGAGAAAGAAACGTAAAACTGTTTTTGGTTATTAAAGTGCTCTGACACACCATCTATTAGCAGCAGTATGTATATACATATAAATGTGGTTCAGCACTCGTACAAATCATTAAAAATCCTGCAGTGACGGACGAATAATTCCCACCAACTCAATTAACAGAAAAACACTCGGTTTGCTCAGTAGTCACTTTCCTCTGGTTCTGATTAATGTAAAATAAAAAAATATGCAGATCATCATTCGTACTTTACATACATACAAAATTACATTTCTGTTTCCTCTTTTAACAACTAATTCTGTAAACACTGTTTTAGGTCCTTCTGATTTTTTTCGGTGTTTCTGCTACAATCTGCATGGTTTTGTTTTCCACATAAAAAAATAGTTCAAGGCTCCTGGTCTGGCACCTACAGATGATCTTTGCAATATACTCCTCAACCAACCCAAGACCACCAGTCTCCCATCAAACTGTAACAAGTGAAGAAACTAGAAGAAATCAGTGGAAGCTCAAATCTGATGTTTTCAAATGGGCGACAGCGCCCACAGAAACTCATAAGAAATATGATGTAAAAGACGACAGAGAAGTAGGTGGGGAGCGTTAGCGAAGGACAAGGCTAGGTCTAGATATAGATAAGGCATAGCATGGGAGGAGGTTGGAGGGTTTGAATTAGGAATTCACACGTCAGGCAGATTGTTAGCCTTTTTAGTTCAGTTCAAAAATGGCGGTAGAGTGCTGTGTTAGGCAAACATGTTTGTGGTGAAGGACTGCAGATGCAATTCAGAGGCCTTGGAGGAACTCCTGGAGCTGTCTGACGAGCTCCGTGTCCACAGTCTCCATCAGGACCCCGAAGCCCTGGTCCCCCAGAAGGGACTGCTGCGCCTTCAGCTTTTCATAGACAAACTGCTGGAGGGAAACGCTGTGCACCGGGTCCTCCAGGGCCAACTGCAACGGAGCAAAGAAAATGGAAAAGGAGCAAAATTACAGTCAGTATGAAACACTTCAAAGCCAATGTTTTTAATTTTGAACAAACTGAGCGATAGACAAAAAAAGTTATCAGTCTTCTTTGCTGTTTTGCACAAAATGAATAAATGACTAAATAAAACACAATAACAGAATTCAACAAAATAAAATAAAACTAAATAAATAAAATATAGCTTTCTTAGAGAACCAGTATGCACAATGTAACACAAAAGCGTCGCCTCTGGCAGGTTCCTGGCATTAAAAAGTAGTAACAGACAGTAACAAACCTTAACAGAGGTAATTTATTTGAGCAACAATGAATATATTTTTTAACAAACATGTTTGGGTGGAAACTTTATTCTTTATATACAAATGTTTTTTCCTATTTGACAAAAAGGCAAATCAAACATATTAAAGATTGTTTATATTTCAGTTAAATTTGATGATCTATGATCACTATGATCACTTATGCTCAGACACTTTTTGAGCCACTTTTGACAAAGAGGGAAGTTAAAAGCAGCTCAGGCGAGTCACTTTTTCCAACTCTGACATAAACATTAACAACAAACTTGAAGGAAAAAGATTTGGTGGATGCATTTGCAGCCATTCATCTTACGTTAAAGAAAAGAACTAGAAAAACAACAGACTAAAAAAAGCAAGAAGAGTTGGATGGCTGACTAGAGCAAATACATTTCTGAGCACAAGCACACAGTCATTTATTTTCTGTGAAGTGAAGCAAGGGCAGAGGCAAATGATGGCAAAACAAAGGTAAAAAAAAAATAAAAATAAAAAAAAACATCTCCAGGAGAATGTGACTATGTTCAACATTACTGGGCAAACAAAACCTTCCAACAATAACTTTATGAAACAATAAAAGCAAATAGTGGTGAAAAGGTTAATTTCAAATTGAATCTAATAGACCAGATTCATGTTTTTACATTTATGTTGACATATTCAGTCAATCTCAGCTGAGTTTGTTTCTAAGATCCATTTTAGTTAAAATGCTGCACAAATTTCTTCTTCTGCTTTTTATAAAGTGGTAAAATCCCTCAGTTTCAACTTATGATATATTGTTTATGTTCTATTGGAAATAAAATATGGTTTGATGAAATTTGCTAATAATTGCACTCGATTTTTATTTATATTTACAAGTTGGGATTTAGAGCATCCTGAATTTTGGGGAATTGGGGCTGCAGTTTACCTGTAAAGTGTCAGTAACACAAGCACTAAAGATCTTTACAAGGCCCTGAAGGAAAGAACTAAAAAAAAAAGGAAAGAGAAGAACAACCTGATGAAATTCTTGTCATGTTAATTTCTTAGTCATCACAGTGTGGGTAAACACAAAAAAAATAGCTTAGCTGTCCTTTAAATTGCACCTTCAGTGAGTATTTCTCTTTGTGTTTGTGTATCATGATCCAAGCAACTTTAGTATGCACTGGAGCCACAAATAAAAGCTTTTTCTTTGCTCTCTTAATTACTAAAGCACCATTAAAAGGAGGCTTTTGCTGAATTTTTAGTAGAATGGGTTGTTGTCTTTGCTAAGCAGCCCCGAGACACTTAAACCCTCTTTCAATACGATGAGCTGCAAATGAGTGTTTTAATACGGACTTAAAGGGTATTTAAATCAGTAAAGAAGGCCCCACCACACAGCGCTGAAGGTACCACACAGTAACTTTCCAGAATAATAATTAGCTGGATTAGCTTGCGGATCTCATTTTGTTGTTACTGGGGACCGACCCGTCAGTCCTCAGCGACAACAGATGGTAAGATCATAACGTTAAGCTTTTAGTTTTAGTTTGCTGCTGCTTTCGTTTTGAAAAGTTAGCTTCCATATACAGAGCGGCTCTATTTTCAGTGTTTTCCTAATATTTATAGTCACACGTGTAGTGTTAGTCTATACCAGGACCATTTTGGGTCATTTTTAGTGCTAGAAATGATGCTGTGTTAAAGAATATATTCTTATAAATGACAAATATTATTTGTTGTTATGAATAGTAAACATTGTGTATGTAACTCTTAATATTTTGAGTCTGGATGATCAGAATATTAAGTATGTTTCTGTTTTTACAAAGAATCCAGGCTTTAGTGGCTAACATGTAAAAGAATTCCAGAGAATCACGTTCACCTACAGACCAACAATAACATGTAAATGGAACTTTTCTGTAGGGTACTCACTCGTTTCTGACTAGATAACAGAAAAATATGACATTTGAACAGCCTCGCTTCTTCTTCCTCTTGTCAAACTGAGGTCAATTCATTCTCTTTGGGCGTTTCAAAGAAGTTTTCCGGCAAATTGTCATAAGTTTTGATTCTTCAAACTAATGCACCTTCAACTCTCTAACTGGGAAAGCATTTGGGACATCTTTACTTAGACTTTAAAAAATTTAAAAAACTGGAGGTATAATGGACCCTTTCTCAGGAATGAAGTATCCTATTAAAGAGAAAATCTTTTTCCACAGTATATTAAACAACCTTTAATGTATGACCGAAAATCTGAGCATTAAAACAGAAACATGACATGCATGCATAAGTACATCTACTTCCTCAAGTGTGCATAAATTGAAAGAAAAAGAAGCAAGAGATGAGAAAAGAGTTATATTGAGAAACTAGAAGAATGTCAGCAGAATGTTACAGATTAGCATGAAAGCACAATGTTTCTACCAGCACTGGTGACGAGACAAAGAGCAATTTTTTGTAGGACATAGCGTGCAAAGTGCAGACTCATAACAGTGCTGATACAAAATGATCTGTAGTGCAGCCACTATCACCAAGAAGCATGAGCATGATCCACCCTGGGGAAAATCTGATGCAGAGGAGACAAGAGAAGTTGGAAGGACACATTAGGGAAGGAGAGGTGAGAATGTAATTGCTTGGCAGAAAAGAAATGTGAGAAAACAGGTTTAAAAAAAAAAAAAAAAGGTGCAACAAGGAGAGGCACGTGAAAAGAGGGGAGTAGTTGTAATGCAAGGCAACACTATGGGAAGCAGCAAAGCTCATAAAGAAAGCAAGTCGTTATAAGATGACATGGGACGTCGAGTGGGCGCTCGCAGATTTCCCGCATTTTGGCAGGACAGAGGAGAGAAATGAGCGATCAATGAGCAAGAAAACAGAGTGAGATGAACAGAAACCGTAAAAAGACAGCTCCTTTCAAAGTGTCATCTTTTTCCAAGGTAAACAAAATTAAGCCTCTTCTTTCGTTACAGCCAAAACAAGGTCATTCAACACTTGATTTGGACATGGGATTTACAAAAAAAAAATCTCCCCTTACACAAAACATATTTAATGTTCTGAGTGACAAGCTAAAATAAGAACAAGACGACCCCCCAAAAATCTGCTGTTGCTATTGAATTATAGACAATCTGGACTGAATTAAATCTCTATTTTTTTTTTAACATGAGGCTGTTTGTCTCAGTCAAAAGGTGCATTTGTACTTCAGTCGAATATATAAAAAGTAACTAAATTATGAAGGAAATTGCTAAGTGGAGCTAATGATGCAACAATCTGTACTTTTCCAGCCTTTATCTCATCCCCCGTGGTGCCTCATGTCTGACTACACAACTGCTGTGCATCAACACGAGTGTGCAAACACAAACACTCCAGTGTGATGCAATGGACATTAGGAATGTATGATACACTGAAGTATAAACTTTAAATTATATGTGGAAGGTTATGCTGACAGCAGTAGGTGTAATAAGCTAATGTTAATTTCATCAGCTAAATTATAATGCATCTTTTACCGCTTCACGAGACAGACAGACGCCCTCAGGAAGTCTAAAAGCTGTTCTCAAGCAGTCAAACTTGATTCGAGCAATTATGTTGTTCAAAACAAGTCGTTTTAGTGCACTTTTTTACAGCATCATAATTACCTAAGACATAATCAATTTGTACTGCTTGAAATTTAGAAGGCTCTGTCTGAGGCACTTTTAGGTTTAAGACCAGGGTTCTACGCAGGAAAAAAGGGGAATGTTTACTTTGGGTTGGTGACAAGTTTTTGATTTCAGCAGAAGAGTTTAAATATCTTAGTGATGTCTAGTTCTTCACAGGTGATGGCAGGATGGATTAAGAGATGCAGTGAGGCTTCGTCTCCGGTAATGATGGTATAGTCCTGGTCGGTTGTGATAAAGGACTACCTGAGCTGTAAGGTGGCACTCTCAATTTGCTGGTCCATCTTTGTTCCAACCCTTGTTCATGATTTGAATTCTGACTGATCTCCTGGAAACAAGCATCTAAAATTGGCTTCCTCCATCTAGTAGCTGGGCGGAGCCTTTGAGGAGCTGCCCCTTCTCCTTATGTTCTGCAGGTTTTAAATGTTGTTCTCCTTTAACACACTTAGTTTGGATGAACATGTCGTAAACGGGCCTCTTCAGAAAACGATGACATGATGAGGAAGTAATGAAACAATTTCAATCAGTTGAAAAACATTTAAATCATGCAAGATGGCGACTGTCCTGGACTGGAGTTCAACATCACTAGTCAGTCCCTCTGGAGGTTTTCTGGGTCCATCCTTCTGGGTGGAGACTACTGCCAAAGAACTCACTGAAGGGATTATGTATCATCTGTGGCATGGGACCCCCAGGAAGAGCTGGAGAGTGCTGCTGAAGCGAGGGATGTCTAGATTTCCCCTTGGATCTGTTAAATTCCCATCATGACCTTGGTTAAGCAGCAGAAACTGGATGCATGGATGATGTTTAAACTTTTAATGTGACCATTCAGCAGTTTAAAGTGCAGAAAGTATGAAGTCATATGAAGTCAATATGAAGTCATATATATATATATATATATATATATATATATATATATATAGTCAATATGAAGTCATATATTTGGTACAGGCCTCTGAACCACTGACTATTAGCAGCTAAGCAACACAGACTCTTGCCCCTCATTTCAATTTTGAACTTCAAAGATTTCAATGACAGCCCTGCCGGTTAAAATACACAAAAAAGTAAGGAACTTTTATTGAGTCTAGCCAACTTGGTCCACTTATCATAAAAGGAGTTAACACAAAAACTCCAGACTCTACCACAACACAACAGATTAAATCTTTAGAATTAGAACAAAAAAGACATTTATGTTGCACTGACATACTTCTATATTATATACAAAAACAATTTCAAGACATCAAAACTATGTGCAAATTAAATCTATGCATATCATTAATGTACGAGCAATAGGCCATTAAAATTAGCACAAGTTCATTGGATTTGACCCCATGTTTTATTTGCAAAACATGAATAAATGAAATAAGGAGTTTTTGCCCAAAAGAATCTGTGTGATATGATTTATGCTTTATGACATGGTACATCATCATGGTTGGAAGTATCCATTAAAAGGTGGTTAACTGTGACCACGAGGGTTTGAGCATGGTCAGGACCAGCACTGATGCTGCCCCATTCAAACAGTGATTGATTATATGAGACCAAACTGTACCAAAAGACCATTTTCCACATCATTACACCACCATCAACAGCCTGGACTGCTCATACAGGGTAGTCCACACTTTCAAGATGCTTTGGCCAAATTCTTCACTTCCCATCTGTGCAAATCAACAGGAATTCAGTCTCATCAGACCACACAGAATGTTTCTACTTTCATCCATCAATTCTGATGTGCCTTTGCATTCACGAAACATTTCCCTGCTGTCTCTATTAAACTAAAACAGTTAATCCAGTTTCTACTGGCTGGTGCGAAATCCTCAAAGGTGACAATAAAAACGGTCTAATTATTTTAATCAAAGTACTTTAGATCTTTATGTTTGGTTGGTAGATTTTCTCTTTGCCATGATTAATAAAAAATCAGTCTAGTAAGTTTAACATAATGCTGCAGACAAGAAAAATCAGACAAAGCGGATTTAAATTAGAAAACACTAATTCTAAATCATTCATTTTTTACAATGAACAAAACACTTACAATCAAATATATTTTTTACAAGTTTTACTACTCACTATAGGTAGTTAGCAAACCTAAAAACGCAACTGCCTCAAAACACATTTGGATTGTATTCGTAAACAAAGTAAACACTAGAGCTTTTATGTTTCCATTCTAATTACAAACCAGATGTTTGTAAAAACTACACAGCTTCAACCTCCTGCAGACCATGAACCCTTCCAATGCTGTTTTTAGTTAAACTCAATGAAAAATATATTTATGAAGGCTGAAAATGCTGGTAAAAAAGATCCTTAGATGCCATTCACTGATTGAATAAGACATGTTTTTTTGACAATCCTAGCATTTGCAACAAAGTTAACATCATAGTCAAAGAGTAAAATACAATCTGCAGATCGTTGGTTAACAACTTCATGTTTTCTTGCAACAAAAACCGTTAAGAATTTTATATGATGTTTTATCAGCTAAACATCACAAGTATAAATATAAGAATTAACATTAAATCCATTTAAATCTTTTTACAAATTTTTTTTTTGGAGAGGATGTTGCTATCTGTATCTGTATCTTTAAAGTAGTTAACATGCTTAATTCAGGCTAGCAAAGAATTATTTCATTTTTGAGTTTTTATCATATAAAATATTTCACAAGAGTCTATCGAGAATGAAGGAAAGAAAAAGACAATATGATGGTAAAGCATGCAGACAAAAAGGCAATGGCAACAAAGAAGAAATATGCTTTACCCCTAAGAGAAGAGATGCTACAATAATACACTAGGAGGTAAAAACCAGAGAGAAGAAAATTGACCTGGGGATCAGCTGAAAGAGAGAAAAAAGAGAGAAGAAAACAATCTGCAAGAATATAAGCCAACCTGATGGTGCACAAACTAAATATTCCAATCATGGTCAGAAATGCATAGAAGAAAAGATGAAACCTGTGGAATTGTGGGGAAGAAAATAAATTGAGTGATGATGAGAGGAAAGGAGTGATGATGAGAGTGAGGGGTGGAGGGAGAGTGACATGCTCCTGCTGTGACTCACTGATAAAGAGGATATGGTCTTTATGCCTCAGAGAGAGCAGAAGATAAATGAGGCAGGATGAAAAGAGGAGAGACAAATGAGATGTGGAGAAAGTGGAAAGGGGTTTGAAAGTGGCCTAGTGAGCAGATTTGGAGAGCAAAAAAGTAGCGAAAACAGAAAACTGAAAGAAGATACAGCGCAAATAGAACGGCTAATTATGGTGATGAATATACTGTAATTATACTGAGCTCCCATTGCCGTAAAAAATGGCCTGCTTTTAAACGTGAAACATACAATAATATGAACTCATATTGTGTTTGGCCCATCTGTTCTTACATTACCGAAGACAGGTTGCCAAAAATTCTGGGACCGTTTTTGTTTTGCTAACAGTTGTTTATGGGATGGCACGGTTTCAGAGCTCAGTACCGCTAATGTGAAATTTACCATTGACTCAAATATTTGGTTGCAAATTGAGCTTATTCTTTTGTCTGTTAAATACATCCATGTGTGCCAAATTACTTCAAAATAAATAAAACCTAAAGAGACTGTCATAAAAAATATGGACTATCGTATTAGAACTCTGACCTTCTCTCAAGTCCACAATAGTTGGTTCTGTAAGAGTAAAAGCTGGCTTGATAGACTAAGAAAAGGTCTATTGTGGATTAAATTCAAATAAAGTGCACTACACGACCGGAAGGAGTAAATTCCCCACCTGTTGTAGAGTAAATCTGTCCGGACACAAAAGCACCCAGACCAACAATTTTGTTTGTCAAACATATCAAGACAGGAAGAAGAATAAAAAAACTGATTAACATGAAACACGATTAAAGAAAAATGTGAAACCCCCAAAACAGGTTCAACTGATGATATTTGCAACAAATTTGATTTGATTTAACAAAGCAGTGCTCTTTATAACTGTAGTTTCTGGATCACCTCATTTTAAAGCTGTGTTATAGTACAAATGTTATATTTTGCTTAAGCTAGCTGTTGCAGTAGGTGCCATGTTTATTTTGTCCAACCAAAAAAATGAGCTAATCAACTAATTTGCTTGTAAGACAAAAAAAACAAAAAAAAAAACAACAAAAAAAAAACAAAAAAATGACAGAATTGAATTTGGCTCACTTGCAGCTGATTTTTAATGTTATTGGCACACCTTACTGTGTAAAGCATTTCCCTACTACAAATGCAAAATTAGTTTCTACCTTGTGGTCCAAAATATTTCCAGACTAGGCCAGTTTCAAACAATTCCTAATTAACCTGGCCAACAGCAAAACACGCCAAACATTTGGTGTTTTGGAGAGCAAAATCAGAAAACATTCAAAGTTTTAAATGTAAGTGAACATTCTATGAATTGCTGTGATTTCATGTTGCCTTTTGTGTTGAAGGACGGAGCAAAAAGTTTTAATAAAGGCAATTTCATAAATGACGGATACACTGCATAAAAAATGTGTTGGATTCTGTAGTATGGGTTTAGATCAAAGCATGTAAACCTATACTAACACACCCCAAAATACCAGTGATAGTGTGTATATGATCATTTATGGGCTTTAAATGCTCCAAAAAGTCATTTGAGGCAGGCTGTCACTTTGAACTTCTAGGGCACGGCTGTCATAAACATCAAAGACAGGAAGGAATTGTTTATATACCAATATGGAAGTACTTATAGAAGCAGATGAGAGTGTGGCTAAAGGATATTATTCAAGAGAGTGCAGAATCTTTGTGTGTACATCTGAGTAGTTTTCAGACCTCCGTTGGCTTTGTGAGAAATGGGTCTACTGAAAAATGTGCATGTGACATTCAGCTGTGGTTACCTTAAGCTTCTTATACATTCAGCTTAATCGTTATTTAATTGGCTATCAGACCTTACAAAGAATAGGTTCAAATAAGAGCCAACCCACAATATATGCATGTAAAAAGTAATATTTAAAGACTGGATTTCTACAAACATGAAAAATCACAGGATATACAACAACATAACTGGGACTGGGAAGAAATACATTTTAAGTATTTCTGTACAAAAATGTTGCATTTCAGTGCATCACCAACTGGTTTAACATAATTCTACAGAGTGAGAATAAATACATAGGGAAACAAAAATAGATACAGAACATTTCACTGAACAAGGTCATACACATAAGACTGAATCATAACGTTCAAGTACAAGTGACAGATTAGGTCAGAGTCAGAGTCGGTGCAAATCGAGCAAGAACAGAAAGAGAGACATCAAGCAGATTTCATTGGGTCATGGTCTCCTGACTTAGAGGGAGGATTAAGAGCTCGATTGCAGTTATTTCCTCATTAAATGAGGCGGCACAAATGATAATACTCTTATTAGTGTTGCACTCAAATGCCAAAATATAAGAGTCTCCTGAAATTAGTCATAAAAGCTGTATATTAGAAAACAGTTATCTTTAAGTGACGGGTGTTTTATTAGGAAAATATACAGAAGAGTTAAAAGTCTAGCTGGAGCAATTCATCCTCAAAAACACTATCTGTGGTGACAAGGACAAAATTTAGTAGGGACGCGGAATGTGGATGACCAGAAACAACACAAAGAAACTAAATGCAAAAAAAACCCAATAAAAATCACAGCATAGCGGCAAGCGAAGTGAGTAAAACTTCATGGCAGAAAAAAGGCACATTTAAGATGATTGAGTATGATAATAAGTATTGGATTTTTAATCTGTTCTATCCCTTTGCTGTAAGTATACCATCTAATTCTTTAAATCCATACAGTGTGTGTGTGTGAGTGTGTATCATCTGCTGTTTATCCGTTTCTGCACACAGTCAATTACCGTTAAGGCTTTATTCAATTAATTAATCCACCTTTCCTGAGTGAAGACCCATAGGTCACTCATTTAATAAAGTCTGAATTTTAATTAACATGGATGAAAGAAGGTAAATCAGGTAGCTGTGTGAATCAGACGTGCTGGTCAGGTATCTCAGCTGGTAAACAAACCAGCTTTTATTTTTGTTAATTAGGAGACACAATGATCAATTTGTCAAAATTATTATTATTACTTGAATCCCTCTAATTAACTCCAGATAAATCCAAAGAGCTGACAGATGAAAAGAGTCCAAACAGTTATGGCACTCCAATCTCTGACTTAGTTACCATGGAATCTTATCTCTTATTCTTACTAGATAGGAGAAGTGTATGATTGACGTGTTTTTTTCTAACTTGTGTTCTAAAAGAGTGGTGGTGATGGTGCTAGTGGGGTGAACTAGGAAGAGCAACAAGACAGAGACTGAAAGTAACTACAGTGGGGCAAAAAAGTATTTAGTCAGCCACCAATTGTGTAAGTTCTCCCACTTAAAAAGATCAGAGAGGCCTGTAATTTTCATCATAGGTATACCTCAACTATGAGAGACAAAATGAGGAAAAAAAATCCAGAAAATCACATTGTCTGATTTTTAAAGAATTTATTTGCAAATTATGGTGGAAAATAAGTATTTGGTCAATAACAAAAGTTAATCTCAATACTTTGTTATATAGCCTTTGTTGGCAATGACAGAGGTCAAACGTTTTCTGTAAGTCTTCACAAGGTTTTCACACACTGTTGCTGGTATTTTGGCCCATTCCTCCATGCAGATCTCCTCTAGAGCAGTGATGTTTTGGGGCTGACGCTGGGCAACACAGACTTTCAACTCCCTCCAGAGATTTTCTATGGGGTTGAGATCTGGAGACTGGCTAGACCACTCCAGGACCTTGAAATGCTTCTTACGAAGCCACTCCTTCGTTGCCCGGGCGGTGTGTTTGGGATCATTGTCATGCTGAAAGACCCAGCCACGTCTCATTTTCAATGCCCTTGCTGATGGAAGGAGGTTTTCACTCAAAATCTTACGATACATGGCCCCATTCTTTCTTTCCTTTACACGGATCAGTCGTCCTGGTCCCCTTGCAGAAAAACAGCCCCAAAGCATGATGTTTCCACCCCCATGCTTTACAGTAGGTATGGTGTTCTTTGGATCCAACTCAGCATTCTTTCCCCTCCAAACACGACAAGTTGAGTTTCTACCAAAAAGTTCTATTTTGGTTTCATCTGACTATATGATGTTCTCCCAATCCTCTTCTGGATCATCCAAATGCTCTCTAGCAAACCGCAGACGGGCCTGGACGTGTCCTGGCTTCAGCAGGGGGACACGTCTGGCACTGCAGGATTTGAGTCCCTGGCGGCGTAGTGTGTTACTGATGGTAGCCTTTGTTACTTTGGTCCCAGCTCTCTGCAGGTCATTCACTAGGTCCCTCCGTGTGGTTCTGGGATTTTTGCTCACCGTTCTTGTGATCATTTTGACCCCACGGGGTGAGATCTTGCGTGGAGCCCCAGATCGAGGGAGATTATCAGTGGTCTTGTATGTCTTCCATTTTCTAATAATTGCTCCCACAGTTGATTTCTTCACACCAAGCTGCTTACCTATTGCAGATTCAGTCTTCCCAGCCTGGTGAAGGTCTACAATTTTGTTTCTGGTGTCCTTTGACAGCTCTTTGGTCTTGGCCATAGTGGAGTTTGGAGCGTGACTGTTTGAGGTTGTGGACAGGTGTCTTTTATACTGATAACAAGTTCACACAGGTGCCATTAATACAGGTAACGAGTGGAGGACCAAGGAGCCTCTTAAAGAAGTTACAGGTCTGTGAAAGCCAGAAATCTTACTTGTTTGTAGGTGACCAAATACTTATTTTCCACCATAATTTGCAAATAAATTCTTTAAAAATCAGACAATGTGATTTTCTGGATTTTTTTTCCTCATTTTGTGTCTCATAGTTGAGGTATACCTATGATGAAAATTACAGGCCTCTCTGATCTTTTTAAGTGGGAGAACTTACACAATTGGTGGCTGACTAAATACTTTTTTGCCCCACTGTAACTAAATAAGTTTGTTTGCATTATGACAGATAAAAACCCAAGAACATGCAATCATTGCAAATTTTACATAAACTTTCAGCTGCTCTGCTTACGGCTGTGCAGTTAATAAAAAAATGTATTTAACTTTTGAGTTTAGATTCAAACAATCCCAAAAATAATGTAATAAACAAATCAACGATTCTTAAAAATATTTTGCAGTGTTCCACTTTTAAAAAGGGCTTTTATTTTGACATCCCTTCTGGTTGTCACACACTTCCAACCCTTCCTAATGCTTAGCTGATGCTAGTCCTGTGGTGGTGTTAGTAAAAAGATGGCAGAACACGAAAATCCATACGATTATTAACTATGCGTTTAAAAAAAAAGGTATGGGGCAATGCTAGAAAATCTAACTGCACAACAAAACTTGTTTATTGGTCGTTTTTCTTTATTATACCCTTGAGTTTCTCTCAAACATCACCCACCTGCTGAGAATAAAGCAGCTGTCTTGCAACTGGATGTTCCAATCCTCAATATTAAAGCACATATTGGAACCTATTGATTTGCAAGTGTTTACATTTTTATTAGCAATCCATCTAAAAACTTTGACAAATCTAATGTAATCACAGACAATTCTACAATGTAAGGTGAATTTATTTATTAAAATGTATACCTAAAGCAACATTGGACTTCACAGTGTAAGGCAGTTTAATCTAGTGGCTCATTTAAACATTATTGCAGTAATCAGGTAAACATTAAATAAGAAATATCGGCATGAGGGACACGACATAGATCGATGAATAAGCATATATTTCTAAGTTACATTGTCTGTGAAAAAAACTGGGTAGTTAAGATACCTTTAACAATTTAAAAATGAGAATAAATGTACTTTTAAGCTAAGTTTTAACCCATTTAGTAGTTTTGTTCCACTCCAAAAGAAGTTAAGAGACAAATAAAGCAACTGTAAACAAAGAGTTGACAGTAATGCTCTGTGAAAGCATTGTATTTCTTGCCCTCAGCAAACAACTCTCTGGCCTCTGTTATTTGCAGTCAGTGGCAGTGAGCAGCAACTAGCAACACCAATGAACTGATAGCACATGCAGAAAGTTATTCTCGTGTTTACTCAGGCAGAGGTTGTGCAGAGTGTGAAGGCATTCCAACTTTTTCAGAGTACTTTACATGTAAATGCAATCAAAACAGTGTCGCGGTTAAACCCCCACCCCATGGGGAAGCTTTGATTATTCACAGTGAATTATAGTCAGAGATCTAGAGACCAAAAAGTAGAATTTGGGAAAGCCATTGCCCTTATTCCACTTCAAAGAATTACTAAGTATTTCACACTAACACGCCATATTTAACTTTAAATCATCAAAATGTGGATTTATTTTAACAAAAAATGAACAAAAGAAGAATTAAAACTTTAAGAATCCACTTTTACCAGCTGTTGCTTATTTCTTCTTCGTGGGTTATTTATTTTAAGGCAACGTCCCATTCATTTACATGGAGGGGACAGAACCTAAAACATGTACTTAGCTCAGCCATGAGGGGGCAGTGGTTTTATATGGGCTTTAACTTTAGTTACAACACTTACCAGCCACTTTGTTTCAAGTAACATGTTTCCACTGATCAAGCACATGACTAATTCATGAATGAACGACCAAAGACAATTAAAAGAAAGGCTCGTTTTCCCACTGTATCATTGACTCATAATGGATCAATGTTTTTTTTAATGATTTCCTCAAACCTTCTGAATTCTGTAGTTTTAAAAAGCCTTACTGAAAAGTTTCCTCACATGCGTCTAACATTTTGGTGGATTTTTAAAAGCCTGGTTTCGGTAAATTTCTACAGAATGTGTTTTACTGTTTTCTTTGACAAGTGGCTATAAAGATGAGAAGCAAAAGAAATGAAATCTAATTTTAATAGCCACGCATGAGGCCATACAAATGAGAATCTTTTCATCTCGAGTTGCAAAATAGGACTGACAGAAAGGTCTGTTATTCAACAAACCAAATTATGCCGAGACTGATGGCCTGCTTGAGAATAGAGCAATAAAGTAAGAATGGCAAGTCTTCATTACCAAAGCTCTGTGTGAAACACAGTGAAACGATAACACACTGAAACTCATTTCCTATAAATATACACCTCTGTGAGATCTTTGGAGGCTGTGTGATTGCTGATTACAATGAAATAATACAAACTGGTTGAATGAAAGGAACAACTTAATGTTTCATGAGAAAAACAAACCTTCAAAGACTATTTTCCGAACTATGCAAGCAAAACCAGTGTTATCATCTGATAACAATCTATTACAGATATTTTTATAACATACGTACTCTCCCACATGAACAAATATAAAGGCTAATTTTTCCTTCGTTTTTAAACAGAAAAATTATAACCAGAACCTCAAGGTAACTTTTCTTCAATTTCAAAGCATCCACTGTGGAGCGTGAAGGATGAAACTATTTGTCATCCTTCATATTCCACAGTTGAATCCGTTACTGATTATATTTCATGAGTTCTTGCATCTGAATTATTAGGTTTGAACAGTTTTATCAGATTATTCAGCAGTTCGGCAATTTTTTAAGAGAAATCAAATAAAAATGACAATATAATCCAGCACATTTTCTACAAATTGAAGCTCTCTACAGTAGCAGTTGTCTATAAATCACTATGTTGGAACTGCATACTCACAATAAAACACACCTCCAAAGCAGTCACTGATTCTGAGGAGATTTTGTTGGAACACAAAGGTTTGATTATATTCACAAAGACTGTTATGTTGTTGCTATAGTTCCTTTAGTCTCTTGAAAAGATTACGGATTAAATTGCTTTGCGTAAATGCTTTTATTTTTTTTTTCCTTAAGGTGCTGAATCAGACAGCTTGAGTAATTTTTTTTCACTTTCATAGAAACATATTTTTAACAGGAACTGTCTAATGAGCGTGTAAGTCATACACAGCTTTAGCAGTGTCACGAGGAAGCATAAAAAGCACATGATTCTTTAATTCAGTATAAAAAAAATCATGATCCCGTAATATTTAACATTAAATATATTTATGTGAGAAGTGTTTACCAATCCTTACTATTACTAAATGCAAGATGACACAACCAAAAACCAGCTCATTAGCTTGACGTAATAAACAAACTACCCTAAATTATACAGAGGATAAAAGTAGCTTCTGTTTTCTATCGAGTACTTAAGGTGCAGCTTGGTCATATAAAAAAATCTAATGTATGTATCCTGGGAGCCTTTAACATCATTGATTTGTACACATGAACAATGCCACAAATAGAAGAACCCCTTTCCAATAAGTGTGGCCTGTTGGCCATTATTGGCATAAAGGCTAACAGAGCCAGAGTGATCAAGCCTTTTAAAAGTGAATAAAAATCAACATTCTCGTCCCTGAGTCACTTTAATCAATCTAGTAAGTTATGATGTGTGATAAGAGAAACCTCTTCAGACTCTCTACTTATTGATCCAAGTGATGCAATGGTGTGGCACTTCAAAACACTCACTGGTTGTTCAGTTACAGATGGAAAATTAATAATAAAGGATTTTAAATGTGATTTTTTTTCCTGGTAGTTTGGCAGGTATTTGGCCCTCCTTATGCAAGATGGGAAAAATATTCGATCGGGGCTTGAGAGGGTTGAAACTATTCCCATCAGTAACCATATACTTCACTGTTCAGGGTTTCTATTTCAGAACATTTAGAAACCCAAAGAGCTTTTTAAAACTGTATAAAATATTTTATACATACAGAATGTGTGCAATGGATAGATTATGGCCATAATTCAGTCAAAAGAAAAATTAATTTGGTCTTGGTTTCTTTTACTAATTAGTTTTAGAAACTTACTCCATCACTACACCACACACACCCATTCACCCACACACACACTGTTTCAGCACTAATCTGTGTTATAATCAGTCAGTAACAACAATTTTAACAAATGCAGTTTAATAATGTGCGTGTACACTAGTGAGTAGTAAAAAACATAATAAGTTCAATAGTGTGTGAGCTACCGCAGTGCAACAGACGGAGCCCGTGTCATTAGTACCCAGAGGACAGAGTCTTTGATGTTGCCTATCCTTCTTCTTGTTTGATGGTACTGGCCTTGTAGATGAAGCACAAGAATCAAATGATGCATTATGTACAGAGGCCCAAACATGGCATCAGTTAGCTGAGTCGAGTTGTCTGAAATACTCAGATCAAAGTGAAGGGACCCTCACAAATCCAATACAAGACGGAGTGGAACAGTCAACAGCTTCCATGACACAAAAACAAACTCCCCCTTGACGCACAGAAAAACATAGCGAGTCCAATTTAAGGAAATATCAGAAGACAGCAACAGTAAGGAGGCCGCCGCTCTCCACCTACAGAGACTATGAATCTGAAGAGGTGCGCCCACGATGACTTTAGTCTGTGTGTAGAATGGGTGCCGGCGGATCAGCATACTTAAGTTTAATAGGCTGCTATGATGCTGGAACTCTGAAGAGTACAAATCATAAATATTCATGGTAGGTATACAGTTATCTGTTTCCTTTTGTGTCTGCAGCTCTACTGCTGTGTAGCTGTATGCTTGTTTTCTCTCTGCATTGGAACTGAGACAATATTATATTTTAATCATGTCAAAAACAGTCTTAAAACGAAGTCAATTCACCTAATCAAAGGTTGTCAGTTTAAATATTTAACATTTTCTTTCAGTTGATTTGTTTTCAGTATCAGTCTCAAGCTCAAATCCACAAAGCCAGCTGAGCATATTCATGAAGAATGTTACTCTTTATCTTTCAGACAAGATCATATTCATGTTGGAGCAGGATGCTAATTTTCTTTTCCATGACACATTCAGTTTCAGAAATATACTTTTTTTATCTTAAAGCTTCTCATTAACTGAATAAAATATGCCAAATATAAAAAGTAGAAACTTGCTGACTAAAGCTCGTGTTTGTGCCTTTCCCACATAGCTGCCATTAACAAGTCATCACACACAGAGAAAAATCATGTGACTTCAATGCTGTGATTGAAACAGCAACTGAGTTACAACTGTGCTGCAATCAGAGATTAATTAGATACTGATGAATGTGCAGCACTTACAATGAAACAAGAGGTTAAAATGATTTAGTTTCCTCAGCAGATAAAAAAAAACATGTTAGAGGAATTAAAAAAGTGAGCTTGTTTAAATTAAAGTAAATGGAGGGAGAGACTTTGGTTAAAAGTTGGATAATTAGCAACCATGCAGGCAACAAGTTCTAAAACAGGTCAGTCAGGTCTTCCTGCTGTAACTGGCGGGAGGTATGGAAATGAGAAGAGAGACCAGGTGAAGCCAGCAGGAGAGGAACTGACGGTCCAATGCATCTCCTTCCCTCCAAGTATTTCTCTAGGATACAGGCCAAAAACTCCTGGAAAACTCTGAGCTGGATTTTCTGTGTCTCTGCAATGTGTTTTCTTTTTCTAATCAGTGAAAATGTGATTATACAACAGTATTCTTTTAAATTTATTTGCTCAATTGTTGAATCAGAAATTGGATGAGATATCATTTTAAAAAGATTGTTTCATTTATAAATATAAATATAAGCAATTTCACTGTTTATTTCAATTCTTTGGCTTTTCTTGATTTCATTTTGGGCATCATTATAAAACACTGGGCAGAAGTGAGAACTATGTGCAATTTGAAACAAGTTTCATCTTAACATCTATGCTGAAATAAGTTAGTCAATATCAGTTTTTTATCACTTCTACAACATCCAGATTTTAAAAATTTCCTGCGAGGTCACAGTTTATGTCAGACATTTGTGAATTTGCAGAACAGCTGGCTGGAAACGAGCCCTTGCAGCCAACCTTCAAGATGGACAATGCATATGTAAAACTTCTGAAGGACAAAATTTCTTGACATTGAGCTCATATATGTGAAAACTAATCCAATTAATGTGACAAATTTAGTTTTGGTTTGTTCAAATAAATCCTCTTCTGCCCAATGTCACTGTGCTTTCAAACCTGAACAAACATCCTGCAAATGCTCAAACGCACATGCTTTGACACAGATGTGCACACAGCTTGCAAAGCAAGAAGGTCTGAAAAAGCTAAAATGGTGTCAATAAATCTCAAATAAAATGTCACAGATCCCACTTTCTCGTTTACTTTCTCCTCAAACTGAAAACTGTATCAGGTAGGTGCAGCCGATGCTCTCACACAAGCGTTGATCCATGACTCCCAGCACAGAGACGTGCACACATTAAGACGCAGGAGAGAGAGAGGTGCGACTTTAAGTCTCCTCTTTTCTGTTCCCTGGAGCAAAACGTCAGAGTCTGGGTTGAGGTGATAAGTGCACCGGGATAGCACCGAACAAATACGCACAACCGCTTGCACAAAGAGAAATACTGCATGAAAATTAAGTACAGCTGTATTTCCTCATTCATTGAATAAAATCTTTATAGAAATGTAATTTTGCTATTTAGCATTCGTTTGGAGAGGACTACTCACACAGATGCCAACGTTATTATTAGGCTGTATTTAACTCTCTGGTTACAGCTTTGGTGACAAAAGAAAGCTTCTTTACTGACATACTCACAAACAGATCCATCTCTTTACCTTTAAATTAGTGTACAAGTCATTTCTTAATTACCACTGTGCTTTTTCAGGCAGGGGTGCATTTTTTGGCACAACACCTAGCATAAAGATTTCACATGATCCTGTGTTTCTGCCATATTAGTTTTATTTTGAAAGGATTACAAAGTGGAAAATCTGACAGGTGAGCTACACCTTTACTGCCAGAATACATGCATACTGACAGATAAAAATAAATTAAAAAAAAAAGTCTGACCACCTGAATTAGTAGGCATGTGGATCCCGACAATCTCTGTTCCATCCGAGGGTCATATCGATTTTGTGACTAAATTATTTTCACTGTAAGCTTTCATCCCTATCTTTACCCCTTGACACATGAATTTATTACCAAATATGAAAAAAAGGAAAATCACCTGTGTTTTTGCTTTCAAGTAGATGCTAAATTAAGTTGAGAAAGTTAATTTGACTATAGCATATATAGCTATAACTACATCGTTATAACTATAAGTCCGTCTGTGACCATTCCTTCAAAAAACGAATGCTTGCAAAGGGTTCCTAGGCATGTGTTGGAAATGTATCAACCAGTATTGGAGAATTACGGATGGTATTTTGGTTGGATTTGAAGTGGCAGGGGATTGATGCAAATTCGTGACAATAGGCGTCCAGGGGTTATATCCCAAATCATAAAACGGTTGCTACTATTAGGTCACATGGAGATAATTAATACTATGAACATGATACTGCAAATCAGAATGGCATTAAAATGTTTCCATGTTATAAAAAGCAGAAATTCTGTCACTGGGACTTTTATATGAATGTGTGAGAGAGATAAATATTTGGGGAAAAAATTCTAAATTTACCCACAAGTATGTGTTATACTTTTGATTGAAATGTCCAGCCATAATCTTCACATGTTATAGATGGGTACCCAACAATGTATAAGATTTCTATTAAGAGCAAAATCAGCTCTCAACAACCAGGTGCTGCACCAATAAATGTTCACATAGAGCGATGACTTTAAAGCTGTGTGAACTGTCAAAGTTATAAATAGTTCAAAAAATGGCTGCATTCCTTTTTTGGACAATACATTTATTTCTTTGCATTTTCTTCTTGTAAGAGTGCTAGGATAAAATATATAAGGTCCAAAAAGAAAAAGATTAATTTTTCTTTTTACAGACGAAAGTGTTTAAAAAAAATAATAAAAATAATCGTGAAGTAATACATTTTTGGAGGTTTCTGGTAGAATTTAACTGACTTCAAAGGTAAGAGTTTAAAAAATAAAGCGCGATTGGAATAAGTTTTCAAAGTAGTTTACAAAATGTACCATGTGTGTTTTTGTGATATTTGACTTACAAGTTTCTTCCTCTTATCCTGCTCAGTTGGGGGCTCCTCTTCTTCGCTTAGCTTGGGTTCTTCAAAATGGCTCATCAGCATGCAGCTGCAAACACAATAATGTTCAAGTCAATATTAATAACCACCCGTAGACCTGCACAGCAGGAGACAATCTCAAAACAGGCGGTGTGCGCAAACACAGACACAAAAAACATTGAGGCCTCTGGCAATTTTATTACATAGCTATAGGTACTGTTCATAATGGTTGATCTGCATGCAGAGAGAATTGCAAGTAAAGCTTTTGTGTTCCGCAAAGAGTCTGTGTATGGTCTTTTATTTCCTTTGTGCTCGTTACTAAAATCATTACTGAAAGCACAAATAAGGTGCTGTTGTGGAAAGCCTGAATGTCACATCTTGTGACTTTGAAATAGAGCTCGAAGTCTGACGTTAAATGGCATCCAAAGAGGCTACATAAATCAACAAACTTTAAACAGTAATCTAAACATCATGAACAGAATGTTTTGGGGATAAACCTTCTTTCAAGCATCTATATAAACATCTGGACACTTATCAAATTTAATGAAAACATGATAAAGTTTATTCTGGACTTTTCTTAAAAAATAAACCAAATCTGAAACTCTTTTGTAAAGAGAAACCCGTGAATGTTTTCAACTGACTGGCTAAACTTACTAAACTAGTTTTTGGTCCCAATAGTTGTGGTTCACTCACACTGCTTTACTTCAACAACAGAAGGCAGTTGTTTAAACAGAGACAATTCAAAACTGGCTAACAAAGACTGTAAAGTAGCAAGAAGCATAAATAAATAATAATACAGCATAATTGCTGCAATGTGAAAAAAAAACCCAAATGTTTGTAACTTGATATAAAGAAAAGTTTAATACTTACAATTTACTTTGTCTATCTTAAAAAAGGCAGTTGCCGAAAATATTAGTTAAAAGCCTAACTATACTTTAATAAAAAACATTATATGTAGTGAAATAAATAAATGAATAAATATAGATGAAATTACTTAAATGTGAGTTCCTTCTTCAAAACAAAACAAGTGTTTTCACTGAAGACCCCCTGATAGGTCTGTAAACTGTGTGCTTTGTGTCACAAGGAAGACAGAGATCATGATGCTCCCTCCAACGTGATTTACAATTGAGATCTTTTTTTTTAGGTAAAAAACAAAACAAAAAACATGTTACTAAGTACGGTCAGATGCAGCAATAAAATTTTGAATTATTGCCTTAGTCCGACTGAAATCTCACTTTTGAAATAAATGTATATACCTTAGCTTGAATTTGAAAATTCCGACTGAGCTACCCAGATAATGCGATTGTAAATTTGATTTTCACTGCATGTACGGCCGCTTTCAGATGCAGAGCTATCTGAAGCTAAGATCCGCCCCCTTCAGGAAATGATACGCATGGAAGTGATAATCAATAATGATAATATCATCACCAGAACACTGTGTGCATCTGACGTGTCATAGCATCAAACAGTATACAGTTTGTAACAAATGTACTGTGCTGTAGCGTTGTTGTTGGTACTTTCTTACTCAGTTTTCTTCACTTGGTGGTACTTTGTGAAACGCGAATCGGAAGTAATACCACACGAAGGGTCGCATGTCGCCACCTACTGGAGGTGAGTGCACTTTTTTCAATGATTCGCTTCTCAGAGTTACATGTAATCTCAGGGGTTAATAAATTAGTTTGGTTTCTGCCAATTGCTTGGTTTAGATGTGCATGAAAACGTACTGACTGAGGGAAGAAACAAGAATAGTAACAGAGGAAAGGTGATTAAAGTAAGTTAAATATCACATGTTCTTTTTTGTGAGAGTAAAAATGTCTCAATTACACGACTTATTACAACATTAATAAATCTCTACAATTAAAATAAAACCGAAAATTATAATTAACACTTTGCAGTTTCCGCAAATGAGATTTTCCAATATTGAGGAAGCAGTGAAGTAAACTGTTACCTTTCACTCGATGTTATGGGAAATATACTTTCTCTTTAACATTTAAATTTACGTTATGCTCATGTTTCTTTGAAACGTTGGCAAATATGTCAGCAGACGGCAAAGTGTGTAGATAAGAAACAGAGTGTGTAAAATCTGCCTCACCATGAGGCATTAAGTATGTGGAGCTCTGTGGTGACTGTTACTAATGCAGTCCTGTAGTCTGCTGTGTTCACAGTCCTGTTTAGGATGCAAGTCACAGTCAGGATAGCCCTCCTCCACCTGATGCATAATAATCAGATTTATGTACCTGCCCTTAAGATTGCACTGCAAAGGGTTTCAACTTTTATGTTCTGATTATGGTGGTAACTCAATAAAAAAAAAAATGATGCAAATACTTTTATTTGAACTTCTGACTTCATTTGTTAAAGAAAACGTAGCTTTGTGCTTTCATCTGTGAATTTCAGGATGCAATGCCTTCAAATGGATCATTAAAGGTAGATGCAATCAGAAGTAAAAGAGGAGTCATGCCAATTCTTTCCTTAGAGGTTTTTGAGGACAGCAAGGCTTAAATCACATGATCAAAAAATTAAAACCCTCTTTTTTTCTCTTTTAATCTCAGTATAAAACACCAGTACTTACTCTTTGAAGGTGCCGGTTTCAGGATCCTCTGTCATCACATCATGCAATGCTTCAACAGAAATGTTGATGATGCCACAGAACTTGTCCTGGATCACACTGATGACACACAGATTACAGCACTTCATTACACGGGAGATCTTCTTCATTTAACAGATCAGTGAATCTCTGAGTAGGGTGTTTGTCCAATGATGCACGTGATCAATTTCAAGAAAAATCAAAACAGAGACCAATATCCACTTTCTAGGCACACTGAAAGTGATAACTTTGCTTAGAAAAAAAAAAAAAACATTATGATCCATTGGCAATTCACATCACAGCTGTGGGAATTAACATTCAGTGTTCAAAAGGTAGCGAGGCGGGGGATAATTGAAAGGCTAAATCAAAATGTGAGCAACAGTGTTTTCAAAACACTTTCAGATATTTATGAATGAAAAAAAATATGTTCGACTGCACATATAAATCACAGTTTCACAGCTGCAAAGTCAGTTTTATTGTCTAAGGCGCACATGACGCAAGATGATAAATAAAATCTGATGAGACTTATTGTTTTAACTGTTTGCATCCTTGTTTACTACAGCGATTCTTCCTGTAAAGACTCAGCCCACGCTTGAAAATCTGCTGGCTTGCAACACCCACCGCCCAAGCTTGGAGACAAGCAGCAATCATTGATGAATTATTTGAGTCATTCGTTGAAAGCAGTGGGAAAGTGGTGGGATCCCCACATCTAAAAGGAATATAAAACCGTGGAGGCAAAAGAATACAGAAAAAGAAGAGTGGATTTGAGCACTGGCGCATCAAAGGCTGTCAGTTTATGTAGTTGACTAGACAGAACCAAGGCAATGCCGCCTTAAGTTCACTGAGCATGAACATGGAAACTCAGCATGAAAGCATGAAACTGTCAGTAAACATGGACCAACCCACAATTTCTGATGTGGCAATCTTTTCCAAGCAGACAACTTAAGCACAGACTTGAGGCGAAACACTGAACATCCCTGGACTTTTTTTCTTTAAATCCACGTAAAATAGGTTTAAAACAAATCAGTGAAGGTCAAAGTGGGCGTCGCACTAAATTAGACTTATTTCAAAATACTCCAACAGAGTTATACAAACGAGCTAATTTATACAGATAACAATATATCGATTATAGATTTTTGAATTGGTATTACTTTATATTTTTTAAATTATACATTTGAAAGAAAAGTGATTTTAAGAGTTTTAAAAGTGTAAACTTATTTGATTATGGTTTTATAAATATTGAAACACAAATCTTTAGAGGAAATGAGGCCTAGAATTTAACAACTGGATTTCTACGAAGCTCAGTGCAAGTAAAGGCAGAAAACTGAACGAAAAAACAAAATAACTGAATTGTTGAATTTATTGTTTGTTTTTTAAAAAAAATGACCATAGCTTGTGAATGAATGAATTAAACAAGAAAAAAAAAAAATTGTCAAATCTTCAGATACTTGTACTTCATCCAAATGTATATTTGAGTTCTAATAATGCTACTAAAATGTTAATAATTTCAAACAAATCAAGTGTTTACATCAAGGACAAACAACTAAAAATCAATCATTTATTCTATTTGGGTTAAAAGCGTCTCCAGTACTGTTTTTCAAAAACCACTTAGAACATTCGAACATTTATGAAATAGTAACTAACAATAATATAAAATAACAAAAAGAAAAGATAGTTAACAGACGGAGAAATGAAAATAAATCTTTAGAAGCTTGAATCTGAAACAGACGCTGATATGATTCAACCACATTATTCAGCATCAGACTAGACAGACCAACAATCAGACTTTTACCAATAAGAGAGAGAAGGAAGTGCATCACTCAGGTGTTACCCTCCCTGCACAGGCTCAATTTTAAGACCCCACTGTTGACCAGAACAAAATCTGTACTCAGAATGGGATTCTGCAAAGGCAAGACTGAACCAGCCAAACCAGCAGTGTTGCTATATTCACACTAGAACACAGATTGTTATTACAGTAAACCATGTGTAAAGTCTGGTAGTATCTTTTTTACACTAATACAACCAGGTCACTTTCAAACAACTAAGATTTAAAGAGGCCCTTCCATTAAAAACAGTTTTTCTGAGGTTTCTGTTGAATATTTTAGCTCCACAGATGTTCTTACCTTCATAGTGGGTGTGAAAACAGGTCAACAACTTCTCTTTCAGTTTTCATCTCTCAAACTATGCAGGTGGCAATAAAACCCGAGTTCTCCCGAGTTCAAACAGCCTGTATCTGTTTCGTCACAACTCCTTTAGTCGTTAGTATTTGGCAGCTCCCGCAGTTGAAACCACACCTAGCATGCTGCTGGCTAAAAGCTGTAGCATAACGTAGCAAACAGGAAGAGAGAACCCCTGATGTTGTCATGCGCAGCGGGGCAGGAAACAGTATACCTTGCTCTCATAGGCTAGTTTGTTAGTCAATCAGAGTCCAGCAAATTTCAATAATGAATATGAACGAGCTGCTGCCGAACCCTGACGGAAGGAGCCGGAACCAGCCAAATTTTGATGCAGACAGATTGAAAGGTCTGTTAATCAACGTTTTTAGTGCATTTTTTGATATAAAATGTTTCATATTACTGGTTAAAACTTTAAAAAAAAAACATAAAGTCCTGAAATTTGTATGAAATGGCCTCTTTAACTAATGAAATTTGTGATGTCCAGTCCTGGTTCTTGAAACTCACTATCCTGCATGTTTTAGATTTTCCTCTGGTCCAACTCACCTGATTTGAATCACCAGATGCTTAACAGGCTACAGCAGATCTTGAAAACATCCTGAACAGGTGATTAACCTAGAAATCAGGTGTGTTTAAGGGTAAAAACAACTAAAAATACAGGGCAATGGCCATGGAGGACTGGGATCAGACACCACTAACTCAAGCAAAACAAGAAACACTCCATAAAAACCATTCTGTTTTATATTAACTTTAAAATCAAGATCAAGTGAGACCGAAATGAAGAAAATAAAACTTGATTATGAGGGCAGCTGTTAACAAGATATGGACCTCTTCAATTTTAGTTGTGGCTGTTAATTTGTCACGCAGCATTTAACCAGTCTAAGCTGTCAAAATCGATTGTTGTTGCAGACCAAGGATAGAAGCGTAACAAAGGATTTTATGCTTGTCTGTGTCTATAATTGCCATATCTGGACTGCAGATTGCTGAGCTTCCCTAAATCTCAATAAAATTAGAAGATATCACCCTGTCAGACAGGACTTCAAACAAAAAACGATCTTTAACACAAAAGCAAAGTCTCTGAACCATTTCTGAGAAGTTTTAATGAGAAAATGGAACGAGGTGCATCTTGACAGAAGGTAAAGTTAACTTCACCCCCATCAGCGGCAGCAGCTGCATCAAATTCATATTACCACACAAAAACATGTTTCTCCAAACTCCCCCTTTTCAGATGCAAGATGCAGAATTCTGAAGATTCAAACACAGAAGTATGCTAATTGGATTTTAAACCACTAAGCAGTGATCAACACTGATCACTCAGCTTAAATCAACACGTCAGAATTTGCACCACAATCCTTCTTTTATGAATCCTGGCAATTCACATGTATCATGCAGAGTAATATATTTTGTCTTTAGCATTGCTGAGCACCATCTTGTGAATCTGTGTCAGCTGTTAGAAGTGGAAATCTTCTCGCACCGTATTTAATTCTCATCAGAAGAAGTCTTGACATAACAGAGCGTGACCTCTGGGTATTTGTGAGCGGTTCTGTGTTTGCTCTTTATTGGTGAGTGAGCGATGTTGCCCAGATGGTGTTGACTCATAGCACAATAATCCAGCTCACTTGAGACCTGTGGCCCTTTACACATTAGCATTTTTTATACCACTTGGTAAAGCCTGGGGTATTAAAACCAAGCAGGAAAAGTGGTGAATTGGACAAATTCTAAACTCGCATTGACAGAAGTGTGTGAGTTTCTGATACTCTCCAAACAAAGGTTGTCTGGTAATTAAAAACCTGTGCAGGTTGTGTGGAAGGAGTGTGTCTCTCCCTTGGACTAATTTTTACTGCCTAATTAAAAAAAAATGTCTGATAACAAAAAAGATCTTATTTTTAAAGATGCCCTTCCATTAAAAACGGTTTTTCTGAGGTTTCTGTTGAATATTTTAGTTCCACAGGTGTTCTTACCTTCATACTGGTTGTGAAAATGGCCCAGTAACTTCTATTTCAGTTTTTATCTCTCAAACTACACAGGTGGCAATAAAACTGGAGTTCGAAAGACCTGTACTTGTTTCGTCACAACTCCTTTGCTCGTTAGTCTTCTTCAGCTCCTGCAGTTGAAACCACGCCTAGCATGCTGCTGGCTAAAAGCTGTAGCATAAGACACATCAAACTGGAAGTTTGCTGTTGCCATGCACAGCGTGCTATCATAGGCTAGTTTGTTAGCCAATGAATGAATAATGACGAAGCCAGCTGAATCTTGACGCAGATAGATTGAAAGGTCTGTTAATCAGCGTTTCCTAATGTTTTTTTTATATAAAATGTTAATAAAAGGTTAATACTTAAGAAATAACCACAAAGTCATGAAATTGGTGTGAAATGGCCTCTTTCAATGAAAATAGTTTTTCATTAAATCTGACTCCCAACAACCAAACGAAAAAAACAATAAAAAAAACGAAAGCCTAATGTAAAACTCTGTTAGCAGCAGATGAGCTAATGCTTATTCTGGTGAATGTTTCTTACCTGTTGTCAGATGGTAGCAGAGAAAGTAGAGCCAGAGATGACAACTTCCTCCTCTCAGGCTGAGTGATATTGTCCATGCGGTCGACCCACATCTCCACCAAACAACCTAACAGCTGGTCCATCTGCAAATTCAGGAGAAAGACTTAATTGCACTCTTTTGTTTTTTTATCAATCAATCAATCAATCAATCAATCAATCAATCAATCAATCAATCAATCAATCAATCAATCAATCAATCAATCAATCAATCAATCAATCAATCAATCAATCAATCAATCAATCAAAATCAAAAATACTTTATTAATCCCCGAAGGGAAATTCAAGTGTTGTTGTAGCTCAGTTATTCTTCAGGGAGCCATAGAGAGTTCTAGCTGTGGACAGGAAGGATCTCCTGTAGCGGTCTGTGCTGCAGCCGATTATGAAGAATCTTCTGACTGAAGACACTCTGTTGTTGAGTTATTGTGTTCTGAAGAGGATGATGAGGGTTTTCCATCATGTTCTTCATCCTCCTTTGGACAATCAACTCAAGAGACTCCAGTTCAGTCTCCAGGACAGAATCAGTCCTCCATATCTAACTGTTCAGCCTCCTTGTGTCACATACTCTGATGCTCCGCCCCCAACAGGTAACTGCAGATGTGATCAGCTGACAAACTCCTCTTCTTTTTTCACTCCTCTTCAAATCTCTGTCTGTCCGTATTGTTTGAAAGCCAGACAGAGACACACTGGAGTCCAGGATATGTCCCTTTAGCCATTTCTCAGTGAAACACATGATGCTGCATTTCAACAGAGTTTCAAGTTCATCCATTTTGTTAGCAAAGAGATCTCACATTTGTCAATATGACTGATGGAAGTGAAGGTTTAAACTTCCTCTTTCTCTCTCTTCACTTTGCTCCTGCTCTGCATCCATGTCTTCTTCTTTTGAGCTCATCAGGGATCCAGAGTTTCAATTTGAGGATTATTTCAGCCTTAGAAATGTCAGTTAGCTGCTCTTACTTGTAAACAAGTCTCTTGTTGCCATGGTTACGCATCATAACAAGTGGCAAAAAAGTGACAAATCCAGCAAAAAACTCAATCAGCACAGCACCCAAATCAGAAGAAAAGTATTTAGAAAATATTTCCAGAAGAAAAAACCATCAAGAAATACTCAAAAAGAATAAAAAAATGCTAGCAAATGCTAGCTAAGTCACAGAGCTACTCCAACAAGCTGCCACCAGTTATAGCGCTATTCCGGAATATATATATATATACAGTGGGGCAAAAAAGTATTTAGTCAGCCACCAATTGTGTAAGTTATCCCACTTAAAAAGATCAGAGAGGCCTGTAATTTTCATCATAGGTATACCTCAACTATGAGAGACAAAATGAGGGAAAAAAATTCAGAAAATCACATTGTCTGATTTTTAAAGAATTTATTTGCAAATTATGGTGGAAAATAAGTATTTGGTCAATAACAAAAGTTAATCTCAATACTTTGTTATATAGCCTTTGTTGGCAATGACAGAGGTCAAACGTTTTCTGTAAGTCTTCACAAGGTTTTCACACACTGTTGCTGGTATTTTGGCCCATTCCTCCATGCAGATCTCCTCTAGAGCAGTGATGTTTTGGGGCTGACGCTGGGCAACACGGACTTTCAACTCCCTCCAGAGATTTTCTATGGGGTTGAGATCTGGAGACTGGCTAGGCCACTCCAGGACCTTGAAATGCTTCTTACGAAGCCACTCCTTCATTGCCCGGGCGGTGTGTTTGGGATCATTGTCATGCTGAAAGACCCAGCCACGTCTCATTTTCAATGCCCTTGCTGATGGAAGGAGGTTTTCACTCAAAATCTTACGATACATGGCCCCATTCATTCTTTCCTTTACACGGATCAGTCGTCCTGGTCCCCTTGCAGAAAAACAGCCCCAAAGCATGATGTTTCCACCCCCATGCTTTACAGTAGGTATGGTGTTCTTTGGATCCAACTCAGCATTCTTTCCCCTCCAAACACGACAAGTTGAGTTTCTACCAAAAAGTTCTATTTTGGTTTCATCTGACCATATGATGTTCTCCCAATCCTCTTCTGGATCATCCAAATGCTCTCTAGCAAACCGCAGACGGGCCTGGACGTGTCCTGGCTTCAGCAGGGGGACACGTCTGGCACTGCAGGATTTGAGTCCCTGGCGGCGTAGTGTGTTACTGATGGTAGCCTTTGTTACTTTGGTCCCAGCTCTCTGCAGGTCATTCACTAGGTCCCTCCGTGTGGTTCTGGGATTTTTGCTCACCGTTCTTGTGATCATTTTGACCCCACGGGGTGAGATCTTGCGTGGAGCCCCAGATCGAGGGAGATTATCAGTGGTCTTGTATGTCTTCCATTTTCTAATAATTGCTCCCACAGTTGATTTCTTCACACCAAGCTGCTTACCTATTGCAGATTCAGTCTTCCCAGCCTGGTGAAGGTCTACAATTTTGTTTCTGGTGTCCTTTGACAGCTCTTTGGTCTTGGCCATAGTGGAGTTTGGACTGTTTGAGGTTGTGGACAGGTGTCTTTTATACTGATAACGAGTTCACACAGGTGCCATTAATACAGGTAACGAGTGGAGGACCGAGGAGCCTCTTAAAGAAGTTACAGGTCTGTGAAAGCCAGAAATCTTACTTGTTTGTAGGTGACCAAATACTTATTTTCCACCATAATTTGCAAATAAATTCTTTAAAAATCAGACAATGTGATTTTCTGAATTTTTTTCCCTCATTTTGTCTCTCATAGTTGAGGTATACCTATGATGAAAATTACAGGCCTCTCTGATCTTTTTAAGTGGGATAACTTACACAATTGGTGGCTGACTAAATACTTTTTTGCCCCACTGTATATATATATATATATATATATATATTTATCTGCTTCTTTTCTTCGTGCACACATTTTGCTCAGCCTTATCTTCATGCTGGATTCTTTTTCTAATTTAGTTTATATTAAAACATGTTGAGACTTCGCCTTTACACTGATTCATCTTGTTTATTTTCTTTCATTGCTCATTTTTCTTTCTGTATGTGTTTTTTCCTAAATGTAAAACACAAACACTGCAAAATGTGCAACATATGCACAGTAAAGTTTATCAATAATAGATGAAGAAATACACACAGACAAGTGGGGAAAAGGAAGATAGAACATTAGGGATTTAAGGAAGAAAACAGTCGAGGAGAAATAAAGTATTAAAAAGATAAAAAAGTAACAGTGTCTGCCCGCTTTCTTTAAATTAAGCTAATAGATTTTATTTTATGAAATATTCTTCTGTCATGTACGCCAATACAAACTGAATTTCTTGCATTTTCATTTTCCTTCCTGACATGTCCCCCATAAAATAAAAAAATTTCCAATACACACTTCAAATTTGTTGAGATTAATGTAGCAATAGTTTTGATATTGTCTATAAAACAAACAAAAAAATAAACCAACATCATTAAAGTTTCACAGCAGAGTCTGCGTTCAAATTTTAGGGCTTGAAAGGGCCCCATTAATAATTCTTTGGCTCATTGCTTTCTGCTTCCCTCAAAAGGATTTTGTTTAACAGTCACTTTGTCTCTCACAGACAGAGATTGGTGCTGATGTGACAGAAATGAAGGGCAGACATCAAACCCTACCTCTTGGTTGCATTCAGAAGCCATTTGGGTGAGGAAAGAGGAGAAGAAGCTGGAGTTCTGGAGCAGCACACGACCAATGATGCCAAGGTATGTGGACATCACTACGGGATACCGCTGTAAATCACACCGGTATAATCACACGACCAGATACAGAAACACAGGCAGACGTATTTGTTAAGCCATAAATCAAGAACACAGTTCAGATCATTAAGCAGGATGGAAAGATATAAAACAAGAATGCTGACACAACAAAATCCTACAGAGGTCACCTCTCCTCTTAAACTTTAATGACCTATAAACACTCTGTGTGTCAGAAAAAGAGAAAGTGGACCATTGCACAGCAAAAACCCAAATTATACAATAGATTTTCTGTGGAATCTGGAGTAAATAAAACCCTGATCCTTATGTGTGAAGGATGCTGAGGTAAAACTCACCTCACCGTCCACTATCCCTCGGAAGACAGCGGGCAGAAGGGGCTGAAACACGTGGGCTCCCAGTATGGGACTAACCTTTAAAGCTATTTCAACCACCTGCAGAGACACAGCAGGAGGAAGAAAGAGGGACACTCATGACATGTAGCAAAGAGAAACAGACGGGATAAAAACAAACACAAAGGTCAGTCACAGCATGATGTACAGAGAGTTAATTATGCTAAAAAATTAAGAAGGAAAAGTATAGTGAAGGTCTTAGAATAAGTGGCTGGAAAATATGTCACAGTCATTTTATTCAGACATTTGAAAGTATTCTATGAAGTTTTAATGAAGTCAACTTGAACTTTTTTATCAGCCTGAGTACATCAACAAATGAAAAGTACTTCATGTTACTGTTTGGAACCATCCAAACGAATAATATCTAGTGTCTCCACCTACTTTTTTTCTCAAATGTAAAGCCAAAACCTCCCATTTATAGACCGGTCAACATCTGACAGAATTTATTGGAAGAGTATCTATATTTTTAGGCTGGACAATGTCTCATTTGTTTACATGGAATGGGTGGGAAATCAAAATTTTACTGCAGCCAGCCACTAGGGGGAGCTCATCTCCTTTCGGCATTAGGTTCATACATCTAGTTATTTTTCACGGGCCGATGTTCCCTAAATATAACAGCTACATATTGGTATTTTAGCAACAATGGTGCTTAATTAAGTGTAAGTAGGAATTGATGGTAAAACATACATTTGATTTTCTTTTTTGAAGAGAAATCAGTGTTTCTTCATGCTAATAAACACGTTGTAAGGTGTTTTTTTCTGAATATCTTTCATCATTTGTATTTGTAATAAAAGCTTTTCAGAGTTAGGTCCCCTGATAGGCAGATGAGTGCTCTCACCACTGTCCCAATATGTTTTATTTTAAACTATATTTGGTCCGTTTTACAGCTGTTTGACATGAGTTTGTTTACTTTTTCTACACCAGATGATTTTCTTTTTAATTTTGGTTTGAGACACTTAACTGATGTGTTCCGTATTTAATAAATTAACGTTATTGGAGTCAATAAACTTAATTTATAAAATAATAAGATTCTTCTTTATACTAAAAATGTTGCTGGAGTTTTTATATTTGTTCTCAATCAAAGATGGAAAAAAGACACGGGGGACAGCTTCTTTAGTTAGCAGCCATCTTGAATCCCCAATTAGGATTATATGTTTTAACGTTGACATGTGGTTGTTGCCGGTTCCACTGGGCTGACGTTATCTAACTAGACCCAAGTTTCAGGTTCATATGTTTTACTCAGTCTGTTTAATTCTCCATGGAATGTTAATAATAGATATGGTTTGATGGCTTACATGCTAAATGACCAAACACCAGCAAAGATGACTAATCTATGTATTTTTTATATTTCTTAAGGATGTCTGGATGTTAATCCACATTTGCCTTTGTATAACTACAAGCTACTTCATGATCACATGAACAGAAAAGCTGTGACAGTTTAACACTGCTGAAAGGCCTTTTCTCAGTTGTAAATAATAACACTCAAAGCACAGTGTTCCAATCCGGGCTCAGGGGCAGCCAACATAATGGAGTGACTCAACTTTCATATGTTACAAAAATGAAATGTAACAAAAAAAGAAGGTGATTTCATTCTCAAATATAAAAAGAAAGAGCCAGGTGGGAAACGTTTCTAAAGCCGGTGCCACCGATTGGTTAAACTATCAGGAACTGATGCATAGCAGTTCTACAAACAGATAGATTGATTACCCAGATCCTTCTGTTGTCAGGGTGACCGTGTGCCATGTAGACATTGTTGTTTGTTGTGTTTTGACTTTCCTTTCCCCAGACCAAAGAATCAGTTGAAGCCAGATGTGCAATAATGCCACCAGGCTTAACTGAGCTAAAGCTCTGTGGTCTGATGGCCATTCTGCTTATATCCAGTTGAGCTGTACAAATAGCACATACAAAGTCTGATAATAAATATAGAATCACCGCTTCTGAAGGATGTTCATTTCTTTCATTTTCTTTTAAAAGACAAAATCAGAAAAGCTTCACAACATACAAAGACTTGAAACTGGTCCAAGTTATTTTTATTACTGTTTCTAACAGTCCTTTTCCAGTCTAACTCTCATGTATGAGGGGGTGCTGTGGGGAGGGGGTTAAATATAATTTCTAATAAGAATATTCTGACCATTTGTGACTTCAGACATCAACTAATATACAGTGTTAGTTGATACCCCTATCACTACATTAACCCCATAAACCGTATTCAGTCAACAAATTCCATCCAAAGACTTTCTACTTATTTACTAATCTATACATGTGGTATATTGACATCATTTGCATCAGAAGGATCAAAACATCAGGTTTTACTAAAACAAAACAAGTCCAAGACTAAGCAACTAAATAGAAAAAGCAGCAAAAATACACTAAATACACAAAGCTGCAAAAGCTGACAATAATGACTTTGCAACACAATTCAAACCAAACAAAAGACATGCGATATGAAAGACTGGTCAGTGGCCTCCAAAGATAGCAACGGTATAAATTTCATCAGTCTTCATGTAAAACTCCAAGCTAGCAGCAGAAGATAGACAAAACAATTTTTTTTTATTCACTCACAACATTATGTATTATTTAAATAAATACACCGCTGTTACAGGGACATAATACGTACACGACATACGCTGACAGCGATAAACCAATCAGAGAACATTACACGTACAGCACGTACCAGTAAACCGATCAGAGAACATTACATGTGGTACCCTTACCTTTATCACGCCTCTGGCAGGTATACTATCGGTATGATGCAAAATAAAAAATTTTTTGTCTAAGGACCCACAAAAATGGCACCAATGAAGAGACATGCTTACGAGGCACAATTCAAACTACAGGCTATCAGTTACGTGGTTGTAAATGGGAACAGAGCAGCTGCAAAAGAATTCAAATTTAATTAATCTATGGTTCAGAAATGGAGAAAGCAAGAAAATGAAGTCAAGAAGACAAAAAATTGTTTCCGCGCGAGCAAAGCGAGGTGGCCACAGTTTGAAGGTCAACTTGAACAATGGATTATTGAACAAAGAACAACTGGAAGATGCGTGTCTACAGTCACCATTCGACTGAAGGCAACAACAAGTTCAGCTACCAGTAAACTCACTGCTTTGCTTAAGTTACCTTTTTTATTTTCTAGACCGTATGTTTTAGTGTGTGCCTTATGTACAGGTTAAGTATACAGAAATAGACCCCATAATTGAGACTGCACCTTATAATCTGGTGCACCTTATGGTGCAGAAAATACGGTATTAAGCTTATTTTGGTCGTGTCATTTTCAAACAGATGTCTTAAAAACAGGCCTTAGATTTAGCAGGTTAAACTGCACAAAGTTATTAATTGGAACAACTAATGTAAATCATATCATAAGGAAAACTGTAAATCAAACTGAAACAACTTGTTGACTAGTCAGTAGAGTCAGAGAGACTGATTCTCTCAGATAGAAAAAAGAGTGAACTCTTTGATGTAACACCTCTCCAAAATCAAGGCCGCTCTTGAAAAATAATCTAAAGTCTGGTAAAAGCGAGTGCTGATTGTTTAATCTGCATATCACATCATTTCTCTGAGCACCTGAGTTCAAATGAAACAAAAAAAAACTAGCAACAAGTCAGAGAGGTGGAACTTAAAATCGAGAAAGATTTAAACCCAGAGAATTACACGATGAAACACAATCATGAAAGATATTGTGCTGACTGCGTGGACAGGAAGTTAGAGTTACCTTAAGCACTTGGACCTGTCCTTCATTAGTAATGTCCTTCAGCAGATCACAAAAGGATTGACACAATGATTCCCCAAAGTTCTGCTCAAAAGAAAAATGGATGCAAAGAACACAGATGAGGCATAACATGTGTTAGAATAAGTATGTGTGTATGTGTTTGTCTGTGATCCACTCACCTGAAGAAACTCTGTGGCAGACAAGTACATATAGGCATTAACGATCTGAAAGCAGGTACGAAGATTCTCGGAGCTCAACTCTGAAACAAAATATTTTAACATCAAATGTTAAACGTTGCTAATTAGGACAAAAATGGTTTAAATGATGGACATCCAGAAAGAAGCTCTTTAACAGGATTAGTACTTTCCCCAAAAATCTGCTGCACTGACTCTTATGTGTGTCTTCCACCCTCTGGTGACAATGCATCCAAATTATTAAACATGCACTACTAGATCATTATCCTGGCATTTAATCACTGGCTCTTTTTGTCTGAGCTTTGCTGTCTAAGTTCATATTAGCATACAGAAAATGAAGGCTCACAGATTAGGGCTGAATGAGGCATGTGGATTTGCTCCGGGTACAATATCTGTGAAGTATTTAAACACGCCCTGACACTTTAGAGACTCAGGAAAGCACAGGCTCAAAGGTGATTAGTCATGATGCTGCATTCAAACAGGATTAAAAGCAGCAGAAAATAGAAAACTCTTGAGAGTGTCTATTGTTAAAATCACAGCATGAGTGGCCAGAACACTTTCTCATTATAGCAAAGGACCCTCACTCAAAAGAGTCACTTCAATAAAAGTTGGTATGAATTTAGTAATGCATCCATACGTGGGGTAACAAACAATTACACACTGGATGGCGGAGTGCACAAACTTGACATTGTTTAAGTTGTTAAATGCGTTTACATGCAACAGCCAAAACCCACTGAGGTACTGTAGCTCTACATAAATGTTCACTGACTCTTGAACCATCCGTTGTGTAATAATCACAAGTGGATCCTCAGAGGGTTGTTACAGGCAGCGTGTAGTGTTATACCTTATTGTACATAGAGTCCTGATGCACTTACATGCTCACTTGTAAAACTGGCGATGGGGGTTTAAAAAAAAACAGCTTTAGTCAATGTTCTCCAGTTATTATGAAATGTTTGTCAGGCTAGGAGGGTTAAAAAACTAGGCTTTACAGATTAACAGGCTAAAGTTGGCACCCAAAAAAGATAACATAAAAATGTCATCATTATAAAGTAGAATCTAATAATGAAAAGGTGGGAAAAGTTTGTATCACCATTTTTGAGAAAAGACAACTCATCCCAGGTATTACTTTTGGCATTTGAAAAATGTATCACAAATTAAAATGATCATAGAAACAGTGGAGCCAGCAACGTTTCTGGAGAATACACTTTTAAAGACATTTTATAATGATACAATTATTATTAGTAGTAGGGCATTTGGCTGGGGCTCTTATTGTGAAAAAACATATGTCTGATAGGGGGCAGACCGGCTTGTTCAATCAAAAAGCCTTGTATTTTTGTTTTATCAAGTATATATGTATACTCATAAACCCCAGTTATAATAACAAAGAAACTGAGAAGCAAGTCATGAGTTAAACAAATAAAAGTGCCTCATTTCAAGGACCACAGCAGACTGTTCGCTGTGTCTGCATTAGCGGTAACGTAGCAATCAGATGCAGATGACTTGTTTGATCTGAGTTTCCCTCTTCATATCAACTTTCTTTCATTAAATTCATCGTGTACATGGAGAGACTGTCTTAAAGAGTTTTCCCTCGACAATTAGATAGAATTCAAAATACTGTCACATGACGAATTTCATCTCTGGAGGCTCAAAAGTCTCTGGTGCTCTCTCTCTACCTTCTCCTATCATCTGGTGGGAAGCTTACTTTATGTGGCTTTTAATAGCAAGGTCATCAAATATGGTTTTAACCACAAATTGTTTTAAATTCAGTTTTATACTAACAATAGGAATTTTTACTATAGTAATCATTAAAACCGGTAAGCGTTTCATTCCTGATTGAGTCCAGTTTGGAAACACAAATAACAGAAGATATAAATAGGATCATATCAACAGTAATAGGTGCACAAAAACAAGTCGTGCAAAAGAATAAGGAATGGTGTTTAAACATGCACAATAACAAACAGAAAAAGTGGTGAAGAAAATTGAAGTTGAATGCCAACATACTTGAGAGTCAAAATGTTTACAAAGACGTGAGGAAGTTGATGAAAAGAATACAGAAAAGTCTTGGGAAATAACTGATTCTAAGGAAGATGGACAAAGAGGAAGTGACACTCACGCCTACATCCTGACACAAACAAAACAACCAGTGAGATGGAAAGAAAAACCCTGCTTACAGGATCTATATACACCAACAAACACCTTATTCACGATTAGTTTTAAAGTGATACAGGCTGTCAGGAGACACCTAAAAACAACCTGATACAAGCTGATAGTGTGACAAACTATTCACTCTGACATAAATAGGGGTGGCATGGCACATTCACATACACAAAAGAAAATAAAAGCTAAAACTTTCTAAATGTAGGAACCGTAAAGCTTCTAATTCTAAGTCAACACCTCTTATACTCATCAAGGTTTCAATGGAAGAAGATTAACAATCCACGGTGAGCAGTGGCTGTACAGAGCGCACTCTGACCTGCGTGCTGGTGCTCACAGGTGACATTAATGTTGGCATATGCCTTGTGTTCTTTTCAGACATCTGTCCACCATAATAAAGCTATGGGGACAATGTATGCAACCATCTGTTATCTGGTCAAGTACACAATGGATTCCAGAACCTATTTAGTCAGCACATCAGCTTATATGAATATTCAGCACTACCCACATCGCATGGAGCCAAATTAGGGTAAACACGAGCAATGTGCCAGCACACCAGTGAGCACGATGATGGATTTAAAAATCTAATAAACAAGTGTGCAAACGTACGACTAAGCAGAAAAGTCAGAGTAACTTCAATTGAGCAGCAAAGTTATTGTTATACAGCGTCACCAGTTGCAGTATATTGTATTGTGGATAATAGAGAGCATTTATAACAAAGGAAAAAACATGGAAGCTTCACAAGAATACATTTTCTTTAGTCAGGCTCTTTGTCTTCTTCCCCCTGAGAGGAAATAAATGCACTGGAATTTTTCACAGTAGTTAAAGAACTGAAAACTGTTTTTTCTTTTTTAACATTCTGACCAATCAAACTGTTTTGATTTATAAGTACGAAAAGCAGATGGCTGAACAAACAGCGTTATAAAGTTGCAGATGCCTTTTGTGATGAAAAGCTGTTCAGCCAACACTGATTAAATTAAATAAACTGAAAGTCCAGAGCCACAGGGATGTTTAAAGCTCTAGTGGCTCCAGACTGGAGCGAGACGAGTGAACTGCTCTCAGAGCAACCCTCCAGTACCAGCTCATCGACTCCTCTGATATTGCTTTGAGCTGAGATGCCACTAGTGTGTCCCCAAAGGTTTAGACTGACTAGCCATGGAAGGGGCCTTTCTGAATGAGCTAAAACCCAGTACCATTTTTAAATTGCAAGGAAACTAGTGTGTTGAAACAAAATAAGCAATAAGGGAATAAGTATGGGATAAAATGGAGCCTTAGGATGATAAACTCAGCAAGAACGTGTCCAAATAATTGGTTCTGTTAGATGAACCGTAGAGCATTTGTCCTTCATTTACAACAACCCTCATTACCCCCAGTTAATAAAGATAAAATAAGGTTCATCATCACCAGGTCTTTTACACTCTAGAACATACATTAATAGCACACACCCGTGTGGGTTTTACAGTTACAGTATATTTATTTTATCACAGTTGACTAAATGCTATATGAGTCCTGCAGGATAATGACACAAAAGCACTGCCATTAAGCACACAGTCCAAAACACCAATAAATCCATATTTCTTTCCAGGCAGTACTCATGAGTATAACGCTGATGTTAATGGGACGACAGACTGCAGTGCATTCTGGTGAAGACATCTGAACTGACACAACGAGACCAAGAATATCCTTCATCTGGACAAATAAGAAGATTATCCCACTGTGCTGTAACTGCCTGTGACAAGTTAGACACAACATGGTGAGAAAATGCAAACATCAGTTGAAAGCACACTGAAAATTTTGCTTAGAAATTACAATATTGTCAAGAAAATGTTCTTGTCACAGTTTAGTCATAAAGTGTCTGAATTTGTTTGCAATTCATCCTCATTTTAGTCTTTGTTCTCTCATGCTCCTTCTGTCAGATTCAGTTGTTTGACTCCAATCAGTCAAAACTTTGTTTCATGGGTGGCCAACCCAATGCACAATACTGTGTTTATTATGTGTACTCTGTATACAGTTGAACTCGGCTCAGAAAACAAGAGACTGACTTGACATGGAAACAGATGCAGATGACTGGCTATATGATCTAAATCTGCAGATATTGTATCCATCCATTCATAATGTGCAGCTAGAGATCTGTGGTTTCGAATTTCTTGTTTAAATAGGCCTCTTTTGACATAATGTAATAATATAAAACAGTTTTTAGTTTATTTTATACCAACACTGCCAACTAAAGTGGGTATCAAGTTCACAGAATATAATGCACAAGGTGGTTGAAGAGTACCAATCGCTTTACTTTTCTTACTGGTTCTAATATTATTAATGAGACAATGGCTACAATTTTAAGTTTAGATTTAAATATGTGAAAGGGAAAAGATGTACCTGTGATCTTTTTAGATTGCATTACCTAAAAATCACATTACAGAATAGTAGTGTTTTAAAGTGACTTATACCTGGCTAACATTGAAATCCCAGCATAAACCATTTGAACAGCAGTAAATCTACTTCTGACATTAAGTGAAATTACCTGGTTTCTCATTGTGCAATTTTAACCATGGAAGAAACATTAACTTTTATTACAAGCACAAATTAATTGTTCTCTGCTCAGTGCCTGTGGGGATGTGGTCAACCTCTTTATCAGATCTCCGTAAAGAAAATATTATCATCATTAAAACTAATTAAACATTTATCTCCTAGTGAAGTTGCAGATTTTCAAATTGCTCTAATGCCAAAAGAAAAAAAATGGGAGTAAATGCTTTTGACAGCTGTGAGATATCGGTTCCTTTATTAAAGTACCAACAACAAAAGTGTTCTGACTTCACTTGCTGATAAACAGTGAAAGTGTGGCAAATATCTTCTCAAGGAGAGTTTCTGAGTGAATACCACAAGCAGAGATCAGAGTCCTTCAAATATTCATATTAAGAAAGGGAAAAAGGAATTGAATTCTCATTCTGGGCTGGAGGTAGGTCAGGCAAGTCAGAGCACTGAGGCTTTGCTTGATAAGGCTTTCTTCATTCTCACTGCTCACTGCTAAAAATGAACCTGAACATACCCCAAGCAAGTATCCATGTATGAATACAAACCCCTAACAAAATGCAGTTGGTTTGATAGTAAAATCATTTTTATTTCAACACAGACATCCAGATCAACCGTGATCCAACAGGGACAAAACGAAGGTGTATCAAACGAGAAACACTTCAAGGTTTGTTAGTTTTTTCCATTTTACTAAAACTGTTGGGAATGTACAATGATTTCTCTTCGGTTTTATTATGATTTAGTTACATTCAAATGTATGCTCATACTTCAGTTTTCTTCCCTTTTCTTTAGAGCCCAAAACCGCCAATGGGCCAAACATTGGAAAAGCCACAAGAAAAAAAAAAGTCTAATTAAGAACAGGCCATTTTGCCAAATACCAAAAGGCAATTAAATTGACACAGAGCCGGCGAGGGAAAACACAATCACCTCTTCCACACACAAGCACACAGATACTTTCATAACCATCTAGCCAAAACAACAGCTGCTGAGGCACTGATTTAGTTTTACTAAGAGCATATTTCAAAGCCCCGGGCATATGCTGCAAAATTTGCTTCTGGTTATCAAAATTAACGAGAAAATGAACCTTGCAGCAGATTCGGACAAAAGCCTGTGAAGTACATCCACTGTTTGTAGGGGACGCTGCAACAGTTATAAGCTTTCTAACCGATTTCTGCTTTTAGCTGCACGATGCGAGCAACAAAAGTAAGGAAACTAAACAGAAAATTAAATGGAACCAAAATCTTCAGTGCATGTTGGGTTTAATCAGTCAACTTAATGAAGTCAAGTTGAAATAATTAAAATGGCACTAAATGCCATCTGTTTTAATTTAAGATTGAAATGAATAAATTAAGATAAATGTTTGTGTTGCTGCAAAGTGCTGATGGTGGCCTTAAAAAGGACATGTAATGATATTTTGTTCCTTTTTTTTAACCATATCAGAGGAAGTGATGCTGCAATGAAAAGTGAGAGAAAAAGAAGATTTTTTTTTACATGTTAGATCATGCAAACCAATAGTATCCACCAAAACATGATGAATCCCTACATTAGGACAACAAAAAGATTGCTAAAAATTCATACAGGAGTGAAAAAGGGACCCCTGCAGCCCTAAAACTACCACTAATTTTATGAGATTTTAGTGCACAAAAAATATGAAAAATTAAAGTTATTATAGAAGCATTCACTACAGTTTATGTTTGGACTGATTTGAGTCTTTGATAAGTCATCAATGTTTACTCATGCTTGAGAGGAATGCTGAAAAGGCTAAACTAAGCTTTAAAGGGTGACACAGCATGTATGAAAGGACAGCAACGATCAGAAGACTTAAAACTCCCAGCGGTGAGCACAAAAAGGAAAAAAGAAAAGTCGTAAACTCTACGCTTCGTTGTATCAATAGCAGCTTAAGGATGAATGGAGCAAATGATGCTAAAGAAATGTCAAGTACATACATTTTCCCAACAATAAATAAACTTCAAGAGGCATTTGATGTTTGTGACAATTTGTTCCCTCCCTGCAAAAAAAGCCAAACTGCACGATCAAATACAGTACAGAACAAAAGTTTGGACACACCTTCTCCTTCAAAGAGTTTTCTTTATTTTCATGACTATGAAAATTGTAGAATTCACACTGAAAGCATCAAAACTATGAATAACACATTTGGAATTATATACTTAACAAAAAATTGTGAAACAACTGAAAATATGTCATATTCTAGGTTCTTCAAAGTAGTCACCTGTTGCTTTGATTACTGCTTTGCACACTCTTGGCATTCTCTTGATGAGCTTCAAGAGGTAGTCACCTGGAATGGTATTCACTTCACAGGTGTGCCCTGTCAGGTTGAATTAAGTGGAATTTCTTGCCTTATAAATGGGGTTGGGACCATCCGTTGTGTTGTGCAGAAGTCAGGTGGACACACAGATGATAGTCCTACTGAATAGACTATTAGAATTTGTATTATGGCAAGAAAAAAGCAGCTAAGTAAAGAGAAACGAGTGGCCATCATTACTTTAAAGAGGCCCTTCCATTAAAAACGTTTTTCTGAGGTTTCTGTTGAATATTTTAGCTCCACAGGTGTTCTTACCTTCATAGTGGGTGTGAATACAGGTCAACAACTTCTCTTTCAGTTTTAATCTCTCAAACTACGGAGGTGGCGATAAAACCCGAGTTCTCCCGAGTCCGAACGGCCTGTCTATGTTTCGTCACAACTCCTTTGCTTGTTAGTATTAACAGACCTTTCAATCTGTCTGCATTAAAATTCGGGTAGTTCCGGCTCCTTCCGTCAGGCAGATTTGGCTGCTTCGGCAGCAGCACGTTCATATTCATTATTCGAATTTGCTGGACTCTGATTGGCTAACAAACTAGCCTATAAGAGCAAAGTATACTGTTTCCTGCCCCGCTGCGCATGGTAACATCAGGCATTCTCTCTTCCTGTTTGCTACGTCTTATGAACCAGCTTTTAGCCAGCAGCATGCTAGGCGTGGTTTCAACTGCGGGAGCTGCCGAATACTAACAAGCAAAGGAGTTGTGACGAAACAAATACAAGCCGTTCGTACTCTGGTGTTATCGTCGCCTGCGTAGTTTGAGAGATAAAACCTGAAAGAGAAGTTGTTGACCTGTTTTCACACCCACTATGAAGGTAAGAACACCTGTGGAACTAAAAAAAATTCAACAGAAACTGCAGAAAACCCGTTTTTAATGGAAGGGCCTCTTTAGGACTGCATAAGAACCCTACAATAAAGTAAATTCACTTTGGTCGTCTTTATAGAAAATGTGTAAACAGTAACAGGTTTCAGATTCCTAAATGGGCATTTCCTTAATACTTTATTCATAGTAAAAGTAAGTTGTCTATGAAATAAGGAACAGTTGTTTAAACAAAGTGAGGGCATTCAAACATTTTGAGGATTAGGTTATTCACACATAAAGACTTCCATCTCTTTTCTGTTGTCTTAGAAAATACAATGGAAGACCCCAAGTTCATTACAATTCTCCTAGTCTTCCAATAACTTTGTCAAAGTTTTTTAGAACAGATTGCTTAAAAAAAGTTATCGTGAGACAGGGAGACACTGAGTTCTGTAAAAGTCTCCCCATCTCGCAACAACTTTGTAAAAGTTTTTTTTTTCAGCAATCTGTTCATTTCCTCCATCTCTTGCAGTTCATTAGGCATATCTCTATGATCCTCTTGCCTGGAAGGCATTTTCAACAAAACAGAAGTAAGTGTTAAAAAACATGACGTGTTAATAAATTAGTACTTTATCATTGGCTCACACTAATCGGTGTTAAAGTCACTTACTATCCATCAGCACGACTTAACGCCCCACATAAACAACAAACGCATCCTAGTTCCGAGCGCAGTGACAGTGATACAGAGCATAGAGTTCGTTTAACAATTTAGCTGCAGCAAAGCTCCTGACATATTAATCAGGGAATTTGCTGCACCAGTTTAGCAGTGATGGAACAGGGCTCGTTATCAGACAGGCCAGGCCACATACCTGGCATGCTACAACATCCTCCTGAGCCAGGCTCGCTCGATGGCCCACATCCCTCCAGTACTCTCCACAGACCAAAAAAAAATTAACAGCCAGATAAAAACCAACCAAAGAGGACAAATGTCCATAGACTGACAAAAAGGATTAAAAACATAAATTCATTTTCTATATATATTCTATATATATTAATATATGCAAATAAATGCACAAGGGCTGCATTTAAAAATGCCTATTTTATTCTTTTTCCACATTGCTAAAAAGATTCATATAAAAACTGGGTGTTAATTTGTTCTGACCTGCGACCGTACCTTCAAGCTATTATCTTTTATCTCAGCAGCTCTGAATATTCCCTCAAAGAATTTCAGTGACAAGCTAATTACATTCAAGGCAATTATAGTGTTTGGAGTGTGCTACACCTGAAGAATATCATGTATTTTAAAGTAACACAGGACACTGGCATGAAAAGGCAGCAAATCGTAAAAAACAAATTAAGTGCAGAGAATAAGGTGTATTTTTAACAGGGGCATATTATGAATAGTGTAACTTTTTCTGAGTTCAAAGACTTAGATTTTAGTCTAAAAACACCAGACATAAAAATGTGTCCTCCAATGTCCTTTTAAATTTTACTTTGCATTCACAGCAGAATTATCCCGCCTCCCGATCTTTATCTCCATCCAAGTTCGACTTCAAATGATGCCGCAATCACAGCACCTATAAAGTGGGAAGCTATTGCTTTCTGCCTCGCTATTTTATATACACTCACCTAAAGGATTATTAGGAACACCTGTTCAATTTATCCTTAATGCAATTATCTAATCAACCAATCACATGACAGTTGCTTGAATACATTTAGGGGTGAGGTCCTGGTCAAGACAATCCCCTGAACTCCAAAGTGAATGTCAGAATGGGAAAGAAAGGTGATTTAAGTAATTTTGAGTGTGGCATGGTTGTTGGTGCCAGACGGGCCGGTCTGAGTATTTCACAATCTGCTCAGTTACTGGGATTTTCACGCACAACCATTTCTAGGGTTTACAAAGAATGCTGTGAAAAGGGAAAAATATCCAGTATGCAGCAGTCCTGTAGGTGAAAATGCCTTGTTGATGCTAGAGGTCAGAGGAGTATGGGCCAACTGATTAAAACTGATAGAAGAGCAACTTTGACTGAAATAACCACTCATTACAACCTTGATGCGGATGGGCTACAACAGCAGAATACACCCCCGGGTACCACTCATCTCCACTACAAATAGGAAAAAGAGGCTATAATTTGCACGAGCTCACCAAAATTGGACAGTTGAAGACTGGAAAAATGTTGCCTGGTCTGATGAGCCATCCCTTCATGACCACCATGTACCCATCCTCTTATGGCTACTTCCAGCAGGATAATGCACTATGTCATAAAGCTCGAATCATTTCAAATTGGTTTCTTGAACATGACAATGAGTTCACTGTACTACAATGGCCCCCACAGTCACCAGATCTCAACCCGATAGAGCATCTTTGGGATGTGGTGGAACGGGAGCTTCGTGCCCTGGATGTGCATCCCACAACTCTCCATCAACTGCAAGATGCTATCCTATCAATATGGACCAACATTTCTAAAGAATGCTTTCAGTACCTTGTTGAATCAATGCCACATAGAATTAAAGCAGAACTGAGTAAGTTTTTTCACCTCAATAAATGTTTTCTAGAGTCCCTGTGGGGGTAAACAAGGACTTGGCGGGGTGATTCGTGGGTTCCTCCCCTCCCTCTGGGGTCTGTGTCCTGAAAGCAGCACTTGCAACTTTCAGTGGATCGGACCCGACTAATCTCGCGAGAACAAACCTGCTTTACGGCACTCACACTCACGTACATAAATACAAGCATGAAGCCCTTGCCGTTGTTAGCAACGCCACCCTTAGGAGCGCAAAGATGACAATAATACTCACCTGTCGAGACATTTTCTTGGTTTTGTTTTTCTTTCTTCTTGCAAAAGCGTTCTCTGCGTGTTGTTGTTGGGGGGGCGGCGGCGGGGTGGAGGGGGTGGGGGGTGAGGGGGGGGGTCTGCGGCGGCAGCGGGGGAACGTTACGACAGTGAGCTTTCACAGGGGACCAGTAGGGGGAGAGCGAGAGCAAAACTTACTTAGTTCTGCTTTAAGGCAGTACTGAAGGCGAAAGGGGATCAAACACTGTATTAGTATGGTGTTCCTAATAATCCTTTAGGTGAGTGTATTTCTAATGATGAAGTAAATGACACTCCATATTTAGAGTCTTTCCAAATCTTGGTCAAAGACGAGCAATAGCAGAAAAGAACACAGTCCATCCCAAAGTGATGTAAATATTTAGTTAATTGTCACAGGGTTTCTGAAGAAGGATGGTATTTATTTTTACACTTTACTCATTTTAACAGACTGATTCAAAGAAGAAAAGGCAGATTATAAGGAGACATTTTGCTAACAAAATAGCTACAAGCTAATCAGTTATTTAAAAACTTTCAGTTAGGTGCTTAATTTAATAAGTGCCTAAAAGGAACTAATTAATTTTATCTAAATTTGGCATAAATAGAACTTTTTTAAAACTTGAAAGCTTTAAAATACACGTTATATTTGTCTGCCAAGGTTGTCATTTAAGGGATAGACTTGGGTGTGTTAGCAGCAGTTGGACTCAACTTCTGCGAATGTGCACAGTGGTAGTTGTGTAAGAAAAGTTTATAAGTTGAGCTTCCTCTAAATGGAATGCAGCCCACATTATTAACTCGTATCCGCTGGAAAGTCAGGAGCCCAAGATTTCCTAATAATACTTGTGCTTACTGGACAACCTTGAACCATCTCAGCAGCTCTTATTTTAGCCCATTTGTTTAACATGCATATAAACGAATGTGAGAGATAGATGGTTTTGTCAAAATTTGCCAAGCTGTTCATTTTATTTTAAATATATACAGCATAACTGCACTCATCTTTTTTTATGCCTGTGAGAACAAAGTATGTGATAGATATAATTTGTCTTATCGGGAAGATTATGCAAAAACAAAGAAACGGAGCAGTGTGTTAGGTACTTGGTGAAAAATGGGTAATATGATATGCTGACACTGGTTCTTTAGACAGAGCCTTCAGAAAAATTCAACGAAAAGCCCTTGGAGGAAAAAAAAAGACAGGCTCTTTCAGAGATTTGATAAGAGGTCTGTCATTGGCACAAAAGATTCTTCAACCAAACAGGTTAACAGCAAGCTTTAATTAAAGCCAGTCAGAGAACGAGTGCCATCTCTTGTCTTGTTGCCCATAGCTGCCAGTGCAGGATACCGATCGGTACTAATTTGTGTTTTAGTTAGAAAAACAGGGCGAGCAGGGTGCCAAGATGGATTCTCTCATGATTTTAATCTCACAAATCTAGCAAGAATCTGGCTACATGTCACGGTAAAGTCATGTTCACAAGAAGAGCATGCATATCTTGATAACTTCTGTAAAAAAGCAAGTCTGAGGACAGAGTTTGGCAGCATAAAATGCTCTTTGCAGTCTACACATCAATTTAACCAAGAATTTGCATTTCTTTCTCCATTTGTCACTTCTTTAAACCTACAACTTATCAGTTCAGGCATTTTCCCTTTAATACTGCCTACATCCGACCTTCAAATGTATCTGTTCCCTTCCTAATACAACAATTTGTCACCCTTTCTTCACTCCATCATCAGAAACACTTTATCCAGTAATGCGGAGGCTGATTAGTGTCCAAGGAAAAATGTTAAATCACCATCACTCATGTAGATACAGGCAATTACACCGGAAGTTTCTCAGACTTTTAGAAGTGCATCAGTGACATTCATGTATGCTTCCTCACAGGTAAAAAACTAATTAACCTCCAAAATATTTTGGAATATTTGTTTGAAGTAATTTGGTTATCCCTACTTTCTGCAAAGCTTTTGCTCATTTTCATGTGGTTTTATTCAAAAGGCCTCTCAGTTCTAATCATTTTTGTCACCTTTAGGGCTCCCGTGTGTAATTTTGTGTCTAAAATTTAATCTGACTAAAGGTGATGCCTTATGAAAAATAAATAAAGATTAAGCAGTTCAGAGCCTTGGTTTACTTGTTTCTGTTCAGCAGAAGATAAGGGCCTCCCCTTATCTTTCCATCCATTAATGTCCTAGCTCCCTGTATAGACTCTCCTTTTACACAACCTTTTCTTTAAGAATCTTCCAACATCACTTCTTTAATTTATTTTCACCTACCGCCTCCTTGATACGTTTCATCCAGCTCGCCTTCTTCTTCTTGATCCTCTGTAATTCCCTCCTCCGCCATCACTACAATCCATGCCTGTCTTCCCTCGTCCTTTGGTTTTCTGTGTCCCGTGGATTCTCAATCCATACAATAAATGATCCTATGCTCCGGCAAGGCCAATCAGACCACACAAGTGGTCATACTAATCTGACTCACTCGTTACGTGCAGATACTAAATCAGTATAGTCCCTCATCACACTGAAGGCCAAACATACACACACACACACACCAGCATGTGAGGTGTCCTAAAGCTCCAGGCTTGTGATAAATCATCCAGGGGGCCTGATTCAATCTGTGAGCCTTCATAGCTGCCTACAGACCAAGAGCAGCAGCTTAGATGCCTCCAGGCACAAAAAACTGCCACAACTGTGATCTTTACAAGCTACAACAGCCTGAGGAATAAAATTATAAAATTAAGTTTGTCACAATAGATTTTCAAAGCACATTTTTATTGATTTCTTTCACATTGTGCAGGTGAGATGCCCTTTATATAGAAATCTTGTATGTATTTTGGGTTCACCTAATACAAATTTTCATGTTTTTTTATGTTTCCTTTGTTTCCACCATTAATGTGACATCTCCTAATTTAATCTATATGTTAATGCATAATAATTTGAAGTGCCTCAAAGAAACTTAAAAACACTTTCTACAATTTTCACAAACGTAACAGAAAAAACACAAAATAACTTTGATAATAATTATAAAAGGAAATCTTACCCAGCAAAGCTGACATGTTCTGGAAAATTCTGAGCAGCTCTGGGGTGATGGCCGGGCTGTTCTCCAAAGTCACCAACCTACACGATAAGAGGGAGGGAATGAGGTGGATGGGAAAGTAAAAAGAAAAGATGAGAGGAAAGAAATGGGAGAGGTTGCCAGAAATAGGTGCACAAGGTATAGATTAGATGTGGCAAAAAAGAATAGGGTGAGAAATAAAATAGAGGAAATTATAGAGGCAGAAAGAAGAAGGGGTGAACATGCGAATCACGGAGGTGAGAAAACACATAATACACAGTGAAAAAAGGAATAAAAAAAGACAAAAGGAGTGTCAAACAAAATGCTACAATTTGTAAAATCTATTAACTACATGACAGTGTTGACATTTTGCACATTTTTTCCTAAAGTTAAGAACAAATAAAGCAGAGAGAAATGTAAATTCAGATTAAATTTACAGAACAATTTAAGTCAATAAAAGAAAAATTGTCTCAAAAATACATATTATTTAAACAATAGAGTTAATTTACATGTAAAAAACCATTAGATTCATAATTGTGGCATATATTCATTAACATCTTCCTATAAGAGGACAATGGTTCATCGTAGATAGTCAAAAGAATGAATAAAGTAAACAAATAAATGGGAGGGAGAACCAGCATATGTCAAATGAACTGCTTATGGTTTTTGTCACATTCTTGACATGCAACTGTTGTTGAAAAATCAGAAATAAGAATTCACCAGGAACTCCTCAAGATGATGAGAATGAACATAACATATACTGAAAAGGACAGAGAGGAAACAAAACAGTACGAAAGATAAAAGCAGGAGAAAATGACATGCACAGAGGACACTGCAGCTTATCACGCAGGATAAGAGACAGGACAGAGACAAAGGACTTGCCTAGTAACACAATGAAAGGTAACCTGAGAAACGTCAGTTAAAATTAACCAAATTTCGTGGTTATTTCAAAATAGAACAAATTTTCCAGCAAAAAGTTCTTAAAAATGTCACAAAGAAAAGACACGATTATGGGCCATGTAAATAATCAACTCATTTCAACTCACCAGGAGTTTCTGTCTGTGTAACGGTGAGCTCATTAAGCAGTACTTATCTGCAAAATGTTCACATCTGGCCTCTAAATATGGAGTCGATGTGAGTCAGTAAATGAGGCTGATGTGACAAAATGGGGGGACTCATAAGCAAACGGCAAAACACGGAAAAGAGGACGAGTAACAGAGAAAGACAGCTATAGCCACAGTCTTCATGTGTAGGCGTGTAAGGAAGGGATAAAATGAGATCACTGAGCTGCTCATAAATTTCTGCCCCAGGGAAGCTTTTTTTCGATAATATTTAAATGTCTGTGTTCTGCATGTTTATCCATACCAAAGTTCCAGTCCATCCTCTAGCAAGTAAACGTGTGGTGGTTGGGAAACATCAGTGCTCAGCTGGATGACAGGGAGGAGGAAAGGGTAAAGGTTCTTACTCTCTGCCCCGAGGCCCTGAAAGAACAAACAAAGATGCAAGAAAGTCAATGCCAATAAGCGTCAACATGACAGGGAATCCAGACAAGAAGTTTCAAGCTGTAATGTACTTTATTATTTCTCCTAGTAGGTTCAAAGGAACTGAACCTCCTTTTTGTTTGAAGCCTTTTATTCTACCAACCACCTTTATTTAAGCAGGTTAGTCTCACTGAGGTCAGAAACCTGGCCAAGAGGGCACCAGCAGAATATGGCTGTATTCACACCTGATAGTCCAGTAGACTCGGTTTGATTGGGGACCAAAATTGCAATATTGTTGCTGTTTTTTGTTGGTGCAGTTTGGATTCACACTGCCTTTTATAAAACAGACCAAATAAGCTTAGGCGCATGTTTTACATCCCCACCTGTGGTGGCGCTGTGGTGTTACTGCACTTCCTGGAGCTGCGAGTCTCCTTCTGCAGTGAAACGTAAACAAACATGGAGTAGCAGCAGATTCTGGTGGTTTTAGGATTGATCTTTTGTGTTTGGCCAATGTGCCAGATCAATATTCTGCAGCAATGGACTTAGGATAGGAAGATAATGAGACAGTGGACTACACGAGGCAGCTGAGACGGCAGCACAATATAGTCCGCTTCCTGCTTTTGGTGCGGTCTCGGTCTGGTTGCATTCGCACATGCAATCGAACCGCTCCAGAGTTCATTTCAATCAAAGACCTACATTTTAGGTGGACTCAAGTTCAATTGTTTGGTATGAGTCAGAGTTCGGTTGCCCAGTCACACCTCCCCAAATGAACCTGACTTTCTCGGCAAGTGAACTCAAGTTTGATTCAAGCGGACTTAACAGGGCTGGTGTCAATGCACCCTACATTACATGTAGTTATAAGAGTTTGAGAAAATAACAATTACAGTATATCTGCAAAAAAAAGGCGACTTCATGTGTACCGTACCACGTGTTTCCGCACTATAAGGCGCATCGGCTTATATAGCGCACCTTCAATGAACATGGCTTATTTTAAAACTGTGTTTATATATAGGGTGCACCGCATTATAAGGCACATGGAATAGAAACTTCTGTAGGGGCGGGGGTTTTGTTATGCAAACTCTATTAGGCTACCGTAATAGAATGTACACCAACGTAGTTTGTGCATTCACAAACGTGAAGAGGAACTTTTACGTGTTTACTGAATCAGGGAAAAGAAACAGTCTGATACCGCTACTTTTTCAGTTCATCTCTAGTGTCCGAGTTTAACAGGTGGGCAAGTGCGGCATTCAGCCGGTTCTGTCACTTCAAACTTGTCCTTATCTGAGTCAGTGTCACTGCTGTTGCCTGGAAGTTCAGTGACAATTCCTGCCTTCATGAAAGCTCGGACCACAGTTGACACTGATATATCAGTTCGCAGTCTAGCTTTGAAAGCCCAGTTCATGCCAATATCCAGCAGCTGAAGTTCTTTAGTCAATCCACCCGGAATGACGGCAAACACCGAATTAGTGTGCTTCTAACTCATACCGTAGCCCAACCAATATTGATCCATACACAAGGCGCATCAGCTTATAAGGCAAACAGTCGGTTTTTGACAACATGAAAGGCTTTTAGGAGCGCCTTATAGTGCGGAAAATACGGTAAGTTGAGGGGCAATTTATATATTTCATGTTTATATGGTATGAATGCTTAACAATAAAAACTTACACAGATGGTGTGAAATTCAATGATATTTTAACAGATTTAAAGCAGAACTAAGTAAGTTTTTTCACCTCAATAAATGTTTTCTAGAGTCCCTGTGGGGGTAAACAAGGACTTGGCGGGGTGATTCGTGGGTCCCTCCCCTCCCTCCGGGGTCTGTGTCCTGAAAGCAGCACTTGCAACTTTCAGTGGATCGGACCCGACTAACCTCGCGAGAACAAACCTGCTTTACGGCACTCACACTCACGTACATAAATACAAGCATGAAGCCCTTGCCGTTGTTAGCAACGCCACCCTTAGGAGCGCAAAGATGACAATAATACTCACCTGTCGAGACATTTTCTTGGTTTTGTTTTTTTTTCTTCTTGCAAAAGCGTTCTCTGCGCGTTGTTGTTGGGGGGGCGGCGGCGGGGTGGAGGGGGGGGGGGTCTGCGGCGGGGGAACGTTACGACAGTGAACTTTCACAGGGGACCAGTAGGGGGAGAGCGAGAGCAAAACTTACTTAGTTCTGCTTTAAACTCATTCAAAGTAACACAGGCATGAAGCTGAATTTACATCTGTAGTTTATTCCATAAATCATGTGCCGAAAACCTTAATGCATTCCTGTCTGGTTCAGTTCTTATTTTGAGGATGTGAAACTGCAAGACAGTCCCGAATCATAAGGTCCATGTTTCCTTGTTGACAGACAAGACAAATATGAAGGAATGATACAGTTTTATAATGACATATATCAGTGACTGAGACGTCGGAGACATAAAGATGCCCAGTTGGCTTTACAATAGAGTTTACAGTCATGAGAAAGGAGATCGCTGTTAGTTATAAATCTCAGTGCTTTACTGTACTCACTATCCACCAAAACACAGGAAAACAAGACGTTGTTCTGTAATAAAATCCTAATAAAAGTTTCATGTTTTTTTTTTTACAATTTTACGCCTTAAAAGACAAGAGCTTCAGCTTCCACGTTCTGTTGTCGGGTCTAGCTTTTGTTCGTGTATATGGTTTTTTTTCACAGTAGGGACCGGGCCCAGGTGAGGAGGTGGGACTTTTGAAACTACCTGGAACACTAAACAGTTCTTATTAGTTGAAAATCGCTGACATTCCCAAAGAATATTTATTAGAAATGTGCATATGAAAAAACCGAGGCAGTTGCCTGGCATCTGACAAACTAACACTTCAGCAGCTGAGGAGAAGCAATACACATTAGCAACCTAATTTGCCTAATCTACCCTGTAGATTAGACTTTAGTGGAAACGCAGCAAACCAGGGCTGAAAGAAATGTTTTACTATCCAGGGTAAATAAGTACTAGAGTATAAAGGTTCCCGTGGAAATGGGGCTTAGGTTTTTTCACCTGACATTAGGTAAACAAATCGAGGAACTTCTGAGGAACTTCTACACCTCAAGGGACGTGCAGCTACTCTCACTCTCAATAAGAAGAAAATGTTACAGGTCTTATAGGTCTTTAGTTTTTCCGTAAACGACTTGCTTAAATCGCAGATGTTAAGGCTTTATAAGATAATGGTGTCTTTAAAACTGTGTGGGCTCATTAAGTTCGATTTAGAATAAAGAAAACACTGGGGCTCAACCGCAGGAACTAAGTCACAGCTCATTTATTGGTCATTTGGGTTTTAATGACATTTAGGATGATATGTGGTTAAGTGGGATGTGACAGATTCCTCCATCGCTACACACACACACACACAAATATACACATACACACATATATGTAGCCTAAGCCCTAGTTCATTTCGTCATACCTACCAGTCACATGTAGCCTTGTTTATGAATTATGCATTCTGAAATGCTCTTTTCCCCTTGAAACATCACTTCCATGTTTTTCATTCATGCCCCCAAACTCCTGTCGTTAAAAACTTAACCACCGTCTGACACTATGGCCTTTAAAAGCACCCAATCCTTCACATTTCATGCCACTTTGCATATTCGCAGAAAACAAAAAGTCTTCTGAAGCAACAGAAGCAAAAGCTGTGTGTGTGCACATGTGTGTGCACGTTTTGGGAGGTTTTAAAGTAGGATAATTAACCTCTGAGAAGGCAAAGAGGATCCAGAGTAGTGTTTCTCAAAACTGTCAACACTTCACTGATAGCATGACATTAATTTGATCCCTCTTGCATCCACGTGGGTGTAAAAAAGAAAGAGGCTTGCTCAATCCCCAGCTGGCAGAACCTTGTCGTTTGATCACAAACAGCAAGTGTCTTACAGGCAAAATTCCACCAAGTATGAAAAAGCAAGTTAATCTATCAGCTTTTATAAGCTTAAGAGCGGACCGCATGCCACCTGATCATTAGATGAGACTGGCTTCATTGCAGAGCCAGATGAACTTAAATTAAACAGTCAAAAAGATATTTTGCCACTAAAATTCCACGTCAGACTATGAATAAACATCCCATGAATATATGAAAGATACATCTTTGGCATTGTAGACATTTATCTGAACAATCTCGACAAAAAAATCTGTATAATTTGCATACTTTAACTAAATTAAATTAGAGAAAGGCAATAGAGTTGATTAATCCAAGGCGCATCAAATGTGCACCCCAATGCTTCTCATTTAGTTCACCAGATGTGTTCCTGCATTATTCTCTCTATGGGAGCTTGTCATTATCACTCAGCATTTCATCTGCCACTATGAAGCAATGCAGCCACGCAGGGGTCCAAATCACACTGAAGGGTAGAGGCTGGCAGTGTCAATCTACTGGGTAACAAAGCTGCCATCATTGCAAAGCTGCAGTCTCTAAAATGTATCATTTACTACAATGTAGATACTGGTGTTCGTGCTTTACAGATCATACGCATGTAGAAAATACACCACGAAGCACTGTACCTGAACCAGGTGAACAAGTGTAGTAAGTATGGCACATCGAAGCATGTTGTGTTCTTCAGATTGCTTCCAGAGCAGCGGCAGGTATTGGACCAGACATCCTACGTAAGGCCGGATCTGAAGGAGGTAAAACAAAAAAGCTTACAAAAGACACTTAAAATGGTAAATTTTAATCATAGAGTCTCCCAGACAGGCTGAATCTTTCAGAACAGATACAGTGAAAGGTTCAACGCTTTCTGAAAGGCTGTGTGATTCCTGCAAAGACTGTGAATATCAGATTATAGATGATGCACAATAACTTAAAGGGGTTTAGAAAGTCCAAAGAAATCTCTCTGTGCATTATGCAAGAAAAAGGGCTCAGTGTCAATACTGACTGGCCCTCAGGCAACAGCATGATTATGAAAAGGAAACTGTTGACAGTGAACATTGTTGCCATGTCAACAAATGTGACTTAAACCTCTAAAATAGAAGGAAAACAAACTCCTCTGAGCAAAGCATTGAGTAAATATGAAAGTAAACATGTTGCTTTTCTGGAAATTTTGCAACCTATTTCTTTATAACCCAGCCGTCTTCAATGTGATGATAAACCAAAGGGGGAAAAAGGGTGTCTTAATTTTCTGGCATTAAATTTAAAACAAAATGTTTATGCATTGAATAGATTCTCTATTAGTTTCAAATCAGCCTGTTCTTGTTCACACACACCAAACCCTCAGTTAAAAGCTGACACTGGAAATGATTCACCTGCCTGTTTATCCTGATAAGTTAGCTTTGTAAATGTTCAATCAAGAATAAAGTTACAAAAACATCTATATGATGCTGTTTCAATTATATTGGATAGTAAAGCACTGTTTTTGTTTGTTTGTGGGGAAACCCGGTGGTTAAATCACATTTTTCTTTAATTTGCTGATGGATGCTGATTTTGGCTAACACACTATTGTTGTGCTACAACATTTAGGTGGGTAGTATTTTCCCCTTTCTCCAACCTGTCACAGATCACCTTGTGTGATCATGTTTTCTTCTCTTCCTGTCCGATACCTCTGTTATGCCGCGCATGTTCTCCTTTCCCCACCACATCCATTAATCCTCCTCTTTGGCCGGCAGCTCAATCTTCTGCATCCCTCTCTCACATACAGAGATTATCTCTTCTCGGCATATGTTCAATCCTACTCAAGCTCAACTTTCTTTCTTTGCTCCAGACCAGCTCGACTCAGGTCTGTTCTTAGGGTTTTGAGCAAAATTATCTATCTGTAACTAGCATTTGTGTGAATAAAGTTGTTTTTTTTTTAAGTAGAAAAATGTTGTAGTGACACACCAATGTCATCACAGTCATTTTCAAGTAAAATTAGAATTAAAGCTGGAGTGCGTAACTTTTACATGTCCGTGGATGTCCGTTTCAGCCAAGCCACTATCAGAGGAGATGACACAATGCAGATTAAGCCGATCGGCTCCTCAAACATCTCACGGTATTTTTCAATATATATAATTTTTACTTTGCGTGTCGACTGCGACATTCCCGCGCTGTCGCACATGAAATTACGTCTTTTATGTCACAACAAGAAAAATAATAAGAAATAGAACGCAGTGTCTCGTAGCAGCCGGCAGAACGTGAAGGTCGACATGGCAGAGAATCCAAATAAACAGTCGAGAGACACTTATCGGGAAGTGGATCCTACCACGAAAAAAAATAATTCCTGGACGTTCGGCAGAGGGACTATTGGCTAAGAAGGAAAGTGACCGAAGGAGAAGGCAAACGCGAATTTGTATCGGCGTCGCTTTTCCTCGGTGGAGAGAAGAGATCTGGCTGATGTTCAGGGGTGCATAAGTGGTCCGCAGGTCCGCACACACTGTCAAAATATAAAATGCGCACCAGATGAAACCCAGAGCGCCGAAATTCCAGCTGATCAGCTGATTCTGTCTCTATCTGTGTCAGTTTGTGTCTGTCAGTTTGTGTCTGTCAGTTTGCCAGTGTAACGGTTTTTCAGTCAGTCAGATCAGTGTAACTGACTGCAGGATTCTGCATCGTGTCAAAACTGAAAAAATTCACTGAATAAGACAAATAGATAATTGTGGCCCCAACAGCTGACTAATAAATTTCAACACCAAACTGTTAAATGTAGATTAAAGTGAACAATCAAACCTGTAAACAATCCAACCTGAACTCTGAAGGTTTTTTACCAGTATTTTTATATTTTACTGGTTTCTCTTGATTTTTTCAACAATGAAATGATATTTATTGAAACAAATAATAAAGGTAAAGTAAACAGACTAAATTTGAAGCTTGATTAAGACAGATACCGGTTGGAATAACAACGGCAGAGATAAAGCGGTGGCAGCTGGGCTTACGTCATATGGAAGCGCCAGCTTTATTGTTGTAATACAGAAGTTACGCACTCCAGCTTTAAATGTGTGAAAGTAATTTGACAAATTGGATCATTTTGCCAAATTAAGATATTTTCCCCCAAAACTGACTTCCTAAGGTCTTTTTTTTTTCTTTAGTGGCATAGTGGACATGCTGAGGAATTTTTTTCAGTTAAAATTGAAACACAACATATGGCCCTAAGAAGGAAGATTAAAAAGCTAGAAAAACTAACTAGCCTAGGAAGACATTTGTAAGATTAACAGTAGAAAAGGAGCTAAATAACAAAAAGTGATGAATCTTTTCAATCTGTCAAATTTTGTTAATGGCTCCTATCTCTACAATATAAAAGCTCCAAGTTTATCTCCTCTTCCTTTTTCATGATGTAACTGAAGATGGGATAGTGATATAGCAGAACACATCATAAGAGCCATGTTCCAAACACCTTGGTTTGACATCTCACCTGGATGTTTACTCTCTCTATGACGCAGGAAATGACGTGAAGAACCTGCATTTTAGTATCACATTCTGTCACCTGCTGCAACAGCTGGAAGAGCAGCCCAAAGATGGACTCCAGGTACTAAAGACACAAACAGAAGTTTCTCATGAGAAAGGAAATAGAAAATTAACTGCAGGAAAGTTTCAAGTATCAGTAATTTTTAAAATAATGTGATTCAACAGCATCTTTTTACTCACTGGAAGGAACTGATCTGTCCGGAACTCAAAGTCATCAACAGGTGATCAGAAGTTAAGAATCAAACTAGTGGTTAGAAATAATCCAAAGACATGATGAAAACTATTCTTCTGCAGACAGTAAAATACTGTTCAGTTGCTCTTTCACAGATAAAGTGTTTAAATATCAGAATGATCAGTTTATTTGATACAAAAGTTCAGTTCCATTCCAAAATGTTCACAGTATGAGAAGGATATTCAGTTTTAAAGTTGTTGCTGTTTCAATCCGTACCTGTGAAGGAAGGGAGAACATGTCTGAATACAAAAGCATTCACTTTTCCATCAGTGTACACAAAACTATTCACAAACAAAAGCTACAGAGGAAAAGCACATTTAAAGAATTCAAATTTTAGGTTTGTAGTGAACAGAACCAATAAAAAACGAATCAATATTTAGACAATCGCAAAAGCTGCACAAAGGAATGCAACCATTATAAGAACATATTTATTTCACCAAACACATTCAGATCTGAGGCTTTTTTTAAAACGGGTTCTGAAACCTGAGTTTTGTTTGAAAACAGCTTCTGAAACTTGAACATTTTCTATAAAACTTCACAGAACTGTCAGTTATAAACCTTATTTCTCATAGGCAAAAAAAACAAACAATAAAAATAGTAAGTTAAAAAATGAGAAATTAGGCATTAACATTGTATTTCAACTTCTTTTGGCAGTTTAGAAAATAAAATAATCACAAATGACAATTATTAAATGGTTTTCAAAGCAAAACACTGTCTTACAAGTAGCAGCATCACAATATTTTAATATCAGCTTAATCATCTGGAGTTATCAGAGCAATAGGAGGGGTTATTTCCACTAGGGACAGTGATCACATGAGAGGGAGAATAGATTAAAGAAGGTAAATGAGTGCAGAGAAAGGTGAGGAGCTGAGAACTCAATTACTGCAGATTCTATCAAGCACAAAATCTGTGCGCCTCAATGGAACATTAGCGAATGTGGTTTCTGTATGTGCGAGCAGAGGTGGAGACAAATGTTATCATCTGAAATCTGGACAAGCCTATACAAGCTTTGCAATGCAGTTTTAATCCAGACTTAATTAATGTGTAATTGATCAGTGATTTGGAACACCAATGTCAGAGATCAAAAGTATATTTCTGAATTAATTATATGGTTATTCTCCAACCAGAGCACCTGCTTTAATACACTCAATCCTTCCACCTTAAGGTTTCCTCTCAAGGGTTGTTTGTGTATCTTTTGACACCATGTATTACTGTAGAACAGGGGTGTCAAACTCCAGGCCTCGAGGGCCACTATCCTGCATGTTTTAGATGTTTCCCTGTTTCAACACACCTGATTCAAATCCTCTGTATTTCAACAAGTCCTTCAGAAGCCTGTTAACGACTTGTTCATTTGAATCAGGTGTGTTGAAGCAGGGAAACATCTAAAACATGCAGGATAGCGGCCCTCGAGGCCTGGAGTTTGACACCCCTGCTGTAGAACATCAGCGATCTCTCCTGGGAACATCGTTTGTTTCTAGTCTTTCAACAACCACATGCTTTCACTCTTTGTCCTATTGGCATCAGGCCAGAGCAGCTGGTCCTGGCAGCTCGAGTCTTTTCCTCAGTCCTGATGAAAGTGATAGTCTTCTTCACTGGGCCAATGCACTTGCAAAAACTAATCCCACCACAGATGGTATCTGATATGCCACCCTATTATATGAATAAAGTAGTGTCAATGATTTGGTTACATAATGTGTTAAATATTTTTTTTTTCCTTTCACAAAGGTAGTTTTCAGTTTTCTTAAGTTATTTTTCTAAATTCACGGGTCAAAAATCAAACAATAATTTGACACAATTATTGGAAGATGATGAAAATAAAGTGAAATCTCTACAAATTACAGAAATGCTTAGAATAAAACTACATCATGGTGAACAAACTTGATGCTCTATAGTCTATAAAGCTGCATTTATGTTAACTAAATGCACTAAAGGATGAAGCGGGAGATGGACCGATGGATTAGGGCGTTGTCAGCAGTAATAAGGGAGTTGCTTCAGTCTGAAGTAGCAAAGAGGGAGCTGAGCTGAAAGGCAAAGCTCTCAATTTAGTGGTCTGTCTATGTTCTGACCCTCATCTGAGAACAAGATCCCAGATACAGACGGCTGAAATGAGCTTCCTCTGTAAGTGGTCGTGCTCTGCCTTAGAGCTCCATCTTCTTGGAGGAGCATGTAGAAGAACAGCTGCTCCTCCTCATCAAATGAAGTCAGCTAAGGTGGTTCAGGCATCTGGTTAGGACGCCTCCTGGTCACCTCTCTATGGAAGTTTTCAGGAACGTCTCACTGGGAGGAGGCTCATGGTCAGACCCAGAACTCTGGTCTGGAACACCTGGGGATCCACCAGGAGGAGCTGGAGAGCGTTACGAGCGAGCGAGTGAAAGTGTGAGCGTGAGAGAGAGTGAGTGAGGGTGAGAGAGTGAGTGAGGGTGAGAGAGTAAGTGAGGGTGAGAGAGTAAGTGAGGGTGAGAGAGTGAGTGAGGGTGAGAGAGTGAGTGAGGGTGAGAGAGTGAGATGGATGGATGGATGGATGGATGGATGGATGGATGGATGGATGGATGGATGGATGGATGGATGGATGGATGGATGGATGGATGGATGGATGGATGGATGGATGGATGGATGGATGGATGGATGGATGGAATGAATTCAGGGTTAGGGTTCGTGGGAAAAGTCAGGTGTGAGACAGGTAGAAAGAAAGGTGCGCAACATTTCCCACACAATCCCAGTCTGTATTGTCCAATTTTTATAACCGATCGCATTAATAATCACAGGTTCAACATTAATTTCCATCAAATCACAACATTTACTGTAGAGAATCATAATCCTGACCCCAATTTGAAATAAATTAAACTGAAGTTAAGAGGAAAAAAAGTTCCCAACAGGGGATAAACTGTTGATACATCCACGTGTGATGTCATCAAATCTGGCTTAAACATTTCAGTAGCCTGAAAATAGAAGGAGTTTAACTTGACACAGATTATTTTTTAGCTTTTTACTCAAAATTAGTCAGTAAGCATGAGGTAAGTGTACAGCTGCAAGGCAGGATAATTCACTGAGAGAAACGGGGAGCAAAAAACAGGCACAGTTCAAGCAACAGGCATCCATGACTAATGATTCCACTCATTAATGCCACTGATTGATGGGAATAAACAGCGTGCACACGCGTCTTTGGATCACAAACCTCTGGGGTGTGTTAAATCACCAAAGAATCCTGTAGAATCCTTGCAGAAACTTGCTCTTTTAGGACAGCAACAAGTATATGGATATTACCACTTGCACACTCGAATTGTCAATTTGTATTAAATTAAAAACATCTTTAAAATGTATTAAAAATGTAAAACATCTCTAGAGAGATTCACAAATAAATCTGTTAAAGTTAAAAACAGTTTAACATATTTGAAAAATGAAAGAAAATGAAAAATGGCACATGTCCTTTGTAACAGCACAAACTAAAATAACTAAAACAGGTCAGTCATAACTACCAGAAACTGGGTTAATCAGAAGCCCTCCTCTGCACTTAGTAGAATTCTGACCCTTGAGCAAATCAAATTAAGGAAAGTGAAGAAAAGTGAAGTGAACACTTTTCATTAGTATTCTTCCCCATGAGTATAAAATCTCCTTATGAGGAGGGGGGCTGCAGAAGACGGGGTTGGTTATGTAAGAAGATTATCCCGTATAGCAGAAAAATTTTAAAAAGCCAGAAAAATTTTTTTTCAAGTCAACAACCACAAGGACAGAAATGGGTGCAAATATAGAGTAAAGGCCACTTTCTGTGACAAAATTTTAAAATCTACATTATTTCCTTTTCCTACGAGTTTCCTATTATTCAAGTTTGTTTTAAAATCCTCTAACATAGTAAAGAAAGATGGAAAACTTCAGGAGATTCATTTTAAACAAGGAGGACTGGAAAGCAACATCCACCCTGATAATTAACTCCATTGACTGATAGAAAGTAGTTTTACCTATTAGCATCATTAAAAGTTTATGATCAATAATTCATTATGTCAGAGTATCAAACTGACCCAGGCAATATTGATCAAAGGCCACAACATGATTGGTGAGCCGTTGTGATGTAAGAGTAAGCATGTGTGAAGTAAAGAGCACTGAAACTCTGAAAGCTGTAATTACCCTCATAAACCTTGTAGCAATTTCCAATTTAGAGGATGAGTAATCTTTATATTCATTTAGCTTCACTGAAGGACAAAACACTGGTAAATGGACCATCTAGTGATTGAATATCACTGGTCAAATTTAATTATGACCAGTAGTTAATAAAAAAAATGAGAGAAAAAAAACTTCAGCTAATGAACTAAATAAGTCCAACTTTGACTGGTGTCCATTGCCTCAAATCCACAATTGTGTGACTATCTTGTAGCTGCCTGCCAGTCATTTTCTCTTCCTGGGACTTCCTCCACAGTCGAATGAAAGGCGCATCAGAAGCAGAACCTTTATGCTTTCACATTCAACCCCAGTTCACAGCAAGATAGCAGCAAGGTGTTGTTTATAAAGACTCAAGACTCACCTATTCACATCTATTGTGCCGTTTCTCAAACGCTTAATTCACAAAACATGCACAAAATAAGCCGTATGAGTTTTATTATCCTCATTATGTTGTAATCGCAGCAACAGGGTGATTCAAATGGTTTTCCAGAGAGAATCCTCCAACAAAGTCCAACCCCTTACAGTTCTTTAAAAGATTCATATATACATCATCGTTTATTGGGTTTGTCTTCTACCCACCTATTCCCCAGCATGCCTGCTGATAAGCAAGCATACTGCTGTCAACATGTGCTGTATCTTGACCTCAGATGCACATAAAATATTAATGTTTCTCACCTTCCTCATGTTCCATCTCTTATATAGTTTCATGAAATTCTGTCTGACAGTTTTTTGTATCATTTTGGTGACGCAAACACACAGCTGTCAAGAAACCATACCACTACCTCGTCCCTTTCTTGGGCAGATCATTTGCATTATAATCACATTGTGTTGCGTGTACTTGGTAAAGAGGGATGCAAACATGCATCTGAAAGGTATTCCCTTCAAAATAAATGATATAACAAGATGTATCATTAGACAGTTTAAAGAAAATGGTTGACAAAGTTTGGTTTGATAAGATCTCCTTGAACTGCACTCCACTCAAGTTCTTTCACATAAACTCACTTCAAATAAAACCCATCAATCAAGAGCTCTATTCGTGAAATTCAATATTGGTAAAATGTAATTTGTGTTGAGGATGACTACAGAATAATAACAGCCACTTTCCCCAAAATAGAAATCAGCTGAGATACAGCTGATGGTAAACAGAAGGCTTTCCTTTTTCTTAATAATGAAAAATTTGCTTTGGGAAAACAAAAACAAACCAAACTTTAAAAAGTTTAAAGTGTCACAAACAGCATTTAGCTTTGTTTCTGGAAAGTAGGAAGCAAGAGAACAGGACCGATTTTACAATGTGTCAAAGGGTGCAACAATAATTGGAGGACAAAACAGCCTTTTTTAAGAGAGTGTTTTAACCACTGTATTGTGACCCAATCGCAAGGCTGTCAAGCACAAAAAATGTTGCATCTGCTAACAAAGGATGAAGAAAAATTTTGTCAAAACTTAAGCAATCCATTTAAATGGTAATGTGTGTGTAGGCATGGGCCAGTATGGTATCTGATGATAACCTGTATCGAGTCAGCACAAGGTTACATCTTTCACCTGTAGACGTACTAACTATCATTGTTTGTTCCATGATAGGGGGACCACATATGTCTGGAAAACAAGCAATCACCATCTAGTTTTTTTCCCTACTGGAAAAACCTTCTAACAGTTGACTCTGTCCTGTTTACTCACTCAGTGTCTGTTAGACTTTAAAAATATTGTATTACTTTGTTGCCAATATAGAGGAACTCTAAAAACATTAAAACTAGCTTGAATGTATTCATAAGACATCTCAGGATATTTTACCATGTTGATCTTATTGTTAATAGTGACTGATAAATGTGGTACTAAAAAGCCATCTGGCTGTTGAATGTTCCCAAATGGCTAAAAAATAAAGCTATCATTTCTTTCAGGTTCAGTCATATTACATTTCTGTGTGTGTGCTGGTGCAGCTCCCTTACCACCAGGTCTGGATCCTGCATGAGGCCCAGGATCACCTCATAGAGTAAAGGTCGAAGGTCAGATTTGAACTTGACAGAAATCCATTGCCCTATTAGCCAAATGACGCGTCTCCGTATCAACTTGTACCTAAAGGAAAGGAGGGGAAAAAAAGTACATTCGGGTTAGATTTTTTTTCACTCATATTTAAGTAATAAGCTAGCTTCCTTACTACAAGTATACTATATGGATATAAAGGGACAAAAAACTACAGGAACTAAATCTTGACTTCGATTACTCATTCTGGTATTTATTTATTAGTGACATGCTGGAGTCATTATTTTTTATACTCCTGTGAAAAATGCCAAATCCCTCTTTTAAAAATATCAAGTTCTTTAACCACAGCTAACTGGGACAACTCTCTGAATACAATAATCCACGCATCAGTACCAGAGACAGTTAAAAAATCACAATTAATCAGAAAATAAAAAAGATGAAAAGACAAAGACAACCTTTAAAAGAAATTCGTTTTAATGCATTTAAACAAATGCATGAGAGCAAAACACAACAAGCCTGAGGGACATAGAAGCCACTGAGCAAAAACTAAGTAAGAGAAATCTTCTCAGAAAACCTGAAATTTTAGAGGCCCACCTGGGCCTGGTAGTGTGTGATACGAATTAAATTGCCTTGCACTGTGTGTCGTGGCAGTGACACTTTTCCAACAGTTGTTTCGAACAAGTGTCCCTGAGCATCTGCCCTTTTAGAATCCAACGAAGAAACTGTGTCAAGGGACCACCTTGACAGAAATGATGGAATGGAGGGATGAATGAACACAGAAATGAGATGATAAAGGATGGGAGATAACACTCTTGTTGGCCTCTTGTCAAATATCCACAGGGAATCAAGAGACCAAAGCCTATGCAACTAGCCAGAAGTCACTAAATAGAGTGACTCAGGGCCTGAAGATGGCAGATTGAAGTATGTTCACGACTGATTCTGTGCTGGTGTGTGTGTTTCTTCCCAAGTATGATAGGCAACATTGTTATTCTTCATAACAGCTTCAATTACAATCACTAACAACGAAATGCTAAATAGAATTTACACTTAATTTAGCACTTAAAGAGCCAACTTTGCTTGTAAAGTGAATTAAACTGCACTGATGTGTTGGAGAATACCACAGGTGTTTAAGGAGATTTAAAAGTATTGAGCCTTCAAGCAGATCTAATAATATTTAAACAGTTTTCAGGCAAAGACAACCAAATCAATCCTTTTTTAAATTATTTTTAGAGGCACAAACACCGAGGCTCAGACCATAGTGCAGTAAATTCAGATTTCAAACAACGTTGGATTTTCATGAGCTGATTGATTTTAGTCAATTAAATATATTAGCCTATAATAATCTGCAGTGCGATTTCTACTTATGTTAAATCTAGAATCCCTTAGCCTCAACTTGCTTTGAGAAAATTCTCAACCCCTGTGAAAAAATTCTGGACGTGCAATGCTATTTGATAGAATCTGTATCTGTATTTCTGTTCGAGATTAGAAAAACAAATGTGGTGCATGCATTAAAGTGCAACTAAAATTCTATAAGATATTACTTAGTGTGTCTCTTATGTAAATGTAGATACCAGAAACCTCATGTAATTAAATAGGCAGTGTGTTACATTTTAGAATTTATTTGTATACAATTTCAGGCACACAGACTTGGAGAGAAATATTAAAAATGCTACCAAAAGGTACAAACAACTGCTGCTTGGCTCCAAATTTTTATTCAGTCTCTGTATTTTCTGGTTTCATGACAAAAAGCTTACTGTACCAAGCTCTGCAAAAACAGCTATGGTGCATGATTTTGTCAAAATGCAGAGACTCAAGCTGGTGCAGTTTATTCCTGTGCACTCTGGCAAAATGGAAGCAAAGAATGGAAAAGCAGGTGGAGGTGAAGGCTGACAGGAGTTTGTGTCCATCAGTCATAGGTCAGACATGACTCATCCACACTAAACCTGTCCTCCTATATAACTTCACAGAGCTGTCAGAATCCCGTCTCACCAGTCTGGAAAACACACCGACCAATCCATGAACAAAATATGAGCTGAGGAGAAAGTGAACTCCCAATTTCACACAATTCTTCAAAAAAATGACCTTCCCTTGGCTGCACATTTTTAACCAGTTTCTTTTTTTTTTTTTGGAAATGAAATGTTGAGTATCAAAAATGTTACATTACTTTCATTTCCAGTTCACAGACTTAGATTATGATTTACAAAATGAACCACCCCTCACATATTCATGATTCAAAATCTTTTTTAAACCACTTTTTTTTTACCTAATGGTAAAAACATCTACTCTAGCTCTACATACTCCATTAAGTAAAAGAAAAAAATAGTTGATCAGTGAGAGAAATAGATATGACAAAAACTGAAGTGGAAACAAAAAAAAGAATAATGTATTGGGTGAAGTTCATAGTGAAAAGTATCAGATTCAAAAGGTTTGAGTCTTTCAACAAGTCAGACGGTTTGATTAAATAACCAACACAGTAAATTTTGGGTGGTTTAACATTTAAAATGGTTATCAGTGTTTTTCCAGTGTTAATATACCCATTGTAATTACTGTACAGCAGGTTTGTGATATAAACCAAAAACTATCAATCCATTAAAAATAAAATAAAACTCTATTAGCAAATTCTAGCAACAAATGAATAATAAACCAAGAGGCAGAAGAATCTTACAGCAAGTATTGGTCATCCAGGAGAGTGTCCGGTTTCTCAAACACAAAAAGGTCAAGCCACAGAAGACAATGTCAAAATAGCAAAGTGGCTCGTCAGCCTTCTAAGCTGACAGTTGCATGATGAAACACTATATCTGTGTCACTGCATGTGAAGGTTGCACAAACAGCCCTTTCTTGCTATTCCAAGATGCTCCATGAAGTGATACTATAAGCATGTGCAGTGCTTCTGTTTTTACTTTTTGTTACACATAAATGTTTCAGACCAGCAAACAAATTTGAATACTAGACAAATAGGACCTGAGTAAAAACACAACTCAATTTTCAAAAGATGATTTCAGGTATTAAGGGGAACCAGCTATCTAAACCATCCAAACCATCGTAAAAAAAAGTTATTTTCCGACTATACAGTGGGGCAAAAAAGTTTTTTGCCCCACTGTATGTGTCTTTTATATCTGATGTAAAAATGTATTTCAGTAAAAAGATCATCAAACTGACAGTCAAACATGGCGGTGGTGGTGTGATGGTCTGGGGGCTGCTTTGGGACTAGGACGACTCTCTAATGCGGTTCGATCATTACAATTAACCTTTCGCTGGCCCCGCCCCCAAAACGGCCATGGACCAATCACACAACCGTTACTATGTGAGCAGGTCCGACAAACATTAATTCCAAACAAGATGGTAAAGCGGTGCGCCCACATTTACTAACTACCAACTAGATGTCAGGGGGAGCTTGGTGATGAGGAGCGTCCTGAGAGGTGGCGCGGTCTGTGAGCTGGCTTGGGATTGCCGACTGGTGGGGGCGACGCAGGGGGCGAGCTTTGGAGGTGCTGGCAGCTGGGAGTATTCACCAGCTGCGAGGGAGGCTGGCTGCAAGCGGACGGATGCCACTCAGCAGAGCTGATCTGGGTAGAGAAAGGAGATTGAGGCTGGTTCAATTTGGAGGATATCGCAAAGGTTTTGCTCCAGAAAAGGTCACTGACGCGCATGGAAATACCTCTTCCAGTCATGATAATCAGTCGCGCTGGTCGTTTTTGTCGTATGTAGCAACAGTAACTAAGAGGGGCGGGACTCGGTGAAAGGTCAATTGATGTGAAAGACTCACTGCCAGTTATCGTAAATGTTTGATTGTAGTTGCTGCTGCAAAGTGTAACACAACCAGTTTTAAGATTAAGAGAGTGATTACTTCTTCACATACTTTCAATACCCTTTCTCTTAATAATTATTTAAAAACTGTACATTGCATTTACTCAGGTTATCACTAATATTAAAATTTGTTTTATAATCTGATGTACAAGTGTGACCCAAAAAAAGCCAAAACTGAAGAAATCTGTAAGGGGACACATACTTTTTCACAACACTCCCTCTCCTACACCAGTCATATGTTAGCTTTAAATGAGAATGTGCTTTCAGGTTTGTGCACCTCAGGATGGTTTGCCGTGCTTCCTTTGCTCTCAGGCATCATTATTTTTCACACGTTTAGCCTGTGCAAAGAAGAAAAGACTGACAGCAAAATCAAAACCCAAAAGCACATGGAAATGAGTCGCGCAAATACAATCGTGAACCGAATGCTGCTGTGACTTCATTATGTCGCACTTAATGCCTGTCCAGGATTAAACTGACGTGGTTGAAATAAACAGACACCAAACAAACAAGGGTCAGAATCACCTGAGGAAAACAGCAGAAGGTTATTTGCTTTCACAACACCAATTAAAACCACAAAATATATACAGTAGACATGTTTGTACCATGGCCACTTCCTGACATAAAACAAATATTTGCCGTCAAACTTAAAAAAGCAGTTGTGTATTTTTTGGTTCATAGTGGAGATCTCTCTTTGAAATGGCACAAAGGAGGAGTTTTTGTGACTAAAAACTTGGGCTGTTTGCACTAAAGGCTGTAAAGCAATACATACTGATAATAATGAATCTCATTTCAGTTCATGCAATTTTAAAAAGTCTTCTCTCCCTCATACTGTTTGATAATGTATGTAAACACATACCCCGGGCTCACACTGCATCCAGATCCAGTCCGGTGCGGACCCCGCAGGTATTCCGTTAGATTAAAATCCCTTTTGAAGGCTCACAGTAGCTCCGCGCGGTGCGGGTCCGGTTACGGGGGCCGTACGGCACTACGGAAAGAATCCGCAAGGTTCCATTTTTTCCAGACGCCGGAGACGATCCGAGTCAAGTTTGATGAAATCTGCCGAACTATACAGGAAGTGTGGCTTGAATATCCGGTGTTTTTTCAAAATAAACGAGTGTACAAACAATTGTAATTTGTAACTTGACTCTTCTTTTTAGACAGCACACGCGCTAATAGGAAATGTAAACATTACATCACACCCGGTGACACAGGGTCCCGAAAGCCTGCAGCACAACACATTTTCACACATTTGCTAAATAATGGACGTGTTCTCGTGTGAAGTCCCGACAAAACGATAACCCACGTGAACTTCTGTTCTCGCGGGTGCTGTTTCCGCACCCAGCACCGGAGCTGGCCGCATTCCCTATCTGGAGCAGATGTGAGTGGTAGCTTGCGGAAAAACCGCACCGAAGCCGGACCGAAGCCGTTCCGTAGGCAGTGTGAGCCCGGCGATAGACATCTGGAATTTCCCAGAATGAAGCGAATATCATTAAACAATAATGAGTGCAGATGAAAGTTTACTTATAACTACAACATACAACACTGAAGGAGGAGAAACATAAACCAACATCATCATTTTGAGAACCGAATCTCCAGCCCATCTGTTGATTGGTTATAGGATAGCACCGCTCACGGTGGCAACTTGTTGCAAAGACTCTTGAGCTGATGTACCAGATTTCTTGTAGAAGTCTGCATGGGACTGGAAATCCAACTAGTTCAACAAGAACAATGAGAATGATCTTTCCCTCTTTTTTACTCCCTGATGCAAGGGCACATGAAAAGTCACCCAGTCATTCACTTTCAAGTGCAAACCTCCAACAAATTGGCAAAACTCACATTTTGTATTCATTTAATTCCAAAAATTTTGCAACTCTGATACCTTACTATTAAGAATGTTTGATAACCCTCAAAAGAGTGATGTGTCCAAGACCTGCATTATTGAACCAGAGGCTTAGCTGGAACAGAGTTTATCAACAAACCTCCAACCCAATAAATGAGAATAAAGCGAATTGACCCTTGTTGTATATTCATTGATTCTTGATGGAGATAGGTGAGGACTCGCAAAATCAATGAATCTCACAAAATGTCCCATGAATTGATTCAAATCCAGACATGAGGGGGATGAAAATCAATAAGGCGTCAAGGATATCCTTCGTCAAGGAGACAGCGCAGCAACTGGCAAATCCACAATGAGGGGCTCAAAAACAAGCCAGAAAGTTTTCAGGTTTGAGAAGAATACAGTTCAGACTGTTTTATTGACAAGGTTAATCAATGTAAAAAGTCTTTACTTTTTTCTTTTAATACTTCTAAACTCAGAATCCAATTTTTAATATTTGCCATTTTACTGTTGTGAAAAATGTGAAAATCAAAACAAGAGCGCTGTGATAAATGCTCTAACGGCCAATACCCACAGGACCAAGGACTGCAGACAGCAGAGCAGCTGGGAATGTTCTGCTAACAGTGACAAATGTGCAACAGACAAGTGAGTCAGCCAGAAAATCTGTTTTGAATGTGGCTCCTGGCAGAGACCAAATAGCAATTGTTAACTCTGCTTCTCTTGGGAATTTTCCAAGTTGGGGAAATATTTTCCACCATGAAGCTGCTTTGCTTCATTTGCCGTTATGATCACAGCAGAAAAACATAATCAATAGAAATATGTTCCGTTTAATATTGAGGTTTGTGTGTGTGTTAAAAGACAAGATATATAACCTGTTGGTAGTGGAGCTTAATGCAACATAATAACTCCAACAATAATTCCCATGACAACACAAACATTGTGTATAGAGTAAACACTAACAATCCAAGGCATAAATCCAGCTGAGCTCTCCAAACCTGGACATCACCCCAACACACATTAAAATCTATGCAACAGTTCAGCTGTAATACAGTGTATGAAACAAACCAACACCATGAAATCTAACTATTCTGGAGGGTGCAAACACTACTACTGCCTTAAAATCCAAAATGTATCAACTTCCTTCTATAAAGTTTCTATAAAGGTTTCTTTTTGCACTGTGGGGGGATTTCAGAGACAATCTTCCAAAAGCTGTAATGGACAGTGAGAGAAGATAAAGTAGCATATGTCTGGATTTAAAAGTTTTTTAGTTTGTGGGAGAATTTGAGTAATTTAGACAACTAGAAGAGTGACTCACATCATCAATAGTGAATATTCAGTGGTAAAATCTCCAAAAATCATAGGACCTGAATTGCAACTGTGTAAAAACCATTAAAGAGGCCCTTCCATTAAAAATGGTTTTTCTGAGGTTTATGTTGAATATTTTAGCTCCACAGGTGTTCTTACCTTCATAGTGGGTGTGAAAACAGGTCAACAACTTCTCTTTCAGTTTTAATCTCTCAAACTACACAGGTGGCGATAACACCCGAGTTCTCCGAGTTCGAACGGCCTGTATCTGTTTCGTCACAACTCCTTTGCTTGTTAGTATTTATCAGCACCCGCAGTTGAAACCACGCCTAGCATGCTGCTGGCTAAAAGCTGTTAGCAAAAGACATATCAAACCAGAACAGACTACGTGTGCTGTTGCCATGCTCTCATAGGCTAGTTTGTTAGCCAATCTAAGTCCGGCAAATTTGAATAATGAATATTCATGAGTTTCAGGACGAAGCCTGACAAATCTTCATGCAGACAGATTGAAAGGTCTGTTAATCAGTGTTTCCTAACGTTTTTTAGATATAAAATGTTTCATATTACATGTCAATACTTCAGAAATAACCTCAAAGTTAAAAAGAAAAAACAAAAATTAACTTTAAAGTGACACAGCCAGAGTCCAGAATAGAATTCAATAGAGAACCTGTGGAAGGAGCTAAAGAACAGGCTGATAGCAAGGATACCTCCAACCTCAGAGACTTAGAGCTTATCGCAAAAGATGAGTAGTCAAAAATGTGTGTTTTAGAAGAATTTGATTGCTCTTTTAGCCAATGAAGGTTTTCCACTGGTTATAAAGGAGAGTGTTAATAATGCTGGGCATCCCATTTTTTATTTAAATGTAACTAAAATTAAATGTTTTCCCACAATAATACCTCTAGCCCTCTTGTGTATTTTCTTATCTTTTGGGAGATACAGGTGTCATTTCCATTTCGGCATAAATAATTTTGAGAATAACTATAGAAAATTGTGCAGTTGAGCTCTGCAAGTTTAATTGTGGATGATTCAGATCCAGAAGACTGAAGCATATGGAGAAGCACTGTGGAATATTTATCTTTCCTTACATTCATTTTTTGATAAATCAAAAACACATATAGACACTTAACAATAAGAGCTAGAAGAGTAGAAACTCAACAAACATGGAATTTTGGATCTTCCATGTGACACGAACTTTGGAGACAGTTATTCTCTCTCTACATGCTACATGCAGGGTGGAAATCTACTTTTTTCTTTCTTTTCATGCCCTCCGCTGAGAGCTGAAAATGCAATATTGAATAGTAATAGAATGTCAAACAAGATGATGTACTGGGAGAGAGAAAACAAGTGCACTCAGATAAAAGTGCATGCAGGTGAAGTTGGAACACACAAGAAAAGCTTCACTTCTGATTGCTTCAATCAGAGGCTTAGCTCCACTCGTGAGGAAGATTATCAAACATGCCCTCGATTTAACATTCATGCTGAGTCTATATTTTCTCCTTTTAGAGGCCTCTTCAAAATACCGTGAGATGTTCCGAAATCTGTCAGAAACACACCTTTACGTAGCAGCCCAGAAATCGATGGAATGTGAAAAGTTTGTCTACTACAATGAAAACATCTTTGTAACATATTTAAATAAACGTCATCCGTGCATATATAATTGGTTAACATCTGAGGGAATCTTTGAGGTTTATGAGGTGCATAATTACTAATTAAGAGCTGCAATGTATTTTTATGATCAACTATTTCATCCAAAACATTAATGCCAACAATGAAATGATGTTACAAACAGTTCTAATTAGGCAGTAAAACGTTTTTTTTTACAGCTATTAAAAACAATGAATTTCATTTTAAAGGCAATTCTGCATGTTTCTCATTTTAATAATCAGTTTGAGTAAATATGCTTTTACCAGATATGCCAGTTAATACGTTTCAAAGGTTTTAAAATGTCCTTTTTTCATGCTTTTTTTGTTAAACTGGAGGACCAGAGTTCACGTGCACGTGTGTTTGCATCACTGTAAAAGTGAACAAGAGCTCAAGAAATCCATGACGTTAGAAACCTGGACATATTTAGGGAAATGTCACCTGATCACATTTTTCATCATAAGAAAGGTCAAGATTAAATATTTGAAAGCTGATGATTCTCAGAAATGTTGAAAATGAGAACATGACGATAGTGTGGACAGATGTTCTCAGCTGCTTTTTGTATTTGACATTTGACTGCATCACAGCATATTTTGCTTACATGCACGTTCTCACTACTGTATTTCTGTTATATTTTATTATGTTCACATACAATTTCTGTAATTTAAACATAAAGGGGGCGGTTAAAATAAAATAACGCAGGGAACCTCAAAAATGTACAAATAGAGTAACGACACAGAGAAAAGTCAAGAATTTGTTCACATCTGCACAGTGTGGGTTCGGGGTCGCGGTGACATCAACACACTTGCACTCTGACGTCAGCACTAACCCGAGTGGACGACCTTCTCAGTGATGTGGGCTTTTTGCTTTGTTTACATTTTGGACAGAGTGTGAAGGGCACTTCTCTGTTCTTCATTTCAAACACAACACCTCCCCTCTGGTCACTTCTCCCTCTTTTTCAACTTTTTTTTTTAACTGCATACATAAATCAGCTCGCTGTTGGTAATTTGAACTGACAGTCTGGAATCACCATCTTGTTCCTTCCCAGTTTGTACACGTTTTTTTTTCTAATCTTATTTGTCTGAATAAATGTTTATACTGTGATAGTTTACACGAAGGGTTTATAACCTTGAGAAAAACTGACTTAGAGTCTGTACAATCAATATAAGAAGAAACAAACTACAACATCTGAGAACAAATTATTAAAACTTATCTCAAATAGTTTGAAACAAGAATTTTTGAAACTCAGTTGCTCCATATATACCTGTAAGTATTTATCTGATTATGTTGTAACACATAAAAACGAGGAGTGGGGGGTTGATAAGTAAAAATCTCTGAAGATTGATGTAAAATACCTGTGGTGGGTGACTTGCAGCTCTCCAAGAAGTTGGTTCTTGAACCACTGGTCAAAATCCACATTGTCAAAGAGTTCATACGCAGCCAGACCCACTGCATTGTATACTGTAACAGAGAAAAAAAAAAAGTACATACAGTAGTATTTAAATTTAGTGTAAATGTTTTAATCTATTCTACTCAAAAAAGTATGGGTCAAATTGTTTGTGGTATGAAACGGGTATCTGAAGTGTTTCCACCCAGAACAGAGTGAAGAATTCTGGGTATAACAGCAACACAGAGAGGTTTGTATGCAATCCAGAAAAACGGTAAGAGTTCCACACATCTTTGGGAATGTTTCCGAGTGGCAGTAACATGAACACACTAAGAGGAGGAGCGTCTGCAAAGGGACATTTTAATTTACTGAACTGTCAAGTTTTATTAACTCTGTCAAGGAGAGTGCGTTTTCATTCCTGTTAGTTTAGATTTCATTCATTTAATGGTTGATCTGTTTGTTGTTTGGTTAAGAGAGGACATATGGATGCAATTTTTAGGCTATGTTGGAAACGGCATAAAAACAGTTGATCTGGATCAAAGTCCAGATAAAGAATTATTTATTAATGTGAGAGAGGGTCAATTGATATACTTTCCCTTATACTTTCATAAAAAAAAAAAACTACAAATTGAGTTACAAAAAGAACACGTCCAACATCTGTTCTCCCACTCCACAATGTTGGATCTGGATCAGATGAAATGTGAACCGTTTACAAGAAACACAAAAAGAAGTCCAGTTGCCATTAAAAAAAAAAAAACGACGCTGATAGAAAGATTAAGATTTACTTTTTAACAGAAGATTAAACTTTAATCCACTAATAAAATGCAATTTGACAATGGGAGGTGTCAGTTTTTATTAAAAACCTACAAGTGTCAATTTTGATAAGTGAATGTAACTGTTGTGAATAATAAAACAAGACAAATTGTGGCAGCAGCCTTTCTGAAGAACTTAGTGATTTACTGATCCTCGTTTCCCTCAGCTGTTACATTCCATATCATGTTTCCACTCGGTTTTACTTGCCTTAGGAACCCATTTTAATTAATTCTGCTCCATTTCATTGCAGCATTATTATGACTCCCTTGAATGAGATGTTCAAAATTTTCCACTTGTAGTAGTTCAAAAGTAGACAGTTAATGGTCTGCTGATACACGTTTAACGTACAATTTTTCAGGAAGTGGAAGTTAACGTTATCCTTGTGGCGATTAAAAATTATACATCAGAAACTGGCAAAAGACCTACTAAAAAGATCTACACACGATATCCCAAATTAAAAACATCATTAAATTGTGCAATAAATTCACAACAGCCGCAGTGCCAAGAACTTCTCATTATAGAAAACATTACATGGTTAGAAATCAGATCAAGATGTCTCCAGCCGGGAGCTGCAGATACAAATAAAAAGGGAAATGTGGGACAAGGGCAAAAGGATGACGAGGATGTTGCTCTTTTTTACATCAGTAACCATTTACAAACTTCACTGTGATTCCCACTGCACACATTTAGAAAGTTTTGTAACCATCTGACTTAGCTGCAACATACATCATGCTGACAAATGTGCCCACAGAGAAACACATAACCACCAGGTAATGAAGTCATAACCAGCTTCTTTATTCCAGCAACAGCACATGTCACTGCAGTTAAAAACATATCTAACTAATATTATGCAACTACGTGCAAGCTGAAAACAATCCCAGCTTCACAATGATGCCACAAACGAGACAGATTTCAAGTGCTTGGATGCAAGATAATACAAACCTTCACCGTTTCATGAAGCGTATCGTAATAAGACACCCTCTCAGACGCATTAGTCCCGCCTTATTCTTTGAACTCACCGTTTGATAATAAATGTGGTTTCATTTATAGGGAGAGTCAGAAGGTGGCGATAAAGTCCGAAACGGGAGGGTGTATAAATGATCACATTGTATTTTTTCCACGTCGCACCTCGCGGTTATCCTTTCACATTGCAGTTATTGTAACAGGCACCAGCTGCGTGTCACCCAAGATGTGGTTTCCTTCATTCACTCCATCTCCTACTAATCATATTCATTCATTCATTAATCCATCCATGGATTTCCCCGACACAATGAAGCAAACATGCTTGTTAAAAACTCACGTTTGTCTCACTGACTTACATGTGAGTGAAAGACGTAAATAAAAAAATAATAATCATAAATCTGCAGCTGCTTTTATTAAGTGCCTGTCGGATTCTGGAACCACCTTTATCACACCACAGTTTCATCATCCCAATGGTGTTCACTACTTTATTAACACTGTCAGTACACTGCTGAGATCTTCACAAGTATCCAAGCTCTCAGTGACCCTCTCAGCTGTGATTTATGTGTGTATGCCATAAATATAAGAAAGCGGCAGTCCCAGCCTGCCAAAAGGGTTATAAATGGTAAAAGTAGGTAGACAGAGGAAAAGAAGCCAAATGAATATAAAAGATAGACGGGAGAGTGTGAGATCATTGTTATTTCAATAAAGCTCATTCAGAAAATGCATCCAAACATCAAACTTAGATTTTTATGTTGTAGCTTTGAATTTATAGCTAAGTTGCTTCATTAGATCAAATATTAGGCGCCGTTTATGATAAAGATTTCAAAATTTCAAAAACACTTAAGTTTAGTCTCAATGTTTTTCTGACATTTTTTATAATAATTTCTCAAGCAGGTGCAGGAGGTTCTTCAACTAACCTGCATCTTTCATTAGCAGCTGAACACGGTCCTCTGCATCGGTCGGGCCTGAAATAAAACAAACACACATTTGATGTAGTTTCAGTGATGATGCAGTGTGGATTTTCAAGCGTTTTAGTCATACAATTCCTACACAAACACTATACCAAATGACCAGGATGTGTGGACTCAGTTCTCAAATTATATCACAGTTCAAGCTTCAAGAGGTCGTGATCCCCCCCAGTATCAATCATTCCCCAGTCATTTAACTCTCTTCCTCTCTATTACTCCTTGTTCTGTACTTAAGACCTCACAAATCAATACATACTTTCTTGAAATATAGATTTACTCTATTTGGCTTTTTTCCATATTACTCCAAGTTCCACACTGTCACCTGAAGAGAACAGCAGATAGAAAGAAAAGGGTAGAAGAAAGGAGGAAACCTTAGTGATTAACCCACATGAAGAACTGCACCACTGATTCAGTAACAGGACAGAAACCCCTACCCCCAGGACACCAGGACAGGAGTGCTGAATGCATGTTTTTGGAAATAGATGTGAAGATCATCATGGAACTTGAAGCCAAACATCTTTTCACAGAGCAAAAGCTACTCCATAATACAGTTTCTACTGTATGACTTTTTATTATGTGTATTAAAAAAGAAACGTGTAGAAGACTGAATATTTCACTGACCCTGCAGACTCTGAACCATGTCCAGTAGAACCGGTGTCAGTGTCTGGCTGTAGTTGTGGAAGATATCCAGGAATAAAACTTCTGTGCAAGGCTAAATAAAGAAACAGAGAAGAAGAGACAAAAACAGGAACAGTTAATGGGCAGTCATCATCACATCTCTGGTTCACTCTCTTTTTTTTTAATGGAAAAGTTATTTAAAAAAAACTCTGGTGGTGAGCTTGAATCGGTGGTTTGTGGTCAGGATCACAGCCAGCTGATTCAGAACTCCCACTGCCAAAGACAGTCTACGTCAAACTTTAAGAAATTTCAGAAATTTATTTAAAAAAAAAAGAACTGTGCAGTGCGACTACGGCTGCAAATTGACATCTGTTTGACCATGATGGAGGTTGTCTACTTTCCTCAACCCCTCTCTCTTTTTTTAAATTCTGGTAAAAAGAGTTAATTTTGCTTTTTGCTCTTCATTCATTATAGAACTGATTTCTCTGACAGATGCTTGCAACCTGAATCTGCTGTGGTAATCATACAGTCTGATATACTGGACTTCCAGATATCAAGCGTGACATGCCCCAGTTGTTTGCAAAGGCCAAAAATCACACACTGTGAACCAGCCTTAAGCTTTGCAGCTACCTGTGGGTTTGTTTTCCACTGAATGTTGGGAGGGGATCACATGAACGAGTGACATCAACAAACAGGCAAAATAAAGACAAATTCCAAAATAAAAGCACATTTATTAATCTATTAGGGGATCTGTAATGTGTGTGGATTTATTAGAGATGAGACTTGGTGACATCTATTGACTTATTAGCTTTAAAGTAGGGCCGGGACTTTAACGCGTTAATTAAGATTAATTAATTACACAAAAATAACGCGTTAATTTTTTTAACGCATTTTAATCGCACTTATTTAAGCACCGCAGAACATCTCATGAGTTTCAGCGGACCGATTATACTGGAGCACCTACCAGCGTTCATTATTTAGGACAACAACAAACCACAGTGAACATGAATGAAGAAGCGACCGCTTTGATTGGCCCCGTGGATGGGAAGTTTTGTTGTAAAAATGACTGGATGGAAGCGTGGATAAGAGCATGTGTGCAAGCTATGCAGCAAGGAATTTGCACATCACCGCAGCACATCGGGCCTGAAGTATCACCTCAATGTTAAACATATAGCAGCTAGCGTGGACGTTAGCCCGACTCCGAGTACAAGTGTAGACATTTTCTACACTTAATGCACTGGTCTGTTGGACTTGGTTGAATAAAAATAAACAATATTTTGTTGCTTAAGCTTATGTGTATTCAGTCATGATTCAATGGTATACTAAAAATCCGTTTGAAAAAAATTCTCACTGTTCTCTGGTCAAATATTTATATGCGATTAAAATGCGATTAATTTTGATTAATTAATTACAAAGCCTCTAATTAATTAGATTAAAATTTTTAATCGAGTCCCGGCCCTACTTTAAAGTTAACAGAAAATAAAGGCATCTTACATGAACTGTCTAAATTTGGGGGAATGATTTAAATCTGAAAAAGTATAAAATTCTTTCTTAGCTGAAAGAGATTAGGACGACATTACGTTGACTAATAGTGATATTATTAGGAAAAGGTCATCATTAATCAACTGCTGGAACCGGTGACTCCATAACAAGTTAAGGAACACTATCATTGATAGATCACATGTGAAACTGCTAATACAAAAACCAAAGAAGAAACTGTATGACTCCTCCTGAAATGTGCAAATAAATCAATAGATTCAATAAAAAGTATGCTGAACTATAACTTTAAACAAGTTATTTAAAAAATCCCTGCGTTTTTTATTTAATAGGTTTTACTCCACTGTGATCTGCTGCAGTGTTCTTCATTACAGCAAGACTCCAAACTTTAAATGAAAATATTCTGGCATTTAAAGTTGGAGATGTTTGTCACCTTAAGTAAAACGAGTGAAACGCAACAGAGGAGAGGAAAAGATGAGAAATTACAAGTAGACTGAAAAATAAATATTGCCAAGGATGAAGGATTATATCATCAGTGACAAATAATCATAAGCTCCTGCCAAGTGATGACACTCAGTCACAGAGACAAGCTATAAACCTCCAGGCACCAAGAACTGCCGCTTTTATTTACAGGGAATTTCAGACTTTTTTTTAATAAATATTTTTCTAACAATTACGAAAAATAAAGTTTTCTTAAGTCTTGAAGACTCAGACTACTTAAGGTGAAGTGAACGAAGCCATATGAGTTAAGAGTCTTTTGTGATTCTGAGGCGTAAACAGAATAGAAAGAACAATTTCAAGGATTTTACGATGTTAATGTACACTAACCCCCAGCAGCCTGCACGCTGGGGGTTTCTAGAGTTTGGGGCTGGGTGCCTGCTCCCGGTGGCTGGCCGGTGGGCTGGGCGCTTCCTGGCTCCGTCAATAACCCTCTTTGGGAGGGGCTGCCCTTGGGTCTCGGACTTCGGATCCGTGTCCTGGGGTGCTTGGGGTGGCTGGGTGCCGGCGGGGCCTGTGGAACTGCGCCACGGCTCCCTGGGTCGCCTGTACTGCGGTTGCGGGGTGACTGCGCTGGAGGTTGCCTATGGTCTTTTCTGGGAGGGGGCTTTGGTTTCTCCTGCGGTGGCCTGCCCAGGCTCTGCCGCTCCAGGGTTGGTAGCTGGACCCCTTGGGTTTGGGTCAGCCCTGTAGTCTGTTTAGAGGTCAGGGGGCCGGGGCTTTCCACACCCACTGTCAAACAATTTTATGGAGAATCCTTATGATCACAGGCGCATCCATGCACACAGGTGTGCACACAGATATTCATAGACACTCACTGACTTGGGCTGCAGCTGCCACTGGGGATGTTGTGTGTTAAGCAGTGTCATTATTTGTCTGTGTCCACAATAATATTATCAGTGTTTAAATATAGATGTTGGCAGATGCTGTGGTGTCTCTGCTCTTGTTTTTGTCTCTCAGCAGGTGTTGAAGCAGATTTCTTTCTCTCCCAACTTCTCTTCTACCTCTTCTTATCTCTTTTTCCTCTTCTTTCTATTTTCTCTCTCCTTTGCCATGTCCGCTGACTCAAAAAAGTTGCAATAAACAAAATAACATCTAAATAAAAATAAATAAAGGTAACAAGCTGAACATTGCAATGATTACTGCATGTTCGGCTTGTGAGAACAAATCTGTCAGGCATTTCTATGCATCCGGACATCAATTCCGACTGCTTTAATATCAGAAAGGACATGGGGGGGGGGGGAAGGTACACTTAACATCCCTGCACTGTCACTGGTTGTATTTACTCAATCTACTGGAAGATGCAGCCAAACAAAGTCCCAAATAATAAAAACAGAGGAAACATGGGGAAGACCAGCTGGATCGGCATCACATAGGTTTTAAAAAAGTTTAAATCCAAAGGAACAAGTTTAAATGAGCACAAGTCTTTTACATTCTTCTGCTTTGAATTCTAAATGTTTTTCATGTGAATGCACAGTGTTGCTTTAACTCACCCGTAGGCTGTACTTCCAAGAGTCACCACCAGTCTCTTCAACAGCTAAAAAAAACAGCATTATTTACAAGTTAGAAAATACCTGTTTGGATGTTACAGAAGAGGTTTTACAACAAACAGCTGGATGATCCTACAAATGCAGCATTATTATCACACTTTTATGGTTTTGGGCTATTGCGATCTCAATTTCCAGACTTCTAAATGATCAGAAACTGACCTTTAAGGAAAAGAAAAATTCATAAGCAGGTTTAAAATTATTCCCAAAGACTAATTCTACTAAGAATAAGACTTCTATGCACAGGTTCAAAAGTTTCTTATACATAATGCAATGCTCCTTTATATCTGTGTAGATTTTCAGTCAGATGCCATAATAAGTGGGAAAGTTCTTAACATCAGTGTGTGAGAGCTTAAGAACCTCCTGTAGTGTCATCCTTTTAAATATTTAGCAGCCCTGTTGCTTTGAACACCAGCCCTTTAACACATTTAATATATTCTACATATCCTCACAGTAAAAATAAAAATGCAGATGCTCTTCTCAGAGTAATTCTGCACTGAAAGTCAGCTGTGGACATTTCTGTGACCTGTCAGTTTTTAACTTCAGATATCGGGACTCAGTTTGTGTTTTAGGGCCTGTGTGGTTACCAAAGCTCTCCGGGTCCTCCTCCCACATAGTCAGTTCTTCTTCTGTGAGAAGAAAGTAGTGTGAGACAAGCCGGCGCCCGATCTCTGTCAGCGTGGGGTGAGTGAAGAAGGCAGTCTTGATCTTGTGAGCTTCTAGACTCTCTGGTTTGCTGTCTAAAGTTTGGATGGGAGAGGGACAGTGGAAAAAAAGAACTTAGTCACAAGATTAAAACTAGAATGAATCCTTAGTAGAGATCTTCAGTAAAGCCAAACTAACTGGCAAGTGCTGTTCTCCACTGACAATCAAATAGCTCGTAAAATAATCTGTAAAATAATCTGTAAGCACTATCCTTCTCAGGAAGCGAGTACGTTTTCAGATGGGTTTAAAATTCAGAGCTAAATTCAGTTAGTTTTAATTGTCTGATTTGTGTTGTTCTTTTACAGTTTGTTTTAACTTCCTTTGGTTTAATCAACTAAATCTAGTCTCTCTTTCTCTTTTAAACCTTATCTTACCATCGATGTTTTTGGCTGGTTTGTATGCATCATTCTTTACAATCATCTTGATGAGATTCATGCACTGAACAATGAAGCGTTCAAAGGTCACTCCCTCTCCAGTAGGTGTGAAAATGTAGGTAACAGCAAACTCCAGGGAGCGCTGGATTAGAGGTATAAACGCATACGGATGATACTCCAGGAAATCTAATAGCTGAAGGAAGGAAAAGGAAGAAAAACACAGAAGCAAAAAAAAAAAGCACATTAGAACTTACAGTCAAAGTTGTCCTAGAACAAATTATAGATCATTTTTTATTAATTATTGAAGATAACTCACAACTTTAGTGTACAGTATGATGGTCTTTTCCAGCTTTTCTCTGCATGTGCTCTCTAATCCAACCTGTCGACCTAAAACAAAAGAAAAAACTCATTTGTTAACTCATTTGTTAACTCATTTGTTAACTCATTTCGGCCCAAATTAACCAAGAGATCTTGTGGCCGTTGTGGGTGCAACCTAAGGTTTTTTGCATCCACTGATAGAGTTTCCTCACAATTAAAGGTGGTATGATGTATTTAAAGGAATGTTAATGTTACTTATTACCAGGGCAAAAAGAGTCTGATTCTCAAAGATCTGCACTGTTTCCAACACACATTTAGTGTGGAATATTACCATCCTGAAGGCTGGTGGTATTTGAATATCAGGAGAAGAAACAGAGTAAAAACAGCAACTTGCTGCACTGCTGCCTTTACAAAAAAGCAAGAATGACAGGAAATGTCTAATTTATCATCTCTAAATGAGGGTCAGTAGGGCTGTAACGATACACCGATGTATCAATCTATCACGATACAGGGAGCAATATCGTATTGTGAGGTCCATTATCGATAATATCGATACAGTAAACATGTAGTACTGACCCCCACAAGGCAAGACAACATGAGCGCTAAACATTGTATTGAGGTTACGGGCAGTCGCTTAAGCATTTCACTGCATACCATACTATGTATGACTGTGTATGTGACAAATAAAATAAAAAAAATAAAAATAAAAAAAAAAGACCCCGAACTGATGTGAAAGCAAATCAGTGGCTTTGAATCTGCAACGTATAGCTGTGATGAGAAACTAGGGCTGGGCAGTATACCGGTTTGTACCAAAAACCGGTATTTATTTTGGTTATGATAGGAATTTTTCACATACCGCTATACCGGTGAACAGCACCGCGAACGTTTGAAGTGGGAACGTGTTTCTGCGGGGACCGATTTCAGTGCTACACGCTAAGACCGCACGTGACAACGAAAGTTTTGAATGAAGAATGGCTGCTGGCGGGGGTTGTAACAGCGACTCACAGATTACTGACCAAGAACAATTTATTCCAAAAAGAGGAACCACATCTGTAGTCTGGAATTTCTTCAACTTTAAAAGGTTGGACTTCATTTGCAGCAGCCAGCAGTTAGCAACTTAGCTTGAAGAGGCTGTGAACAAAAACACAGTACTGTGCATAGGACAGTAAAATTGACTATTTAAAGCCAATCTAATGCAGTAATGTTATTGGTATTATGAACAAATACCGTCAAATACAGTAAAACCGGTATAATTTAGAAAAAAACGTGATCTGAAAAATTTGCCATACTGCCAAGCCCTATGAGCAACTATTAAAAATACATGAAGCTTTATTAAATAACTCTTATTACATATTTCTAAGTAAGAATTTTATCTTGTGACATATTAGTTTTGTTAATAAAATATTACAAACTAATGTAAAAGTGAATGAGTGAGTTTGTTTCAACCATTGTCATAGTATCAAAGCAAAATAAATATTATCCAGAGAGTTTTGTTCTGTTGAAAATGCAAAACAAAGAAAAGTTTTAATGTATCGTATTGTGTGCCATATCGTGAGCAATGTATTGTATGGTAGGATTATGTATCGTTACAGCCCTAAGGGTCAGACATTGATGCATCTAAAAAAAATCTCAAAATTAAGAACATATTTCATACTTTCTGAAAGCAAAACTTTATAAAAATAAAACATTAAAGCAGAAAGTAATTCCCATTCAATAATTAACTAAAAGTTAGCAGCTTGCAGGATGATTATCTCAGAAAATCTGGGCCTTATTACAAAATACAGTATAAAATCAGCTGACTGAGACAGAGAAGAGGCTCAAGAAACAAACATGAATTTCTTTTGATCTATTATACAACACTTTTTAAATTCCCAACTCTTAATACAGTACTGTCAGCTAATTTGTGTATGTATTCAACTGCAACTGAATTAAAAAATAAATTGCCTACAATATAAATTTGTGTGCCATAAAAACCACTCATGATGCAAGAGCAAATAACAAGGTCTTGTGTTTTATAATTTACTTTCTATTAAATCATCCTGATGAAATCAGCAGAGACAATAATAACCTCTGGGACTACTCCAATCATCATGAACAAGCAGGTTTACAGTTTCCTTTAGCTTTATGTGCACTTAAATAAGATACTAATATAAAGTGACAAAAAGGTTATCTGGTCAACTGATTCATTTGTTTCCTTCATTCAAACTGCTGTACAAATCTGGCACTATGAAAGAATTACTGCATAAACACTATTTAATTTTATTGACATTGTGTCCTCGTAAACGTTTCTTTGTCTTGCAGGTGTGTAACTGCCAGTAATCATAGGAGGCATCGTGCAAAGTCATCAAAGTCACAGCGGTCATATATCTAAAGAGTCAAATCTGCAAATCAGGACAAAAAGAGAAAAGAACTAAAGGGTACTCTTTATTCCTGACAGATGTATGACTTCATAAAATACTTTTTAACAATAAAGTGACAGATGAAAGTAGATGGATGACCTACGTTGGAGGGCAAACCTCAAACAGAAGGAGCCAGACATCTGAATGGACCACAAAGACGGTCTAAAACCACCCGTTTATAAGGCTGACCTTATCAAACGGAGCAGAACTGATATTTCTTGCTGGTCCAGCTATGAGCTTTCTTGTCGTTTCCTCTATCTGCCAGGCCCAAATACCAACCGGGCCATCACCCAAGTAAATATTGGAAGTGATAGTTGTGGCTCATATCTAAACATCTTTTTTTTTTTAACATAAGCTGGAGGAGATTTTATCTCACTTATAAGGTGACGATGTGACAAACTTGTCTGGAAAAAATAAATAGGATCCATTGACGCATTTTAAAAGCACAAAACCATTTAAAAAAGATGAAGAACCCATCAAAAACAGAATTTTAATCCGATTTCAGCTAAGGAGCCTGTAAATGAAATTAAATTGGTATCACTATGTTGAGTTGCTTTCTAATTATCCAGGAAGAAAGCAAAGTTTGCAAATTTAAACATTGTGATTACATGGTTCAAACACCAATAATTTGAAATTTAAACTGCAAATCCCTCAAACACTATTACTATACTCAGTGTTTTTGCATCTACATTCCTTTAAAAAGGGCCCAGAACTCAAAGAAACTCTAAAACTCAGTTTGTTTGGCAATGCATGTGAGAATATTATACCAAACTCCCCGTTCTGGTATCGGCTCAAATGTAAATGGGCTGGTAGTGAAAAGAGTTCTTTTTGAAATGATGCATCTACAAAGAAACAGCTGGATATGGACTGTTACTACACTCTGATTGTATTTTCTTCTGCAGTAAATACTGTGTAATACTACTGAGAAACTTGATCATTAGTGCACTGGAAGTATCATCAGCAAATCATTGCACCTGCTTCCTCTTTGCAATCTATGGCAACCATGCCTATATTCTGTTGTCCGACTCCACTTTAGGCAACAATTACAGTTTAGTAGTGAAATAGAGAAGTTTGGGCTTTAAACAGGTGATCGTGAGTGACACAATCCCTTCTTGATAAACAGCGAAGACCTTTGGCATGATTTTTAGTTTACCCAATCTGTGTAATTTCACTCAGGATATTAGTCTCAAGTCCTTTTTGCACTATTCCCAAAAAAAAAAAAAAAGAAAACGTGCGACCATCCGGCTTTGAGCATTTTCAGAAAGAAACATTAAAAAGAGAAAAAGATATATGTGAGTATTTTATTCCACTGCCAGACAACGGGCAGCCAAATCTCAGTCCATGCTTCGATCTATAATAATCCAATATTGTAGCCTAATTATCTCAGAGTAGTGCTTATCACAAGCTACGGTCCTACACAGCATACAAGATGAAGCGTGATGCCAAGCCTTTATGCTGCCGTAGCCAACAAGTTCGTCCTCTGGGAGATCGTTTTTACAATCATATCTGTAGTTCCTGGAGCTCGAAGCACACTGAGACTGGTAGCGGTTTAAAAACGTAATAATCTTGTTTCAGTCTGTCTAACCACATTTAAAATGTTTAAACATGCCAATTTGGGTGTAAAAACATAGTTTTGTGCAGTCAAATAACAACAGAATATTAGATAAGTTAGAAAAGCTTTTGATCTGACAAGAACTAAAAATTTCAAAAACCTTCTTTCCTCCAAGATGGTTCCTACCTTTTCAATAACAGTTTATGGTAAAGTGAAAGAACAGTCGCCCCAAAAGAATCCCTACCTTCCAACTTTTAATTGGACACCTTCATTATGCAGAACTGTTACAACACCCTGACACAGAGTGTCAAAGTATCTTAGATGTGCTTTCTGCATCCACTAGATGAAACACTGATAAGAGTGTTTGTTTACAGGAAGGAGAGTCGAAGATCAAAGATTCAAGACCGAGAATGTGACAAGTACTCACAGCATTCCAAGAACTGTTTTAGCCTTTCAAACACAGCATTCAGGAAACCCTGAAAAGGAAGAAAGGAAGAGAGGGTGAGATAAGTTTCATCTTTCTTTTAGATTCCAGCAGCTGAATCACTCCTGATTGCTTCAAAAGTGCTCCAGAGGAGATAAACTAGCCGACGAATTGCATGTACGTGGGCACACTTGCCTTTGTGCTTATGAGTATAAATAAAAGTGCCGAGCTACACAGTATGCGAGAGAATCAATTTTCAGTTGCTCTGCTGTAGTAGCAGCTTAGCATGAGAAATTAGATGATAGATGGAGGTGCTATCCGTTTTATTCGGCATTAATGTTGAGCCATGAGGTCAACAGCAGTCTCATTAATCACACGTACCAAAAACGCATTTCAGCCAGCAGCTGAAGTTTCAACGGTATTAGAAGGGAGGGGGGGGTCACACGTAAAGCACAAATGAGAAGTGGGTGGTGGATGATGAAGAACACAGTTCACAACAGACACTTGTTAAGACACTGGTGGGATTCTGATAAGAGGTTCTTAGAAAGGGAACAACGTGAAAAAAGGACTATACTGAATAAGTTATGAAATAGGTTGGACAATTAAAAAGTTGGGAGAGATGACCCAAGAAGGAATTAAAAAAGGATTAAGTCATCAAAAGGCGTCAGCAAAGTAAAAAAAAAAAAAAAATGCTGAAAACCTTGAGAGGACGTAAGCTCAGTTAGAACTTATTCTGATGAAAATCTAAACTAGAACACATGATCGCAGATAAAAGAAAGAGACAGACAAAACCCAATATACGAATGAAAAAAATTAAATGCTAAAATTTGTAGCCATTAGGGCTGTTGACTTTGGTCGTTTAGTTGACTAATCAATCAATACCGTCTTGGTCAACTGACATTCTCATTGGTCGACCAGTTTCATTTTATCTTTCCACCAATAAAGAAATTTTCATTGATTGACCTTGATATTTATTCGTTCATAAGCAGTTATATATATACTGTATCTGTATTCTAAATATAATTAGCCTTTGTTTAATCCCCAACTTTAAATGCTTTAATTTACCCGTTAGGCTATTCTGTAACAGTGCCAGAGTTTAGCGCACTGTAGAATGCTCAGAAACTGCACCAGTGACTGACTGCACAAAGCATGGATGCTGCTTCGCCCTCAGTAAGGAATGCAGGTACACGCTCAGAAATAGAGGTACGAGACAAGTACATTTTTGTACCTATAGGTAAATTGTTCCCGCAAAAGTACAATATTGGTCTTTAAAAGGTCAAAAATGTCCCTCTGAGGGTTAAAATTGATATAAAGTACAAATTTGTACCATTTCAACTGCACCTTCAACCCTGGCCAAGGCTGGTTAATCTCCCTTTTATTAAGTTTCATCCATCATTTTCAATATTATGTTTCAGAATGTTGGTTTAAAACTGCAAAACGTGGCATAATTTTACTGTTTTAGTGGAAAAACTTCATAAGGTACAAAAATGGACCTGGACTACAGGGTACACCCCGAGCGACAAGAAGGGTACAAATTCTTGTCTCGTACCTCTATTTCTGAGAGTGTAGTTCTGCTGTATTCCGTTAGAATGCTACTTGTTTTGGCTGTAGTCGACAAAATGTCCGGCAGTTTTAACAGTTATATTTTAGTTATATCTCTCTGCGTCAAAATTCGACTGGTTTCGGCAGCAACTCATTAATATTCACTATTTGAATTTGCTTGACTCAGATTGGCTAACAAACTAGCCTATGAGAGCAAGGTATAGTGTTTCCTGCCCCGCTGCACATGGCAACAGCTCACATACTCTCTTCCGGTTTGCTACATCTTATGCTACAACTTTTAGCTAGGCAGCATGCTAGGCGTGGTTTCAACTGCGGGAGCTGATGAATACTAACGAACAAAGGAGTTGTGATGAAACAGATACAGGCCGTTCAAACTCGGGAGAACTCGGGTTTTATCACCACCTGCGTAGTTTGAGAGATTAAAACTGAAAGAGAAGTTGTTGACCTGTTTTCACACCCACTATGAAGGTAAGAACACCTGTGGAGCTAAAATATTCAACAGAAACCTCAGAAAAACAGTTTTTAAGGGAAGGGCCTCTTTAAAGGTGGTAAAGAGGATTTTGCCCCGAAGCTCAACGGCCATTTATTTCAAGCCTCACCAGGGCTATGATTTATGTATATTGTTACTTTTTCTTTAGGAAACCATAAGTACAAGACCGTTACAAGTCGATAAAATGATTTTAAAGTAAATTTGACATCAAAATTTGCTTTATCATCTTTAATTTTCAAAGAATTGTATTATTATTATTATAGCGTTGTGTTATTGATGTTTTTTTGTTGTTGTTGTTTTTTAAAGGCTCTATGACAATTGTTTAATAAATGTTCAATCAAAATGCAAGTTTTTTTTAATCTACTAATCATTGCACGGGACAGGAAAATAATTATATAAATATACATAAGAAATATAAATGTGTGTAAAAAAAAAGAAAGCGATATTTAACCATGAACTGAATAAAAATGATCCAAAATGAATACAATATTGTTCCCATGTAGCAACACTCCTGTAGTGCTCGTTAGCTATGTAACAAAACCTTGAAAATCAATTTATTATGCAGAATAAGTTTTAAATATTTCATGTCGAGGCACCCTGCATGAAAACTGGCACAGGTTCTCCTTCCTGGAGTCGGTGTTTTCTATCCCTGCAAAAGCTCTCCGGTGATGCGTCCCCCTGCGATGACTGGAAAACAGACCTCAAATGTCTGAAACGATCATGTCATGTGTGAAGAGACTCAATGCAGAACAATTCTAAACTGCAGAGCCAACAATGAATGTCAAACTACTGCCACAGGGCTGTGACACAACAAGCAGAGTTCAAAAAGCAGTGCCAAACAAAGACAGATGGCTGCACTGCTCATCTTTTTCAAAAGACTTGAGTCTGAACACGCTGCACAATAAAATCAATAATATACACATGAGTAACTGAGTCTGTGTGAGAGGAAATAACTACTGAGTCTTCTTTGTGTTCCAAGGAACATCACACGGACAGGAAAACTTTACTTTTCACTTAAGATTGGATTATAGGTTGGGAAAAAAGGTTGCACCAAAAATGTAATTACCAAAAACATCAAATGAGGAAACAGATGTGGAACGAACATGTTGTCCCATTGTGTTACTAAGACACCTTTTGTTGGGTTCGCTCTTATTTATTATCTATTTTTATAGATTTGCGCATGAATTTTTCCATCAATTCTTGTTGTGAGATAAACAGAAATCTCCTAAATAAATCATGCTGCTGGATGCCGTAATACTGCAGCTATACTTGGTGTTTCAAGCCAAAAGGGCCAAAAATATTTGAATCTAAAAACTTTTGAGTGTTGATGTTGGTCCACCTCAAACGTAAGTTTATTTGCAGCCAAATTATTCACCCATTTCGACTCTGATCGTGGTCCTTGAGAGCCACAATCCTGTGTGTTGTAGACATTTCTCTGCTTCATTTCTCTCTTCCTATGTTTACTTGTTAACTAAAACCAACATAAAAAATAATAATTCCTGTAAAAGTAGTACATTCCTTCATCAAATAAACGTCGTTCAGTAAACAAAGTAACCAGAATCTGGAACTGGGGTTGAAAGAACTGGAACATTTTGTAAAAAAAAAAAATAATAATTTCATCAACTCTCAGCTCAGAGGAAACCAAAGCACATAGCAGAGATTATTTTAAACCCGATTTAAACTAAACTGAAATAACAGTTTAATAGAGTGGAACTTTTTTCCCACACTCAGACGAGGAGAAGAGCTCAAACAGAACTGTTGACTCTTTGAACCAAGACAAGGCTTAAGGCACTTTCAATCATCGAAGCCACACATATTTTGCACGCTACAACTGGAGTTATTTTTAACCCAAAACAGGAAGAAGAAAAAAAAATCTGCCATATAGAAAAACACAAGGAAATAAAACAGAAAGGTTATAAAGACAGACACAGTCAGCTGAAACTCACCATCACTTCCATGTTGTGTTGCGGCTCTTGAAATCCATGAACTGTCAATTTGCGAAGCACTAAAATAAGAGGGGGGGGTGAATATTTAGGATCCTCACCTACTATAAATTACATCAACAACCAGTGATTCAGAACTTACTGACAGTTTAAAACAGGAAAACATGAGCACGTATGTGAAATAAATCACTTATTTATAACAACAATTTCCTTTCTGTGTGAGCAGATTACTGAAGCTCCTTTGCATAATAACGAGCTTCTGTTTTGTGTTTAAATATGCGACTATCTGAGGTTGTGTGTGCGTGTGCATTTGTTGCTACCTTTTAGGGAGAGCAGCGTCCTCTCCAGTGAGCTGAGCGCTGCAGCTTCGTCTCTGGCACACACTTGTTGGAGGAAGCAATCGGTGTGATGACTCCACAGGGAGCAGGCAAAGCTGTAGATGCCTGACGCCAGCTGCCAATAGTCATATTAACAGTAACGTCAGTTAGACAGCATTAGTCCTGATTTGAACAGGCCGAACAAAAGGAATTAAACAGATTAACATGCACGCAAACAGCTTCAGAGTTACTGATATCGATGTATTTGTACAGAAACGGTTCAGGTGTTATTTAATATTCAGTTTTCGTTAATTTTTTTTCTTCTTAGATAATAGCGAATATCTTAAAAACTCCCAACATTTAAAACATGTTGTAATTGTAGAGTGAGGACGAAAAAAATCAGATCTGACAAACAACTTGTTGAAAAAAAAGAAAAAATCCTGCTTTGACAGCACCAGCTGTAAAATATTCTTTCCAGAGACTGTAAGATTAACTTTTTTCCCAAGAGCTTGTCCCTTTTCATTCTTCACCTCTTAAACTAATCCAATTTACGGAAGCTGAAACTGATAAACAATCTTCTTCTCTATTCTGGAAGTTTTAACAAATGAACTGATTAATCTTAACTCATTACGGTAATAAAGTAGCTAATGACCAAAAACATGGCTAGTTAGAAAACTGAATATGTCCGCAAATGGCCACATTTACTTTAGTGTTTTCAAAATATATTGGTATAATATTTGTATGTATGTATACAAACTGCATTTCTCTGGTTCGGGTGATTTATCCTGTCAGACGTCAGGAGATTAATTAACACCCAGGAGCAGGAAGGGATTCTAGGATCTATTGATCACTAATGTAACCCGCCCCCCAAACCAGTGTTTGTCATAATTTGGATAAATAATTCATGGCTGGACAGCTCCTCCTTGTTTTCAGTCAGCGTTTCTCTTGAACAGAGTTCTTGTTTTCCAGCTAGGGGCTCAGAGCAGCTGTCTGCCTCGCCTGCTGACAAACAACACCTCTGCCAAGGAGGGGAGCAGTACTGATACTTCTCACATGCATGACACCCAGAATGCACTAGGATTTAACGGTCTCAGACGGCATTTACAGTCTCCATGGCGACCATCCGCCGCACATTAGGCTCCTTTTTAAAAATACAGGGTGAAGCGGCTGAGTCTCCTAACCACTTCGTGGTTCAGCTCTGACGACACTCGGGTTACACGGCGAGCTTCCGTCTCTCTGGCTGAATGGAAACACGCAGCTGGTCCAGCTGGACTACAAGGCAGGAGACACTGCTGTCAAGTCGTATCCCAGAACAAAAACACAAAACTTATGTTCACACCTTTATTTACTTAATAATTAAAAAGATATTTTGCACCCTCAAATAAAAAGCCAGGTTGTGTTTTTCCTCCCTGCTTCCATTCAGGAGGATTTTGGATCCTTGTACCTTCATTTTTTATTCTGTTCAACTAAAGACTCTAGGACCCTTTGACACAGTCTTTTATCTATTAATATAAATTTTACTTTAAAGGTTTGTTTAGATTTTTATCTTATTTATTTCTTTCATTTATAAGCTAGAAATTGTTTTGGGGGGGAATTAAAAATGTACATGAAAGTAAAGATCATGTATCTAATATACATTATATAATTCCAGATAAACTTTTAACCTTTTCTAGTAATAGAAAAATATTTTAAAATATTTTAAAATGTATATTTATATTTAAAACTATAAGATGCATATTACATAAGACTAATGAATCTACAATAAAGAAACATCAAAGCATGACGAGGCAAAGTAAATGAGCTTTGCAGAACACAGATGCATAAAAAGATGTCTGATAGAATACACAATACATACAACAGACACTTTTTTTGTTGTTGTTGCCAGGAGATAAACTAAAGCGCTACGTCTGTTGTTCAGCAGGCAGGTAATCACACAACATGTGTTTTCGCATACATAAAAAGATTTGCCTCAGTGTGGCTGAGAGGGAGGCTTCTCACAGATTAATGTAATATCCTGAGGTGGACAACAATCACTATCAAGACCCCAGGTGGGACAATGAACTGACAAATATGATCAACCAATAAGAGAAGCTCTGCCACAAATAACGTTCTGTTCTCTTTGTTAACAGCTGACAGAAACCTTAATGGATGGAGACTGACAGCTTTGATTCATTCTGTTGTAACTTAACATTTAGAATCACAGAAAAGTTATTTACTTGACTGGAAAACACGGATGAAAGAAATGCTTGTGTTCCAAATATTGAGTTTGGTGAATTATTGCAGAATCATTAAGAGAGTGAATTACAGTCCAACCAAGAATCCAATATGTTCCCAACCTCTGGGTAAATGTGTTCCTCCTGTTTCAGAACAAAGACAACAAAAAGGCAAATATCAAGAAAAGCAAATCATTTCCTTTTTTTATAGAACTGATTTCCTATTCAGCTCACGCAAATAAGAGAAACAACATTCCTGGAAGGAGCACTGTGTTTTATTCATCTGTTTAGGAACAATATGAAATGTTAACGGAAAGCTAAGTTTAGTTTGTGAACAACAAACAGCTGAGCGGTAGTTCTACAGATAGATGTAACTTGTTAATGACAGAGGACACGAGGGGAGGAGCGTTTCCACGCTACTGTTTGCATCATACCAGTTTTACTACTTTGAGTAATATTTATTTAAATGAGACATGAGAGAATTTGTATCTAATTTTATATTAAAAAAACTGTATTTTTAAGAGTTCTTAGATGTATCAAACCTTTACATTTTAATCAGTTGGAAAAGCCACACATGAACAGTAAAAACCATCAAAGTCAGCGTTTTAGCACATTTAAAAGTCTGTAATTTCTCTCCATGCTGTCCATGTGTAACTAGATTCATACAGAAATTAAATAAAGCTGGAATGACATTGGTTGCCAATTAGCATATTTATTTTAGCGCTGCACCCTTGTTGCATTTTTCCTAGCAACAGCCATCGTCATCCGTTTACATCTGGCTGCTTCTGTCCCTTCTCACTGCTGAATTCCTAATAAAGTTCTTCTTATTTACATATTTTCTGTTTGACATCAGACAATTCAACGAGTCTGCAGTCGTGAGAGAAACATGCACGTTAACCAAAAGTTACACTTAAGACCTTTTTAAACTCCTGAAAAAAGGGACAAGCATATTCCATGTTAATAAAAAGACTTTCAAATAAATGTGATTCCACAGTTCACTCACATCTTTGTCGGCTGCTAAACAGGAAAAAATTGTTACCGGTAACTTGAAGGACTGAAAAGGTTTTCTGGCTCTTCTCAAAGTCGATGCCCCGCGGACAGAAATGAAAGATATTAAAGTGTTTCAATTTAAAGAGTCTAATGTGTGATTCGTGGTCCTTTTTCTGCTCGAAAGCAGTGACTGTTTGACAAATATGTCCCATTCCAAAAGGGCCAGCGGTCAACTACGTGCAGGCCAAGATTTTGTGACGAATAGACAAGAACAAAATTGTTGGTCACAGAAATAAATTTGAATCTGTCAAGATAAAGTAAATAAAAATGTACTTAAAAATCAATAATCATAGGTTCATGACTAAAGGGGCGGAGCTACCAGAGGGCAGGAAAGGAGATTGGTAAATTGGTCTCAGAGGGAGATAATTGTCATTTATGCCAAGATATGATAACTACTCAAGTAAAATACAATTCATGATTACATCACAAAGACGTCCCCCTAGGACTGAACTGCTAATAGACTAGCAGCAAAAAAAAACAGCATAATAAGCAAGATGAAATGAGTTTAAAGAGCGAAACCCACCAGGGAAAGTCTCATCAGTGGAAAAAAAACTGAATGACATTAAAAAGACCAGAACACGAGAGGAAAAGTCTGACCTGGAGGATGGAAAATCTCTCCAGTTTATAAAGATGAAGAGTCAGAAGTCACAGCTTATGCATAATTCCATGTTTTTTCCAGTCACATATACCGTAGTGACATATCTTAAACACCCACGCGCTGCCTCACCGTCCTCCCACCGTCTCATTAGCTCTGCATCTGGTGGTGCACCAGCATGTAGGTCATCATCACATGCACTTTGAATCATTTTGTTTTTGGGATAAAGAACAAGATGCTAACAGGATTAGCCTTCACATCTGGAAATATCTCGAGCAGCGTGTGAAACTCACACAGAAACAACAGCTATTTCAAAAGACTCTTAATTCTGACACTGAAACTAAAGTTAGTAATTTATTTCTTTAATTCAAGTAAAACAGTCAATAAAAAAAGGAGTATTAGTAAGTTCAATTCTTTTGATGTATAGAGTGAGAAGACTTTATGACTTTATTTAACGAGAGTTCGTGTAATAAGAATTTAAAATGCACAAAGTGTAACACACTGAGCGTGTTATGTTTGAAGGAGCACCGCGCAGGTTATTCAATGTCAACGTAATAACGACATCATTTAAAAGGTGCTCAGTTTAATCGTGCTTGGACCCACTTTGATTGCACTCGTCCCTGAAGGAACAGGTTTTAGCCAGGACTTTTTGGCAGGAAGTCTCTGCCTGTTATCCAAGATTTTATTTCCTCTCATTCATAGTTTCTCCTGTCCAATGATCCGTCTCTTCCTCCTTCTGTCAGTCCCATCGTCTCACTCATGGTGTTTGTTTTAATATTTATTCAGCCAAAAATCGTTTTTTTATATTTATTCAAGTTGAATTTTTTTTTTTTTTGGTGGTTGTTGAAAATACAAACAAATTCCTTCAACACGACCTTACAGAGAAAACACCAACCCGCCGCCAGACGTACAAATGATTCTGTATGACGTTTCTGCTTGAGTCGTGCAAACAAACAGTCACATAGAAGGAATGCTGCTGCTAACAATGTATACACATGCTGCACAGCATCTCCTTCAGACAAACGTGAACCCGACTCTCTTACTGCTCATCATCTCTTTGAAAAACAGGTTGATGAAAAATTCATACGGTTTAAAAAAAAAAAAAAAAGCTGCAAAAAACAGCAACAAGTGTTTCTCTTTAAGTGCACATGCAAATGTATTCTTCAATAATCAAGTGTTAAAGATCCCAAAATAAATAATGAAATCAACACCAGTGAGACGGTAAAAGGCAAAGGCGACAGCCTCAGGAGCTTCTGATACTGGGAACTTACGTCCTGGAAAAGACGTCGGTCCTGCGCCAGACGCTTTGATGCCAGTGTTTTGGTGACGTGATAGAAGGTTAGGAGAGCTCTGTGCTGCTGCAGGCCATCCTGACCCTTCACAGACTCCAGCAGAATTGGAATGAGCTCCGGCCACTGCCTGGGGCAGTCCAGGCGGGCCACCTTGGCTATCAGTACCGCGATCTGGGTTGCTATCTGTTGAGAGGAAAAAATAATAACAATAACAGCATGGAGGAGAAGATAACCAGAGGCTAACCATTAATACAAAAGAAGGTGGTTATGCTAGAGGGGAAAACCAAACTGATATTTATCTCAAAGATTTCAAATGTGTTCAAAATCTATTTTGGATGTCCGCTGAACAGTTTGGAAAGACACAAGACAGTGAAGGAGACAGATTTTTGTTAGGTTGCTCAAAGTTTGAAATTTGTGTCCTTCCAAATAGTTCAAGTCATATTTGTAGCTTTTTAATGTCCATATTTTCACTTCAATGCACATAATATATTCTAGCTAATAGGGATATCCGGATCCGATCACGTGATCGGAAATAGAGCTCGATCGCGTAGTTTAAGACTCGATCGGAATCGGTTGTTACCTCCCGATCAGGACTCGGACATATATATATATATATATATATTCTCATTAGTTTTTAACACATATACACCTTTTCGTGTGACGTCAGTATCCGGGACAGTTTCCCTCGCAACCCGCAGCCGCCATTTTAAGAGGGGATGCGTTTCCATGACGACCGACCGCAACGTGTGTGAAAATGTGAATGTTAACAGTCCTGTAGTCTACACAACAATGGAGAAGATGAGGACCTTTAAAATCCTTGGTGCGTATATTTTCTTCGAGGTAAGCTTTTTTAATTGGCTCTGGATGATGTGTTGAGAATGCTGCCACGTTAGCGACACTAGCTTCGCTAGCCGCGTTAGCATGAGTTCCAGTATTAGTTTATAGTCATATTAAATCCCTATGATATTATCTTAAACTCATTCATGAAGTGGAGGTGATCACTTACTGGATGCAGAAGACAGCCCATGATCATGTCACTCTTTCTGCAGTGTCTGCCGTTCTGATCTGCTTATTTAATTACATAACGTTTTATTTAATAACGTAATGTCCGTCCACCGGTTCGTGTGCGTTCGGACTGTTTGCGTGCTCACAGTACAGAAATGCGCTCTCGTCATGTTCGTTTTTACACACAAGTAACAACTTCATGACTCCCTGCCGTGAAGAAGCCCAGGGGAAACCTCAGTGCTGGAGTGGTCGCTGTCGTCCCAGGACTGCTGGCTGTCCCGTCCCTGCAGCTAAATATTAAATAGGGTGAATTAAATACAACATAAGGAACGCCCTGGATCTGTTTATTTGCTCATTTTTTTTTCATTTTTTAATGTAAAATCGGATCGGGACTCGGTATGTAACCAAAATCAAATGACTCAGACTCGCACTCGAGGTCAAAAAATCTTGATCGGGACATCCCTACTAGCTAATGTGTTTGTAGAATTCTTACACAGTTAGTGGAAAAATTCACACCAATATAGCTGAAAATCTTGTTGTCTCCTGTGTGAGCAAACTGCTGGATGGAGCTCAACAAAACTCCAAACAAGTCTTCAACAGATTTGAACAAAACATCGACAACTTCATCACTTCTCGACATGGTCTTTAAAACTTGTGACCCAAAGGCAGCAGGCAGTAGGATTCAGGTAACAGAAGTCTAGGACTTTCACTTAACTGAGTCAATTTTACTTTTAACCAGCCAGTTTATTTTTCCAAGAATCAATAAGCTGCCGTGATTTCCAAGAAAGTCGGATATGTTCACGAGGTGTTTTGATAAAAGAGCTTTTAAATGTAACCTGCTTACACAGTCAAAGAGAACCTATAATCCCTTCTGATGTTTAAGAGGAAGAGCTGAGACATCTAAAACATACACAAATCTTTAGTTTTTCAGTTCCAGTCTTGTTTTCCCCAGTCCACCCCCTACTGACCTGATTGACAGGCTCATTAAAGTTTGTGATAAGACCAGCACGCAGTGATGTCTTCTCCTCTTCTGATAATGCACTATGAAGAAAACAATCATACAGATATTCAAAGGAGGTGCAGAAACAGGAAGATAAGAATAAACCTGCACAACGTGGTGTGAAACACTTTTCAAATGCCTTTTAGCTGAATCTGATGAGTCCTGGGGCATTTAACTTGTTATCATTTGCAGACATATACATATAGATACTGGAGAAGAGGAACAGGTAATTAAACAAATCCAAAACTTCAACCCAGGACATAGTTGGTGAAGGTGAAATGCTCCCCGTGCAGCATTATGACGACAGGGAGCCAGAAGCCCTGCCACTGGTGAAAGCAGCACAGATCCTAAGAGACCTTTTCTCATCTCATTTCCATTTCTATACATGCAAACCACTTTAAGTCACTGACAATATGGTGAAGACATCAATTTGTCAACCTGTAATGAGACTGAATAAATCACTTCCTACCGCTACATTTAACAGAATTATGCAAATGTACCACAATTTCCAACCGCTCTATGCAATTATATCAACATGCATAACATTGAAAAATGATCAATCGTGTAAAGAAAATTTTAAAAAAATAATTAAAAATTGGGGTTTCAAAGTTAGGTGAACACCTAATCTTAATGGAACGAAGCAGCTCTGAAAGACTTTTTCTTGCTGGAAACAAACTGCCGTCACTATTCGGGAGGAGTTTCCAAAATATCCCTTAACTTTATGAGAATTTTCATTTTTGCTTGTTGGAAGCATTCCACTGCATTACATTTGGGGAGTTCAAATACTGTGTGTACAATATGCAGCTCATAAACCCCACTGTAACAAGGAGAAACTACTTCTCTAAAAACCTTGAACTATTAAAAAAAAAAAAGAGAGACTTTTTTTTCTTTTGCTGCTTGAAGTTTTTATGCTCTGAGCTCTGGGAGCAGTCTGCCTGGAGGATGTCAGATGAGTTAAAAGCATTCTGACTCATATTCAGATTTTAAAACTTTATGTTTTTGGGTTATTTTATGGCTATTTTTATATTTCTCTTGAGCATTTGCTTTACTCTTCATATTTGTACGATCCTATTAGCCTGAAATTGCTTTTGATGAACCTGTAAAATGAAACCAAGTGGAAGAAAGATAAAGCATTGGGTTAGATTATTTAAAAGCATGTTTAGTTCATAATCTCAACATTTTAGACAAAGTGACCCTTTCAAAGCAGAACCTTGTGTTCGTCACAGCAGGATAATGAACAGATTAGTCAATGATGCACATTAACAGAGTTTTAGTTATTGCATCTTTCCATATCATAAAACCAAAAATTTGTCGTACTTTTATCAGCCCACACATCAAAAGCTTGAGTCGGTGACGGTATGTGGGTGCATTAGAGTTCAAGACAAAGGTAGCGTGCACGTTACTGCTGCAGGGTATATGCAGGCTCTGGAGATATGTACTGTATGAAGCTATTCGGTTAACATGTCCCATATTTCAGGCAGAAAACACCAAATATAAAAGGTTCATTCCAAGAATCTGAAACCATATTAAAATAAACTAAAAGCTAAACTTGCAGGTCTGCAATCCAGGTCTGTCTTTTGACACGATATAAAACCAGAAAACCCTGCAAACCTACAAGAAGAAGAAACAGAAAAAACATTCTTTGCTAAAAAAAAAAAAAAAAAAAAAAAAAAAAAAACTCCCCTCGGTCTCAATTAAACCTTGAACAAGAGTTAAAGGAGGTCATGCTGTAAAGTATGACCCTCTCAACAGTTTTTAGAAAGCGTTGTGGGATCAAAGTTTAAAAGAAGCAACCACTGGTTTAAAGGAACGTACTGGTAAACTCAATCGTTGCCACAACTTGAAGAACCACTGGGAAAATACCCCGTTTAACATGACGGCAGGGACTCGGTGTTAAAGAAAACAGAAATCAGCTTGCTGTCATGTGATGACGATGCCTGTTTTTATTGGACAATCTGTGTAAAAAAAAAAAATTCCCCAAGCTACAACAGACCTAGTGGTGAGGATATAAGCATATATCATTAAAAGTATATCTACATTATGCTTTTAATAAACTTCATCTTATGTGCAAATTGTTATAGAAAAATGTATATTTCTTCACAGAAGATGCCCGAGTATCCAGAACATCTCACGCTGTAATAAAGTTTTAACTTCTCCAGCTTCTCCAACCAACATGAGGGAGAAGCAACAGCTGAGTTTAAATCCTGGTGGTTCTCGCTTACAGCCACCGCGCTTCTCTGGTCCCGAACCTAATAACTGCGTTCTAAAATCCTGTAAGAGGTCTAGAGGGTCTTCCTTCATAAGCAACTGCACATTCCAGCAGCATGCAAGCTGATTTTTGTTTTCATCTTCATAATAACTGCTGAATTTATATTTGAGGAGTGGGAATTTATTACTAAAGAATCAGAAACAGCGCCGTGTCGTCATTTAGTGTCTCATTTAGTGTTCTGGATAAACAGCTGTGACACAACTAAATCGCATAAAGACTATACTAACGTACTGAGATTAAGCGATCATTGGTAAGAAGAGAAAAAAAAGAAAAGCGTAGTAATGACCTGGAGAGGCCACAGAGTGATGAGGCACATCTGATCACCCAGTGAATTTACAAGCAAATGTGCATTTAGAATCTGGCAAATAAAACTAATCAAGCACCCAAAGACAAACAGTTGGCCTCGAGAAACCCCCCGAAAAATATAAAATCCTAGTAAATACGCATTAATGACTAAACAGAGCAAAAATAAAAGTGTAATGATATGTAAAATCGGGTTGCGTGAATGGGTAAATGCAAAACCTTGTAGTGTGAAAGCGCTTTGAGTGGTCTGAATGACTAGAAAAGCGCTATACAAATACAGGACGTTTACCATTTAAAATCATTCTAAAGAGTTAAAAAAAGGAGAAAGATGAGAGCAGGTTCTAACAGGTTAAAAGAACAAAAGGGAAAAGAACAAACTAAGAGCACTTAAATCTCTTAAAACAGACAAAGAGATTAGGAGAGATGAATAAAGAGAGGACATCAGGAGATAAGACAGAGTAAAGGGTCAAGACGAGATGAGACAAAAAGCCTTTAGATGGAAGAGAGAGAGAGTGTGGCTGACAGGAAGCAGAGAAACATGCAGGTACTTACTGAGGGGCCACTCTCCTCCAGTATCTGTCAATGCCATTTTTAAAGTACAGCACAGCCAACCACCTGACATTCACATCCAGCATGTGGTTATTAAAGATATTCTGCAAAACACAAGAATGCACATAGTCATAGTCATCCCTGCTTCCATCGCTCAAACGAGCAACACCAGACAATTCAAGGACTGACCCAGTTTCATGACGTGGAACGGCTACACCAGCGAGTAAAAAGGGTAATTATTCCAACTAAAGCAGCACAGTGGTGTGATTAAAAACAGAGCATGATAATTTTTGTAACCAAGGCTGTCACATATTTGAGATTTAACCATCTGTAGCTGCTCTGACACGTTCGAGCTGTAAACTGAAGCCACAAACCCAGAACACATGGCAGAGTACATGTGTATTCAGAGCTGTTTGCCTTCATATGAGAGAAGCAGGAGCACTGCAAACTGCAGCTGCACAATCCAAATATTTACTTCCAATCTGTCAACTACCACTATGATTTTATTTAATCTATCATTGAAGATATTTAGCAGGTTCTGCTTTCTTTCAATCAGCTGATGCCTGGTAATATTTGGCCCATCAGATGTGATGAGTTTTTGCAATTCTGTTTATATTTCAACAATAAGAAAGAAACGAGGCCAAAATGGTACCTGTGGGGGAGTTCCAAGATAAAAACCCATGTGTTTCAGTCAAACATGGTGGTGGTGGTGTGATGGTCTGGGACTGCTTTGAAACCTGGAGGATTTGCTCTAATTGACACTACCGTGACTTTTTATCTGTATATGCTGAAGGAGAATGTTCAGCCATCACTTACTTCTTCACAGAAACGGGTTGGTTTGGATAGTTTTATACTTTTCTTTTTTTAATTAGAGAACTCAACATTTAAAAAGTGAACTTTGTCTTTACTCAGTTTGTCTAAAAATTAAAAGGAACAAAAAAAGGAAAAGAGAAGAACTTTGTTGAACATGATGAATCTGGAACTCAAGAGATAACGGTGCATCAAAAAAAAACAAAACCGGATACACAAAAGTATTTGAAGAATGGCTAGTAAAGTCGGTTCAGATTGGGTTCTGGGTGTCGTAAAGCTGCCTGTTCATACGTGCACGTATGCACTTGACAGCCGGAGATTATCCACATGAAATATTCAGTATGGAACTTGGATTAAGCACATAGAAACAGAAATTTATACCAGATTTGCACTAATTACTGTTGTTTAAAGCACATTAAGCTCTCCATATGCTTAAAAAAATTGTCCTTTTTTTAAAATATTTTGGCTTCAACATGATGATGTGCATCCTTGTTACTTTTATTTTACACAACATCCTACTATTGATAAAAAAAAAAAAAGGACAATTTCTTTGCTAAGAACAGTTCTTAGCTGGACGCAGCACATACTGAGCCAATTTTCTTTACAAATTGCACCGAGATGAAAGTGAAAATCCACATATCATCCGAGCCTGACCAGAACAGTAAACAGTTTTTTTTCCTCTTAAAACATCTGGGTAATCTCTCTGGTGGATTGCACTGTGTATGTATGTTTCAACAACCGTAGAATATTAACAAATACCATCTGCGTGAGGAAAATTTCTCCACATAAATTTTTATGAAACTGCTCAATGGAGATTTGAATAATTCTTTAACACAAATCAATCGCCGGCTGCCAGATATTCACAGCTGTCTCTATGTCTTTAACCCTGAAATCTACCTCTAACTTCTTATTAAACTCTAACTTGCTGTAATTAAAGTCTAATCTTTAGACGAAAAAGCCGAACCCTGAACTTAGGTTAGCAGTACTGTGCTTCAACCACTATCATTAGAAACATGTTGCATTATTAGAGTTATCACAGGACATAGTAGGAAGGATCTGGTTTTAATCAGATGAGCTACGGCTCATCAATATCTCCAGAATGTTCTGAGATTCACAGTTCTAATGACGTACATACTTCTGATAGCTCACTGTATCAGCATCTATAAGTATAACCAACCAGTGTTTTTACTTGGGAGTCTCATCACAAATGACTTACCATTTGTCTGACTACTCTCACTTCATGCATGATTTTATAATAAATACGTTTTTGTAAAATTCACTCGCTTGATTCATTCGTATGGAATATTTCCACAACAATATGGACGAGCTGCTGCCGAAGCAGTCTGACAGAACGAGCAGGAACCAGCTGAATTTTGACCCAGACAGATTGAAAGGTCTGTTTATCAGAGTTTCCTGATGTTTTTAGATATAAAATGTTTTATATTACTGGTTAATACTTAAGAAATACCACAAAGTCCTGAAATTTGTATGAAATGGCCTCTTCCCTGCTTTTATAGAGGTGGTCACACTTGCTGAATTTTCCTCTTAAATCCCATGGAAGCAGCGTTTTTTTTCCACACACAGCTTTCCTAATTTGAGTTTCATTCGTGTTTATTAAATAATGACATCTGATTAATAAAGAATTTTGATGTTGTGATACACCCAAATATTGAAAGAGGATATACTCTGACTCACCAGAAGTACTGAATAGAAGCCTGGCTGGGTCTCCCACTGCCGGAGCTGCTCCTCTGCAGGCTTCAGCACAGCTGTGTCCTGACTGGTGGCCTGGGTTAACGCCTGCAACACCACAGAACTGGCACCCTCTATATCCATAGCTGGATATATCTACGGGAAAATATGAAAAAGAGAGTGCAGGAGAACTTTTTTTGTTTCCATTTGTGAAAACTTTCAGAAGAAAAAGAAATGTTGACGTTCCAGTTCAGGGTAAAAACTAAAGGATAAAACATCAAAAGAAAGCAGAGGGAGTCAATTTACATCAACAAAAGTGTCAGAACAAGAATAATTTGCTTTTACTTAAGCTGACTTTATTAGTTCCACCCTGTTTTATAATAGATGAAAAAGTGCTGAAACACAGTGATCGTCTGAATAAAGAAAAACACACCTAATAGAAACAGTTGGAGTCTTTTCTACCACGCAAAGACTTGTTCCACTTCCCAAATATTATTCAAACACCCCACTTTCACACATCCAAAGGTGTTTTTCAGAATCAAAAGCTCCCCTGACTAATTTGTCTTTGCACCTGAGGTGAAAAGATACTGTCAGATGGAGAGATAAAGTATTCTGTAAAAAGAACCCGCGTTCAGATCAGAAATCATTATTTAAAAGAACATGTCAGCATTTAGATGAAAAGGGAAAGTAAAGCAGAGGAATGTTCAGTTGTTTTTTTTTCTCCCGGCAAACAAAAAAAACACGAGTTTCGGAAAACTTACAGGATTATATATAAATATCTAGATTTACTGAAAAATTATCATTTTTAAATACCTGCCTGATCATATTAGTGAAAAAAATGTTAATTTCTAAGACAAGTGACTGACTGGTAGAATGTTGGCAGTGAAGTTGGTAACAACATGAAACAACGCTGCCATCTACAGCCCAGATGCAAATATTCATGTGAATAAGGATTTTCATCTTTCAACCCAAAAATTACTACAGATTAATGTGGCAGTAGTTGGTTGAGGAGAAATTACTGAATAATTTATACAGAAGACTACTTCAGTATGTGCATGATCACAGTAAGACCTGAAGCACCTGACCCAAAGACACATCGATGCCACTAGTCTTATAGCATCATAGCTATTAGATGACTGACCAGTAAATAACCAAACAAAATCAGCTGATGTATAACAGTTTGTATAAAAACAGATGTTTACTTTCTACAGCAACATTAATCAGTAATCCATGTTGGTTGGACATCCTTATGTTATTAATTTGAAAAGATTCATACAAAACTAGTTGCATCGCTGCATCTGAGCTCCATTAATAATCCTGTGACTTGTCACAGTTTCCAATCCAACAGATTCATATTCAGCCTCATGCTGTTTGTTGTTTTCATAAAGGAAAAACTGTCAATTTAGAGTTCATGTGAAGTTGTAACGTTTTAATCTGTATTCACACAGAGAACAGATACTCTATGTGTTTTAATATAATTTGGTAGAAACAAAAGTTTACAAATTGCTAATTATGCACGAACTGCCAATGATGAATACACGTCTTTCTGATGGTGATCGTACCCCTTAATTTTGACACAAATTATTAACTTCAGTGTTGTTGCAAAACAAGCAAACATCCTGACTGGTTGCTGAACTGAACGGCGGCAAAGTCCGGATGCAGGATGATGTACAAGAACAACCCAAACACATGAGATCGTTGTAGTCGTTCCAGTTTTGTCGACAGTCGTCATAATGACAAAATGAATGAATGTAGTTTCTCTTCCTGTGGTACTTTTATAAAGGAAAGTGGTTAAATTTTCCACCTGCAGAGTATGAAGACTGAAGTAGAGTATGACGTTTGAACTGGAATTTTACAATAATTGTAGCGAGGTTGAGGATCAGCGAATGATTTTAAGGGACTGATATTGGCATAAATTCAATAATTCAAATGACGACATCTGTTTTTAAATGTTTTTGTTTCTTATGCAGATGATTAGAGACCAAAATCTAGAAGAGTCTTGACCAAAATTAAATCTATGGAAGTCCAACTCTGTAAAACAGATGATCCAAAAGATTTATTCCCAATCACACTTCACGTCACATGATTAACTCCAGATGACCAACATCAAAAAATCAGACCCTTCTGTGCAGTCATTCCACATGATAAATACACATAAACATAAATACACCGCGCATGCACGCATACAAACACTCGTATGTGTATATTTACAAATAAACATGGACACGCAAATGGGCACGATAGACACACTGGTACACAGGGACTGAAAACTACACACACTGATACATGCAGAGCCCCTACACATACACTACAACACACACAAGCACACAGACACTTAACACATGTACATCCACATGAACACATGCACGCATACGCACGAGCAAACAAATCTTTGTGTATAATTGAGTACTTCAGTATAAAAACTTTCAGAGTGATATATTTTATGAGTATGAACAACATTGATAAATGTATTTGGTCTGTTTTGTTGTTAGTTTTGGTCCGTTTTTGTTGTTTCTTTCTATTTATACATATTACGTCCATTTTTATTGGTAACATTAATGAAATTCAATGGCTAATGTTCATTTTCTTTACAATTAGTTGAAGTCAAGAGATGCACCACCTGCTTCAAAATAGACTTTCAGATTAATAAACTGTTAGATTTATGGGATTAAAGACAACGATCGAAAGCACAAGAAAAAGAGTGGATTAGAGCAGCTCATCAATGCAATGCAACATGAGTTCAAACTGAGTAAATAACATCCAGTGGCAGAGCAACTACATTCACTGAGCACATGTCCAGATTATTACACTAAAATGGGATTAATTAATATAATCTCAGATGGATGACGAGCAGATTTAAATTGAAGAGCAGGATATCACACAGTTGCACAGCAGTTCCACAGAACATGTCCTGCACATGACTGTCAGCACTGGTTTTACTGAGTTCATGGTCATTCCAAGCTAAAGATGATGGTGCAACATCTAATTAATGAATTATGGTTATTAAATGAGCCCTTTGTTTGAAATAGACCGTGTGTTTTTATACTCAGCCTACATTTTATCTGAAACTTGTCTATAGAGTTGTGTGTGTGTTGCAAAGAAACAAGTCCGGATTCATCAGATATGTTAATAATATCATGTTTATCTGGTGATAGAGGGCTGTTTTTATTACTCCTATATTAGATTTATTAGGAAATGCCTTCATTACACAGAACCAAAACAAGCTCCCAAACCAGGTCGTGATAGTCAGACATCAACACAAAAATTCACAACTGATTTTCAGCCATTTTTCGTACAAAGACTGACTTGATTTACTCCAGCGTTACCGGCTGAAACATTACAAAAATAACTCATACATTGATGAAACAGATCAATCTTTATTTGTGTCGATGAACAACACAGCTAACCCTAAGCTAACCTGAGCTATCAGGCATGCTGAACGTCTTCCATCTGAAACCATCAAGGCCGAATTGTGAGATCATCTACGGAGCTGCACAAGAACTAACAGAGGACTCACCCAAAACAAACCCAGTAGAAACCGGAATCTGTGCTCTGAACAGTGTCTGTTGTGGAAGTTCTGCCAGTGAGATGGAAATGCACGCTGGTTGGAATGGCGCAGGTGGCGGCGACGGCGCAGAATAATGACGTATGAGGTTTAGTGAAAGGGAATTTCGACTCTTTTCTGTGAGCCGACTCGATTGGCTGAGCTCACAGAAGCTGGACAGCTCCAAACCAACTATTTATGTTTTAGGCTATAATATCTAGCTTCTGTATTTAGTTATTATGTGTGGATACATGGACACAGTGTACAAACATGTTCAGACTAATCAAAGTAAACTTTATTTCTTGATTTTTGTTTGAAATGTAACTTATTGTTTGGATTTTAGGGCTGCACAATGGCGCAATTGGTAGAGCTGTTTCCTTGTAGTAAAAGGTCCTTAGTTCAATTCCGGGCAGGGGCCTTTCTACATGGAGTTTGCATGTTCTTCCCGTGCATGTGTGGGTTTTCTCCAGGGATTACCATTTCCTCCCACAGTCCAAAAACATGCAAGAGGTTAATTGGCAACTCCACTTTGTCCCTAGGTGTGAGTGTTTGTGTAAATCAGGGGTGTCAAACTCCAGGCCTCGAGGGCCACTATCCTGCATGTTTTAGATGTTTCCCTGTTTCAACACACCTGATTCAAATGAACAAGTTGTTAACAGGCTTCTGAAGGACTTGTTGAAATACAGAGGATTTGAATCAGGTGTGTTGAAACAGGGAAACATCTAAAACATGCAGGATAGTGGCCCTCGAGGCCTGGAGTTTGACACCCCTGGTGTAAATGGTTGTTTGTCCCTGTGTGGCCCTGCGATGGACTGGCGACCTGTCCAGGGTGTCCACTGCCTGTCTCCCAAAGACCACTGGAGATAGGCACCAGCTCCCTGCGACCCTGAACAGGAAGAAGCAGGTTCAGAAAATAGATAGATTGATGTTTGGTTCTTAAGTGACAAGTTACGCCATACCTTTAATCTCTTCCTCACATATTCCATTGTAATTGTCACACTGTTCTTTCCTTTATTTTTAATGTGATTATTGATTCCTGATTTCTTTTGTCCTATAATTATTTTGACCCATTTTTGAACCCTGTTTTCCATCTGAGGTTATGATTGTAGTTCCTCATCACACCTGATTAGTTGCATAACATCTATAAAACAGTCCTGATCCTAGAGATAAGGCTTTGTCAAATGGCAAAAAGCAGTTGTTAGACAGGAGTCAGCTCCCACTGATCACATGAATGAGACAGCATATTTGGCCGGCTCGGTTACCAAAGGCACATCACAACATTGGGGAAATTTGGCCTCAAAGACCAAGAGAGCTAAACCCATGACTGACCACCGGTGGTTGATAAAGTAGCATTTTTTACCCATAATTCCTCTCTATGAAATTTGTGGAAAACAAAAGACTATTTAGAATTTATGTATAAGAATTTGGGAAAAAAAACGTTTAGAAACAGGGACAGAGGAACTATTTTACAACTTTAAAAAATCTTACATGTCTGATAAAGACATCCAGAAAGCAGATACAATATTTAGTGTTTTGACTGAACTGTTTTGAAACACCACAAATTAATTTAATCTCTTTTTTTCTTAAGAATATGGTTGACGGTTTTGAATGCAACAGTTGCCTTCAGATTACCACAAGATAAGCATTTTTAAAATAAAGAGGATTTTTCAAAGGAGGTCATTTAAAAAATAAATAAACACAAACAAGAGCAGGTTTATTGTACAATGCTGATTGCCAGAGGTGATTCTAGGGATCACTGGGGCCCAAAGCAAAAATTCCCTATAGGGCCCCCATTTAACTAGTGTTTGTTATAATTTTAATAAATAATCAATAGTTAGACAGCTCTTCTTCATTTCAGTCAGTATTTCCATTGTTGTCATTTGTTCTGATAATGGATACATGATAGTTTATCAAACAAAATCCTCTTCCACCATCCAGTGGCTGGGGGCCCAAGCAGCTGCCTGCCTGTTGGCAAATAAATTCTAAGCTAATTGCGGATATCTTAATTTACGTTTCAGCTCACTTGTTTGATTACAGTGAATTCAGCTCTGTTTATTCTGTTCTTATGGTTTATTTCGGAGCCTTTTTCAGTTCCAGCCCATAAATAAAAGCAAAAAGGTTTTTCTTTCCATTTTTTAGGTTCAATAAGTTAAAATAGAAGTTTGGAAGAAATAAAAATGAGAGCTTGCATTCATTTTTTTTTACTTAACGGAAGTTACATAACTTCTTTACAGCAAATCTCAATCACTAAGTAACTAATAACATTTATAAACTATGTCCCCCATAAATGCAAATAATTTGCTGTATTAAGAAGCTTTTTGTTTTGTTTTTTTTTCTTTCACTAGTTAGCCTTGTTGTGGAAAAATTCTGTACAAATGAATTTTAATAAAGAGGACTTATTATAAAATCAAGCATGATGCTTGTCAAGCTGTTTTATAATGTCCTGATGAGACTGATGAGAATCTAATCTGAGTACTTGCTGATGAAGATGTTTTAGGCTATAATCATTTGTAGCTGCATCATGTTTGTCGTGAGGTAACCTGAATTTCTCCCATAGCCTAAAAATATTACAATGGTTAAAAACAGAAACTTTAGATCAGCTGCATATACATAATTTCAGATAAAACAGGCCACTTTAAAAAGCAAACATTTTATTTCTCATACTAATCCTCAACAGATTTCTGTTTTATCGCTTCTGGCAGAAGACCAGTGTTCTACAATGAGTTGCTGAAGGAGCCAGATGCAGGCAGATAGTGTTTTGGCACATTTATTTTACAAACAAAAAAATCTCGGGAAGTCAGAACAGTCAGACAACTGCAATAATAAAACACTGGAGGATGTGGGTGATGAGGCGCATCAAATTTGACAAAGAACAATTGCAGCTGAGGGATTTGTGTTCAAGGAAAGACCGTTAGATTAGAAAAAACTGTGCTGACTGAAAACAGGAAGCAGGTGGGGACGGAAATATGGGAACAAAAAAGCAAGGGAAAATATCATGTGTAAAGTTACTTAATCCAACAGCAAGATCTAAAAACAAAAAGACAAACTTAAATTCTATATTTGAGTTGAAAGTCTTCGAAAGTCACAACATAAATAAGCAAATTTTGACAATCAAGCAGGATCTGAGTTAAATTTAATAAGAAAATTCAACCTGAAAAAAAAACTTTCAAAAGACCTCTTTGAGAAACAAAGTGTCCAGGTGGGCAAGCAGACAGGTGGGTCCTCTGCAGGGGTCAGACAGGGGACAGACGTGTTGATCAGGCTGCAGGCTGGTGAACTTGGAGACCCCACAGATCCCTGAACCTGAGACGGAGACAAGACTCTAAAATTTTGACTTAAGCCTGCAAAACATGACAAACAATCATGGTACCAACCAAGAAATCAAGCCAATAAACTCCAACTCAAAATCATAGAAATCATGTAGAAACAAAGAGTAATATCTGCATGGTAAACTGAATTTACAGGCCAAATGATTCCAAATCAACAATTCAAAATATATTTATAAACCAGTGTTAAAGTCCTAGATTCGTCTTTTGTGGTGAGACACAGCAGCAGCTTGTGAACTGTGGTCCGACGCATCCAGTTTGTTATTCCTGACGTGATTTCGGAAGATGTTTGGAATTTGCCCGTGGTAAAATGAATGAATAGTAAATGCATTGTTATGACACAGAAATACTTGTGTGCACAGGCATCTCCCTGCAAGTACAAGGACTTTTAGTAGACCATCACAATAACATTCCAGAGAGGGTTCTTCTGTTTGTTTTTGGCAGGTTTTTTTTTTAAGCAAATTTTTAAAGAAACAATTAAAGTATTCTGAGAGCACAGAGAGTAAACAAACTTGTGTCCAGTCAGTGCACAGATTTCTGTGACGTGAGACTGAGCTGATGGCTGTCTTTTTGACATATTAGCGAGCCGGTGCCACCAATCAGGGGCCAGCTGGAGCAGTTTCAAAAGAAATCAAGCTCATTCATGCTTAAGCTTCATGCTTAACTAAATAAATTAAAAAGAATGAGATAAACCTCCAGGCATGCAAGATAGATAGATAGATAGATAGATAGATAGATAGATAGATAGATAGATAGATAGATAGATAGATAGATAGATAGATAGATAGATAGATAGATAGATAGATAGATAGATAGATAGATAGATAGATAGATAGATAGATAGATAGATAGATAGATAGATAGATAGATAGATAGATCATAGACTGGCTGTATGTTAGTCACAGACAGAATGTGTGTACATGTGTGTGTGTGTGTGTGTGTGTGTGTGTGTGTGTGTGTGTGTGTCTGTGTGTGTGTGTGTGTGTGTGTGTGTGTGAATGGGAGTGTCCTCAGCCTGAGTTATTCGCTCTTTCTGTCAGTCTTTAGCCCTCATTCTATGTGTAAGACCGAAGGTACCGAGAGGCTTTAATCCTTCGCTTTTTGCCAAACAAACATGGATTTCACGGAGCTGATTTTTATCTTCCTCGGTACAGCAGTTTGTATCTACTATGGAGGAAAACTGCTGCTCTTCAGTAGGATGCTTTTTCCAAAACGCTGGTTTCCTCTGTCAAAAACCTTCTTCACATCCAAGGGCGAATGGGCAGGTGAGAAGAATGTCTGCGCTGCACGTCCTGTCGTGTCGCTCTAATGTAACTACTGCAAAGCATTTGTTAAATGTTATGACACAAGTATAAATGTAGTAACAAATGCAGTTCTGACACTTTTTTGAGTAAAAAAAAAAACAAAAAAGCATTGTCATTAACAAGAAGAGAAACAAACCTGTAAAGCAGAGATACTAAACAAACCTATCAAATTGCTTGAGGTCACTTAGAAAGACAGAAGAAGTTGGCAGCAGCGTGAAAAACAAAGATTTTCCTGCTAAGACTTGTTTAAACATTTGGTTGTTACACAGGACTGCCCTTTAAACAATGCAAGTCCTGACTTTCCTGTTCACTTCATTTTTTTGTTGTTGTTGTTTTAAGGGTGTGTGTGTGGGGGGCGCGGGGGGGGGGGTAGTTTATCAACGAATAGAACCAAATCCAAAGATCGTTACTTGTCATTCATTTAACTTGCACTGTAACAAAAGTCCTTATGGGCTGCTTGACTGAACCCTTTAACAATCATAAGCCTCATAAGAATTATTAAGAATTCTAAGCAAAGCATGATTACCCCCTTAAGCAGCTATTTTCTTCTAAATGTCACTTTATGTCAGTGGTGAGCACACAATACACTCCAGTCCAGCCTGCAAACTGATTTCCATTGAAATTCTCCTGCTTGTACCAGAACAGCCTCACAGCATTAAGAGATTTACTTTGGCACGCTGTGAAGGGGTTATACAGTCTCCCACAGTGTTAAAGAGAAACCTCTCACAGAACACTTGGCTTATTTGTCTTATAAAGTCCAAATTCATTCCATTCCAGGACAGAGGAAAACCTCCAGGACACCATGTTCTCAGCTGTAGAAGGTCCACCCCTCTGCATTTACTTACATCTTGACAATTTAAAGCCCGATTTGCATTAGTGTGTGTTCCCTCTAAACTGAGATGTCATTTGTTTTTCAGTAGAAAATAATGTATTTTTAAATACTTACAGTGTGTCTGTGTCTTTACATCAACTTATCTGGTTTAGTACAAAAACAAGTTAGATATTTTCAGCTCTATGGTTACGTCCACACTGCAGGTCTTAAAGCTCAATTCTGATTTTTTTGTGAAATCCGATGTTTTTGCGAGGTCGTTCATATTGACAGTGAAATGCGACTCGCTGTTTGAACGGAATGCGTCTTGAATGTGTCACGCATGCGCATTAGAAGGAACAGTGCCTCCGTGCATTTAGCTCAGAGACTTCGTATTTTTCTTTGGCATTGGAGCCAGTTCGTTTAAACCCGCGCTCTGCCATTTTTTTGGAAATGTTTTCGAAAACTGCGTGGATCCGATAACACCCCTTGCCTGGCCGGAACAGCGCTGTCTCCCCAAATATTAATTAACTCAGACACTTTGGTTTCTCGGCAGTGACTGTTCTCCGCGTCGTCTGCCGTTACTGTTGTTTACTTTTTGGATCCCGCGTCCTCGACGCAGAATAGTCACGTATGTCACGTATTGATGACGTACAGGTCGGATAGAAGCGACCTGGTGGTTCAGACTGAAGTCGCATGCCAAAAGATCGGATACGTATCAGAATTAGGACCACATTCTGATGTGACCTGGGTCGCATTTGAAAAAATTGGATCTGTGTTGTTCAGACTGTCATAAAAAAACAGATACAGGTCAGATAAGGGCAAAAAAAAATCGTTTTTGAGTCACTTCAGTCTGCAGTCTGAATATAGCCTATTTTTCCTCTATTAATTAATTAATTTGGGACTTTTCATCATAAATCTAACTTAAAGTGTCTTTTTTTTTGTCACTGTCTCTTCTTTTTTTTGTACATTTTACAATTTACATTCTTGTAAGGGTATATCTACAGTAAAATAATGAGAATTTGGATTTAAGATTTTTTTTTTGCTTTAATTGTTGTGACTGCCTTCATTGTAAACACCCCGCTGTTCAGGACAACGGACACTTTTTGTCTGCCCAAAAAATAAAATCAGTGAAAAAAATTTTTTTTGTTGACCCAATGTTTTAGTTTTTAGAGTGTAGAAGCAGGAGGGTGACGTCAAAACCTGACAACTGGACAGCAGCTAAGGGACTCAAAAAGAAATTCAGACAGTGTCATTCAGATTAATCAGAACCATTTATTCAAATTCTAACAGTAAAAACCAATAGCACAATTCTTTAAAGTGCAAACAGCAACAATCTCCTTAGACACAAAACAACATGCACTCAGAAACTTATGAGAAACAGTGTTAGAAAATGAAATAAAACCCAGTGCATGAATCACCATTCTTTGACTTTAACACATGAAAATGATTCAAACCAAAACATGACAGATGGCTCCACATTAAAGGCAGAAATTTTAACAATCAACTTTGGCAAGGTAAGGACATGTCAGAGGTTGCACACCGGGGATATGACTTAACCTGTAATGTTTCAACAACTCTTCTTTAGAAGAGGTCGCACAGATTTTGCAAGAACAAACCATATTTGATGTTTCTGTGTCACTCCATGCTTGTTCACGCTCACTTCAGGAGGCTGACCACGTCTCAACCTGAACCCCTTGATCCACAACACCAGGACGCTGCATCACACCAGAAAATCATGCCTGCACATACACACACAGTATTTTCAATTTCACTTGTGAGTCTTTAATACAGTGTGATGGCCGGCTAAAATGTCTTGTGTTTCGGGTTCATGCTGCAGCCTTGAACACCTGGGGCCTGTGTCATTCTCCCCTTTATAAGCTCCGCTCTACCTTCAGTTCAGGGGACGAGCTTCTCTTTTCCCTGCAGACACATGGATTTTGTGTTAGATTGGGTGTGGGTGCCTTACTCCTTCACTTTGCTTGCTTTGGTTATTCTTTTGTTTACTATTTTAATAAATTTCTTTAAAGAGGCTATTCCATTAAAAACAGTTTTTCTGAGGTTTCTGTTGAATATTTTAGCTCCACATGTGTTCTTACCTTCATAGTGGGTGTGAAAATGGCACAATAACTTCTCTTTCACTTTTAATCTCTTAAACTACGCAAGTGGCGATAAAACCCGAGTTCCCCCGAGTTAAAGAAGCCTGTGTCTGTTTCGTCACAACTCCTTTGCTCATTAGTATTCATCAGATTGTGCAGCTGAGACACATGTGCTCTTGCACTAGTTGCTGGAGCAGATAGAAACCGTGGGCTGTTTACACATCATCAAGTTGTATTTTACATCAACAGAACATAAAATGAAATTATTTTTTGTTTAACTGATCATTTTAAACTCAGACAAGTCAAATCAAAAGGCATGGTTTGTGTGTCACCCGAGCTCAATAAAATAACAATTACAAGTAAAAAAGTCTTACAATATTTATGAACTTGAGTTTTCATTTCACAACAATATATATTTAAGTAATGACTACAGGTCCCTTGAATTACTTTTTAGAGTGTAGGCAGAGCCACATTCCAATATACCAACATTTTGTATGACCACTCTAGATCAGAACTTTGGACATAATCAGACTTCCAGGAACATCTTAGAGAGACTGATAAACTGTAGCTACAAGTTTAATCTGAGTACTTGTTGTCACTGTTATATGCTTGTACAAATGACCCTGAAGTAACCTGCTAACCCAGAACATCCACCATGTACGTAACAAGGAAATGTTTAACTGGTCCCGAGACCATCCACGTCAGGCTTCTCTGTTTATTAGCTCTGGTTCTGATTTGCATTGGACTCACAGGAACACTGACTAATGTCCTTTCAGGGCATCGAGAGAGGACATAGCTCACCTTTTGTTTACAGAAAAACATATTTCAGAGTTATTACAGTTTGCTTACTGGCTCCAAAATGGGAAACAATGTGCAGACAAAGAGACATAAATATGATCAGTTTTACCTATTTGACAGCACATATACAGCACTCTCATAAATTAAGTAAAAAATAATAACAATATTGATAATAATAAGACTGCAACATGCTGTGACTGTCATCCCATCACATGTTGCTTGTAAATCCAGTTTCATGTTTGTTGTAAACCTGAAATAGCTGAAGTCCAACAGTCTACAGTAATTAATGACAAAAGACTTGTGTTTAGTAATTATTTCCAAATTACATGAAACACCGTCTGGCACGATTTTCCAGGATAAATAATGTAGTTTCTCAATTTTAACAGTTTTAAAAACATTATTAGCCCCTTCAATAATATGACAGTAAAACAGTAAATAGATTTTATTGTTTTTGTTCATCAGGGTCTGTCTGTTAGCAGGATAACTCAAAAACTAATGGATGGATTTTGATGAAATTTTCAAGAAAGATCAGAAATGACCCAAGAAACAATCGATTAGATTTTGGGGGTGATCTGGATTACTGTCTAGATCCAGGAATTTTTTCAAGGATACGGACATAGTACTTTCTACAATATGTCCACTTGGCGGAGGTCTGCGCTCTCCCAGTGCTTTTCTAGTTTTTGTCCATGACCTGGTTCTGAGAGCCTCTAAGAGAGCTGTGACCAGTCTTGCAGTCTCAAGTGAAGCACTCTTAACTCTTGCATAAGGACGCAGCCTCAAACTACCTCAAACTAGTTATTTGATGTAGGCCTGGTGGGTTGGAAATTTTTCATTTATTTATTTATTTTCAAATGAAATAGGGATCATAAATGTCCAGCATGTTTACACATTTATTGAAGCAAAACCAGATGCCATCCACATAAATCAGATTTTTGATAGAAATGCATAGAAATGGAGAACTGACAATTGTTGTGCTGAGTTTTTCTTTAGACTCTAGACTCTCCAAGGCACCAAACCTTGCTGTGATCTCAAATCACTGTGACCCCCGGTCACTAAACTCCAGCACTGCGTGTTATTTTCTTTCCATGTCAACCTGCAAACAGTTAGTCAACAAATAACTTCACACAAACACCACGCTGGGAACACGCTTCACCTTGTTCAAAGATTGCCCTTTTATTCAAACATGTTCACGTGATTACATCATACAAGATGCACATAGCGAATCAGAAACAGGCTTCTGACCAAAGGTTATACCCTGATTGACTAAACTAACTGATAAGGCCCTTGACTGAATCATGGATAACTGCTGGTCAGCATCTACATGTTTGTGCTGAGTTGCAGAACTGGACTTTAAACAGAAGAACTGAGACTGACTTGTTGCAAGAGCCATCCTGATAAGGGCCCAAAACCATTGTCTTAAACTCTGTGTCAGAAAAACAAGTTGTCAGCTGAGGAGGGGACTTTCTTGAACTCAAAAAACATAACACTATAAGCTATAAAATAACTCACTAATGAGAAATAATACTTCACAATAAGGAGACTTAAACGTTGTCTTGCAGCTGATTGTAAACAACATATTTTTTTGCATGTTGGAAATATTTAAAGCAAGGTATGTTAATGTCTTTAAAGAAGATTATTGGATTTTGTTCAGTTTTTTTTTTCAGTGTATAATATTTCTTCCTTCAATGTAATCATTTTAAAGTGCAGTCACAAGAATATCAAAGGATTCACCTTAATTATGAGAATAAAAACAAGCAAAGCCTGAAAATTTTTCTTGCACAGCTTTGGTGGCATCTGGCAGTCAGACAGCTTTAATTCTGCTTTTCCAGAATTTGTTGTTGCCATCACAGCAACACAGCAGGTAGCCGTCATTTTGCTTTTCTGTTCTCCAGCACAGAAAAAATAACATTAACATTTTTTTTGCAGAGTTTATGAGCAATTATTGAGCTCTTTCGGAGGGAGATGTTTGTATTGACAAATCAAAAGTAGAGTCACAAAGTTTGTTTGCATCACTGTATAAGTAACCTTCTAATATGTCTGCTGAAAACCACAAAAAGTGATGTTCATTGCTTTATCATCACCTGAAAGTAGGATGTGGTAAATCATTCACTTCCTGTAGAACCCTGAATTAATATCTTAAAGATCTATGTTGTTAGCAAGCCTTCAGTGTAAGCTGTAATTATTGGATTTTGTCCATTCTTCATCACCTTTCAATAAGATAATAATAAGATAATAAGTTAATTCTGTGTAGTAAGACTTGGCATTTTCAGAGTCATGTGTTTTCTGGATGCAACAGAAAGTAAATTATTAATGGCTCAATACAGCCGATTAGTTAAAAATAAAATGATCATCTTCTGATAAGCTGCTTTGTTTTGATGCTTGCCTCATTCTGAAGGATTTAAAGTCCATTTTACTGACATTACAGTCGTTGTATTTGTGTGAGAAAATGAGGGAGTGGGTGAACATTTGCAAGGAGGGTTCAGTTTGCTTACTCAGCAGAGAAAATAAACAACAATCTGTCTTGGATCAATCCTACACTAACTTACAGTTTAGACAAGTGCATCCATTATTATCCATAAAAAGACTTTTATTTATTATTATCACAACTGGAACATACAGACAGTGAGGAAACAAGCATTTTTTGTTTTAAATTGCTGGTCAGAGAGAAGTGAGCGTGTGGTGGACACACTAAAACAAGCTGTTCTCTGCACATTGTTTATCAGAAACGGGGAACATGCTGTTTTAGCACAGTGTGTAAGAACAGAATGGGATGTAGTGTAAACTGACACAACACACGAGCATGAGAGCAGCTGCAGGTGAGAGCGCCTCTAGTGTTTGAAAAGGAAACTGCCGGGAGATGAAGCAGCTTTCTTGTCTCTGTTTCAGTGGTGACCGGCGCTTCAGAGGGAATAGGAAGAGCTTATGCATTCGCAGTAAGTGAATATTTGCAGAGAACGATTGTGTTTGCAGTGTAATGAGCATCTCTGGTCATGAGTTTTCATTAATAAAAGTGTTTATCTTTCCATCATTATATTTCAGTTGGCCGAGAGAGGGATGAATGTCGTCATCATGAGTCGAACCAAAGCAACACTAGAGCAGGTGGCCAAAGAAATAGGTGAAAAACTGGCATGTTTTATATCTTTTAATACACAAATACACACTTTGTCACCAGTATGGATGCAGCGTGTGTTGCATTTTGATTTTTACACAGGTGAAACGACAGGACAGAAGGTGAAAGTGATAGCCGCAGACTTCAGTAAGGAGAACGTCTTTGGGGAAATCGAAGAGCATCTCAAGGACCTCAACATTGGGATTTTGGGTCAGAATTTGAATTTTTTTTCAGACCCAAACTCTGGATGCTGTCATTATAATATAACAGAATCTTTTGTCTCATATAAATATCTTTCTTCTTTTCTGCCTCAGTTAACAACGTAGGCATGCTGCCCACCTTCGTGCCTGGGAGATTCCTCGAGTCTGCAGAGCTGGAAACGGTCAGTGGGACTTTAAAAGCTTTTGTATGACGTTTGTCATACTCAGTGGCTGATTAGAGTAACTTCTCAAGTCCCAATGTGTTAATCATCTGGAGGCAGGATCATTCATGAAATGCATGTTTGTGTATGATTTCAGACAATTACAAAGGTGATAAACTGCAATGTGAAAACTGTTGTGAAGGTAAGTGTGTTGAAGTGATATGAGATTCCCATTTTGTCCATTTTTATATTGTTTGTAGTATTTTTATTGATATAATAATAAATGTCAAAACATAACATTATTAAAGTTAAAGCAAGTGACTGAGAGAGTATTCACACTTTTATTTATCCCAAATATATTCTTTTTATTTGTCTCCAGATGTGCAAAATAGTCCTTCCAGCCATGGAGAACAGGTCTCCTACCCATGTTTTCTTCATTAGATGTAAAGTTTCATACAGTTGAATCATTCTATGATGGAGGTCTTTTTCTGTAAATGTGAGATTACAGCTTGTTTGCAGCTTCTTTTTTTCTGAATCTGCAGGAGAAGAGGGGTGATTGTTAATGTTTCCTCTGGAATTGCTTCCGTTCCGTTTCCATTGTACACCCTTTACGCTGCATCAAAGGTAAATGCTGCATTAGAAAATACTGCATGGAGTTTCTATTATCCACTCTCACTCTTTGTATTTTGTGTCTTTAGGTCTTTGTGGAGAGATTTTCTCAGGGTCTCCAAGCAGAATATAAAGAAAAAGGGATTATTATTCAGGTCATTTCAAATTCTCTCCGACTTTACCTTAACAACATTCACTGGTTTCTTCGTTTTGTTATTAATTTTACATTTTATTTATTATTTAAATACTTGAAATCTTTCTACTTTTAGGCGGTGGCTCCATTTGGGGTCTCCACCCGAATGGCAGGTTACCAAAAAACAAACACTGTAACTCTGTCCCCGGAAGATTTTGTAAAAAACTCCCTGCAGTATCTCAGAGCTGGCGACAAAACACATGGCAGTATTAGTCACATGATCCTGGTAAGATTTTATAAAATGATTTTTCGATGAATTTGCCTGTCTGACATGTCTAACGATGTGCTTCTGCGCGGACGCAGGGTTGGCTCCTGCAGTCCATTCCCCTCAGGATGCTCTACGCTGAGTGCGTGCTACAACGCTTCCAAGACTACGTGAAAAATAAAATAGTACAGAGGCAATCAGCCCCTGCCATAATAGTGACATCTGAAAATGGACATAATAAAGATATAAATAAAAAAATCTAATAAAAAGACATGCCTCGACATCAACCACAGTCACGATTAAGGAACTGGTTATCTGTCATCTGTTTTTACATACTGTGGATACATACTATATATAAGTAGGATTATGTTTGACCATTTTACTATAATGTGGCTAACAGAGATGAAATCAATGTAATGGAAGTAACTTGTTGCTTAATTTCTCATGTAATTTGAATTTCAGCCACTAGGGGCGCTGTTATCCACAGCTGCCTCTATGCTTCTGATTTAAAGGAATATTTGGGGCATTTTTAATGTAAAAATCATAAATAATTACTGCTTTACTTATTGTGGATAACTATGTGAATATAGAGTTTACATCCAACAAGGCAGATGAAAGTAGAGCTGATTGGAGACAACACCAAGCCACTTTTGTCCAGCTGTGTTTCAACTAGCTGTAATCTCATCAATCCTGTTGGATATAAACTTTATTTCTTAAAACCGAGGCTGTTCATGAAGCTATCTACAACAGGTAAGATACAAATCAACTTGGACAAAGAAACACCTCAAATTCGTTGGTATTTTCCTTCAATCAGATAAACAACAGAACTGTGACTAGATTTGTTTATATACTGTGTTCAAACAGCATGTTCAAACTGTTCTTATCATGTTCAAAAAGACTGAAAACTGATCTGATCTTTGAACGAATGAAACAAAAATTAGTACTTGTCTTTTTTTTTTAATGTTTTGATGTCAAATACAGTGGGGCAAAAAAGTATTTAGTCAGCCACCAATTGTGTAAGTTCTCCCACTTAAAAAGATCAGAGAGGCCTGTAATTTTCATCATAGGTATACCTCAACTATGAGAGACAAAATGAGGAAAGAAAATCCAGAAAATCACGTTGTCTGATTTTTAAAGAATTTATTTGCAAATTATGGTGGAAAATAAGTATTTGGTCACCTACAAACAAGATTTCTGGCTTTCACAGACCTGTAACTTCTTTAAGAGGCTCCTCGGTCCTCCACTCGTTACCTGTATTAATGGCACCTGTGTGAACTCGTTATCAGTATAAAAGACACCTGTCCACAACCTCAAACAGTCACGGTCCAAACTCCACTATGGCCAAGACCAAAGAGCTGTCAAAGGACACCAGAAACAAAATTGTAGCCCTTCACCAGGCTGGGAAGATTGAATCTGCAATAGGTAAGCAGCTTGGTGTGAAGAAATCAACTGTGGGAGCAATTATTAGAAAATGGAAGACATACAAGACCACTGATAATCTCCCTCGATCTGGGGCTCCACGCAAGATCTCACCCCGTGGGGTCAAAATGATCACAAGAACGGTGAGCAAAAATCCCAGAACCACACGGAGGGACCTAGTGAATGACCTGCAGAGAGCTGGGACCAAAGTAACAAAGGCTACCATCAGTAACACACTACGCCGCCAGGGACTCAAATCCTGCAGTGCCAGACGTGTCCCCCTGCTGAAGCCAGGACACGTCCAGGCCCGTCTGCGGTTTGCTAGAGAGCATTTGGATGATCCAGAAGAGGATTGGGAGAACATCATATGGTCAGATGAAACCAAAATAGAACTTTTTGGTAGAAACTCAACTTGTCGTGTTTGGAGGGGAAAGAATGCTGAGTTGGATCCAAAGAACACCATACCTACTGTAAAGCATGGGGGTGGAAACATCATGCTTTGGGGCTGTTTTTCTGCAAGGGGACCAGGACGACTGATCCGTGTAAAGGAAAGAATGAATGGGGCCATGTATCGTAAGATTTTGAGTGAAAACCTCCTTCCATCAGCAAGGGCATTGAAAATGAGACGTGGCTGGGTCTTTCAGCATGACAATGATCCCAAACACACCGCCCGGGCAACGAAGGAGTGGCTTCGTAAGAAGCATTTCAAGGTCCTGGAGTGGCCTAGCCAGTCTCCAGATCTCAACCCCATAGAAAATCTCTGGAGGGAGTTGAAAGTCCGTGTTGCCCAGCGTCAGCCCCAAAACATCACTGCTCTAGAGGAGATCTGCATGGAGGAATGGGCCAAAATACCAGCAACAGTGTGTGAAAACCTTGTGAAGACTTACAGAAAACGTTTGACCTCTGTCATTGCCAACAAAGGCTATATAACAAAGTATTGAGATTAACTTTTGTTATTGACCAAATACTTATTTTCCACCATAATTTGCAAATAAATTCTTTAAAAATCAGACAACGTGATTTTCTGGATTTTCTTTCCTCATTTTGTCTCTCATAGTTGAGGTATACCTATGATGAAAATTACAGGCCTCTCTGATCTTTTTAAGTGGGAGAACTTACACAATTGGTGGCTGACTAAATACTTTTTTGCCCCACTGTATGTGCAACTTGAACTGCAGCAATAAATCTACTGTAAAGATGAAGTTTATTAACTTTAATGCATTAATATCCAGCAGCTCACTTCCTGTACAAGTTAGCAATAATGTAATATTTACTTGTATTTTGCACACTCCAGAACACTTTACTATATCATATATTTAGTAAGACATGAGTACTGTCTCATTTTATTTTAGGTTTCAATTGTTAATACTTCAAATACTGCAAATAATCTGTCCCTTGTTGTATTTTAAGGCATCGCTGGGTAATAAATGCAATAAAGTAATGTTTCCATGCTGCTGTGTTCTTTGATGTCATTATAAAATTTGTTATTGGACTAAAACTCATAAATACTGTTGATTTTTTATGATAATAATATAATCCCTTGTGTGCTATTGTTTTACAACTTGAAGAGAAACAAGACTGATCATGAGTCTGGTATCTTATCAGCTGACCCAAATGTACCCACCCCCCCTTCACACAAACACTGATGTTGCACAATACACACACACTGTTAGCTGCCATCAGCATCTCCTGCTCATAGTCTAGATGAAAGAAATCTCTCGTCACACCAGAGTCGGTTTTTATTCTGATCCATGACAGCAGCTCCAGATCCAAGAGACTTTCTCAGCTTTGACCTGTTTGTTGATAAAAGTTCCAACACTGAGATCCGGTTCTGATAACCTGCTGCTTCAGGTGAGGTACAGAGCCGAAATGGTACAAACATGTTCCCTCATTTGTCTGTTGCAAACGTCTGCTGAAACCATTTGTGTTTCGAAGATGTCTGAACAAGGAGAGCCGGTATTCATGGCGTCACTGGCGTGTTTGGACAGCCATGATGGATGATCCTCCCTCATGAGAGAGATAGTCCGTGAGAGATAGGAGTAGAGAAAGAGGAAAAGATGGTCAGGGTGACCCTGAACTCAGAAAATCCACGCCTCGCATAGAAGTTGCAAAACAAATTTCTCATGACGTCGAGCAGGACAGAAGATTTTTACTGAAATAATCCAATTCACCGGAAATACATTTATTCCAGATAACATTGAGATACACTGAATTAAAAAATAAAACAACATTTTTGTTTATATGTCTTCTATTTATAACTGTTTCAAGTTTCATTTAACTTATTTGGTTTGTCTTTTTGACTCTTGTCTCTTCTTATGTCTTCAATTAAGATTTCTATTTTATAAATTTGTAACTAGTGTCACTGGTTATGAAATTACTTTATGATTTTTAATATAGTTGTCTTTATTTAGTTACTTTCATATTATACATGACTATCACTATTTAAATAACAATAACAACAATCCTGATCATTTCTTTAGTTCATAAATAGATTGGCAGATGAAATGTTTTATTCATGTTTTTGAGTCTGTAAATAATTCTTAAATATTACAGATACATTTACACATTAAAACAAATATTCTCATAAATTATAAACACTAATTTTAAAGCCTATTATTAATGTATCTGTCTTACTTTCTAATGAAACCCTTGTAATGTTCGATTTGGCCACTAGAGGGCAGAATATGTCAAGACTTGTTGGGTATTTTAAACCTGATTCTGCAGCAGCCACAACACATTACTGTCATTTTACAGTCTTTTAAATTCAGATGTAAGAAATAAAGACAAGTTTTCAATAAAAGTTATTATTGCAAAATTTAAAAAAATCTGTTTAATCTCTGCTTCCAAAGTTGCAGCCTGTGCATCACCTGTTGCTAAAATCAAAAGTTGTTTGTTATTACTTAAGATCTGGGACTTTCCTCATCTCACGTGGTCTGTAATTTACATGTGCCAACTTTTGATTTTAAAGCCGTTCTGACATGAAGAATTTAGGTTAATAAATCAGTATGAGCAAGTTGGAAATTAATTTACAATTGCAAAATAAGGGTTTTACCTTGAGTGGGATCCAATTTAAAAACAAATAAATGGTGAGAGCAGCTTCAATCTGTTTAAAGCCTCTGACACATGAAAGATTCAAAAAAAAAGTTTTGATTTCAGTGAAAGTGCATGACTTAGATGGGTGGTTTACTGTGTGTGTGTGTTTAGTGAAAAGAAAAGGAGTGAAGTGCTGCCTGTAAGGATGTTCCCTGCATGACTCCTCACTCCTACATGGACACTGTTTGCTTGTTGTTTCAGTAAACACAGGAGTCCTCAGATGATCCAGCACATCGTGACCACTGCAGCCCACCCAGGAGCCAAGGTCAGGACTACTAACTTATGAACACACACAGACTCACTTTCATGCTGTAAACCCAATCACATAAATGTGATATTACATTTAAACCTTTTCAGATTTATACCTGATCCGGTATCACAACGTTGAATCAAGTATGTTTATTTGGTAAAATTAGCTTACCAGTGTACATTTTTGCACATTTACAACTTAATGTGTGTCTTAGAATATCACAAGGAAAAGTCTAGTCCTATACTACCTCCAGCAGAGCAGCTGTCAGGGATGGACAAGCAAACACAGTGTGACTGTAGGGTTAAGGATGAGAAATAGTAAATGGATGGATTGAAAACGAGAACGTTAGCGACTTTTCCTGACAACCGAGCGCTCACATATGGCTAAGCTTTGCTTGCATAGCCTGACTTCAAGGCGAAGGGCCTTGCAAACGTAAACAGTAGAGCTGCTGCAGCTGGAGCAGGGAGGCAGCCTCTTTGCTTATCGAGACCTCTCCACACTAAACAATGGATCAAGTGACGCACGGGCCTTTGGCGGTGCAACAGAGACCCAGGCAGCTCAAAAAGGGTCCTCCTTCAGTACATTTATATCTCCGCTCTCTCAATATTTATCTCACAGGAAAACACACAGATTTCCACCTCGTCTCTTCCAGCTTCTACGTCTCCAACACAGCCGAGACAGAAAGGACGAGAGTCTGTATGTTTGAACACATTTTCACAGAATTCCACCTCTTAATGAGTGCAACACTAAATAACTTGGTCCAGGAGTTGTGATTGGAGAGATTTATGCAGTCAGTAGAATCTCCTCTACAATAAACAAATTCCCCCGTGTTTGTTTTGCAGTGGAGTTCTGGAGGATGAATCTAAATAAGGGTCAGCGTCTCTTATTGGGTGAGTCGCTGCATTGGAAAACTTGCTTGGTAAAAGTGCATGTGCATCTGTGTAATATCTCTTTTATGATGGGGCACAATGGGGAACGGAAGGGCCCAGGAGCCAGTGAATTAACCCAAATTACAGCTAGCAGTTGCCTGGGTAACTGGGTTGGAATGGTGTGTAATTTCCTAATGAAGGGGGGCAGTTCTTCTTTTTCACATTTTTAGAGACCTCCTCTGCCTGTTACCGTAACAACAGGAGAGCTCTGGATTCCCCCCCCCCCCCAGTGCAGTTGTTTGCTGGATGAGTCACCCCAAATTTTTTTTGGTACAAAATTGGAGCTTTTTCCTCCAACTGTCATGGTTGAGGAAAATTAGACTTTTGTTTAATTGAGTAAACTTTTGAGATTATTTACAGTTTAACAAAAGAAATATCTCAATCAATATTACAGCTCCAGGGTTTTTGTATTTGAAGCAAAAGTGACTGTAAATACAACTTGAAATGTGGATAAAACAAAATGAAATCCAATAGTTTGTAAAAGTGTTGGCACAAGGCAGGGTGAGCACTTCATAACGCCTTTGCTTCACAAGCATCGTTGCATGTCATCAACACTTTCTGCACAGTAAAAGAGTCGAGGAATTTCCCCGACTTTCAGCTCCCAGATCCAGATAAAAGACGTGTGAAAGTTCAGACTTTTCTGTTTTTTCCCTGTACAAAAAAAAAAAAAAAATGCACAAATGATAGTGAGAATTCTTATCAGTTAAGATGATGTTATATGTCACTGGTTAAACATCTCAGTGGAGATCTGTGGTGAGACCCTGCAGAGAGATTTAGAAATAAGGGACTATTGTTTGCAACAGAACCATGTTAACTGGTTTTAACTGCTGTCAGTCATCAGGAAGACGTTCAGATGTCTGCAGTCTCACACAAACCAGGCAGACAACGATAAATCCTAGATAAGAATCAGCAAAAAAAATCTGTGGATGAATGAGAGTAAAGAAGCACGTGGAGGAGGTGGTTGGAGGTTTTTGGAAAAGAAAGGACTTTTTTTTTCTCCTTCTGTATATGATCTGAACAGGTGTGACAGACGTCTGGCCTCACTACTCGTGTATGCAGTCGTGATCTACCACCCAGTAGCACATCAGCTATTTAATGACCTGCACGGTCTGTTGAAAGACACGGACCTTCCTCTTGTTTATTGATAGCTATCAGCACTTGTATTAAACAAAACACGCCGCTCACATGGCACAAGTTGTTTTATTTACCTCATTGCAACAGCTAAAAGAGGTTAAAAACTTTACAGCACCCTTCGTTTTTCAAAGGCCCGTTCATCTAAAACTGAGCTGTATACAAAACATAGAACAGAGTCACAAACATAAACTAAAAATAAATGGGGATGGATTCATTTTTCACACAGGAGGAGAGTGAAAACTCCCAGCCATCCCTCTTCTTCCAGTTCCACAAAGTCCTCAGCTGCTTATTGTTATTTCACTAATAGCACAGCAGCGCTCGCTCTTAAGGGGCCTTTGAGACGCAACTGAGCCGAGCCACAGGCTGCTCAGATTACAGCACAGAGAGCTGCGGGGGAATCACACCATTTACAGTACACTGCATGTGCACTCTCTGTGGGAGTGGGAGGCAGCGAGGGGTGGAGAGTTATTGAGAAATAATAAGTGACGTCTCTGCAGGCCCACCAACAGCTATCAGGCAGAAGTCCCTGCTTTGACAAACACAAACAATCTTTATCAAATGATTCACTGAACATCGGGTGAAGGGGTCGAGACTGTTCTGCTCCGACATGCGCAGCAAAGAGGAAGAATTAGAGCAGACTGTAAAAACTACAGGTTTTTCCTCTTCTCACTCTTTTTTTAATATTATGGAGAAAATTTGGATTAATTTATAATATTTATCTTTCTTTTTTGTGTACTTTGTTCTTAATATTTACTTTAATATTTGAATTTTTTTTCCCAAAAGAATGAGTTACCAAAGATGTAATATTTGGTTAAAGTTTGCAGTGACTCATCATACTTTCGTTCAATATTCCTACATTTAAACCAAACCTTTGTGTTTAGAAGGTTAAAGTATTGGTTTGTGATCGCCGCCAAAAAGTAAATTATTCTGAGAAATTTGGAAGGTCACGTCACTCACATGGCACAAGTGAGGACGTTCCTTCGGGAGTTTTTGCAAAATCAGATAACACAAGTGACGACAGTCACACACCTACAACTTCAAATAAAAAAAAACTAAATATGGAGTGTGCGTTTTTCATTTTTTCAGAAAGGGTCAACATGTTGTTTATTCAGGAAACAATCAACATTCTCGAAATAAATATTTTATTGTCACATAACTAAAAATAAATGTAAACAAATGGTACAAATATTGTACATACATAAACAATAAAAACATGTTTTTAATATGACAGACTTTAATTCTATTTTTTTTTCCCAGTTTAATTTTTCATCCATCTTTTTCTGCTTAATCTGAGGTCGAGTCAACGAGACAGCAGTCTGAGCAGGAACGCCCAGACTTCACCGTCCACACCTCCTCCAGCTGTTCAGGGGGACCCTGAGGCTAGCCGAGAGACAGAGTCCCTCCTGCATGTCCTAGGTCTTCCTGGTGTCCTCCTCCCAGCAGGACATGTCTAAAACTCCTCCCCATGAAGGCGACCAGGAGACATCTGAAACAGAAGCCCGAGCCACCTCAGCTGGTTCCTCTCCACGTGGAGGAGCAGCGGTTTTACTCCTCACCCTGTCTCTTCGGACGCGACCAGTCACCCTGTGAAGGACACTCATTTCTACCGCTTGTATTTGGAATCATTTAATAATTAAATTTTCAAATCTGTCAGAATGTAAAAGATCTAAAAGACTCATTTCTTCCACAGGAACTTATCGTTAGTTTTCCAGAGACTCTTGGTCTCCCTCTGCTCAGAAACCCGTCTCACTGCTGAGCTGGAGTCGACACAGACCCTCTGCAGTTCTTTTGGGTCCGTTAGCTTGTTGATGCTCTCCTCGTTACCCTCGTTGAGGATGTCCCAGATGTCTCTGCGACCGCTCTTTGCTGCCTGCACCGGTTCACTGACTCGGTGTGATGCTGGTTCTTTCAAATTGCTGAATGTTCGATTGCACGATGGCGAGGTAACATGACTTGTGTTTACAGACAGTGATGATGTGGAGGGTGACGTGGGCGTGTTCTGTTGTGTTTTCTTGGGTTTTGCTTTTAATAGGTCATCTAAAATGGACGTATCTCCTATAAGTTCTATTAGAAGGGAGCGATTATAAGTAGAAGGTGGATGAGCATTCTCGCTTCGTCTTTGGGATGTTTCACTCGTCCGCGGCTGGGATTTCTGCTCCTGCTCTGTTTCTTGTGCTGCGGATTTGGACGACACAGCGGAGCTCCGGCAGCCGAGGTCAGAAGAAGAAGAAGGGATATCTCTGTCTGTGCGGTTCAGGAAAGCAGCAGCCTCCCCAGACCCCAGACCACTGCAGCTGGCCCGATCTACACCGAGACCACCACCGGCTCTGTGCGCTCCAGGATTAGAAACACTACTCTTCTTTGTACTCATGCGTCCTCTGGCACTGCAGACTATCTCCTCCTGCTTGTCTGACTCGGGGCCTGGATTGTCCCATAAAGGATCTTGCACATTCTTTCGTAATATCTTTTGCTTTTTGGGAGGTTGAGGAACATCATTTTGCAGGTTGCCAGATCTAATTTGTGGCAAAGAAACATTATTTTGTGGAGAATCGGGTTTAGTTTGGGGTTTTGGATTCCTCTGAGTGTATTTCACAGAATTTGGGGTTCTTGAGGATTCCTTTTGTTGCTTAGTGTTATCAGCATGATGATTTTTGGCAGCTGTTTTCGCGGACGGTGACGAAGTAGCAGTTTGTGCTGAATCAGGTTCTGGGAAGTTTTCTGTAACCGTCTCTGCCACATCCGAGCTGCTCAGTGAGGTGTAATACTGTCGTAGCCAGGAGAGTCTGAGCGGTGAGTTTCTTCTCAGGATCTCAGTAGCAAACTGACGGACTGAGGGAAATTGGAATTTTGCAGCCATTTCTTCCAGCTGCTGCCTAAACAAGAAGACACAAAGAAAAACAATGATAAAAAGCCCACTTGTCAGAATAAAGTGAGGTGAGTTGCATCAGACTTGGAGAGGACATCCTGTGAAAAATATGTTTTAATCTGCTTGAGAGCAAATATTAGGGTCAGTTTTATGTTTTTGGCTTCTTTCTTTGACAATATCTCATTCCATGACTGGTTTAGATTCACAGAGGAAGGATTGTTTTAATTATCTCCTGCTTAGAGTTTGTTTTCAAAAGGTAGGGTTAATATTAAAAGTTATTTCGGCGCATGCAACCATCTTAAAAGAAGCGTTAGATTCTGTTTTAGTGCTGCTGTTTTTCTTGTGCGGAGTGAGCTGTCTTTCAGGAGAAGATCTGCACAGGAGAGGCTGGTGCAGGTTGATCCATCACACCTGACGCTGATCAGACTCATCAGGCGAAGGGAGATCTGACTCTCATTCTTCGCCTGGTTGTTAACCGTACTGGTAGTAAACAAAGCTGAGTTTATTGTACTTTATGACGATTCCTAGTCTTCTTTAGTGATTATTCCTTCGTGCCTCAACAGGATCACCCGTGCTGCTCCCATGCGTCCTCTTAGAGTTTTCTGACCCGAGCTCATCGTGCCCAGCTGATCAGCGTCGCCTCTCTGCTCTCCCGCACGTCCGCGCACTCTGCACCTCCTCCTCTGACATCTGTCATCTACAGCTACACCCCAGAGACTCTAACACCCCTCCCCGAGTCTCCAGCCTCCTCTCGCCTCCGTGAGTTTTCATTCATACCTTCTCAGTCATCCTCAAGAGCCTGTCAGTTTCTAACCTCTATTGTCTCCTGCAGATCCCGGTTCCCGCCTGCAGTCCCTATTTTGATTTCTTTGTTCACTTGTAAATAAACTGTTCACTTTAACCTGAGTCCATGCCTGAGTCTACATGTGGGTCCAACAGCATTCAGAGCCCATGACAAGAAGAGAGAGAAGTGGAGTTAGTGGCCTTGATAGGTCCCCAAAAAATGAAGAGTAAAGAAAAGAGCTCAGCAGTTTGTTAATGTAATCTTGTATTCTGAAATAAAAACTTTCACAAACTCCAGCTTGTGAGAATCAGCGGTGTTACAACTGCAGCTGTAAAGTGCTGCTGGTGATTCCTTTGGGCAGGATTGGTTAACCCTCAGCTAGTTCCTTTGGCTTGGTTTAGGCTTTAGTTCAACCTGAGGTTAGACCCACCTCCTTCTCTCTTATGGTTAAAATCAGTCCTGTAACTGTAAATAAATAAATAAAGCAGACAGTCTCTTAATCTGTGAAGTCCACCTCAGATGAAACTTACAGCCCGTGTTTAAGCTCATATCCAGACAGCGATGCAGTTGGGTGTTTTTTACTGAGTAAGAGCAGATTCAGGGACAGAAAGGTGTGAAAGCGACCGGTGTTACTGCAGCATTATGTCAGTCTTATTACCATTTGTGGCTTTCAGTGGAAAAACAATAAATGCACAAGAGGAGGCAGTTAAACCAGACATGCATGTGGATTTGGATCATTAAACAGTCAGGTTAATTGAGGCAATGTCAATATAACAAGTGTGAGTTTGCACTCGCTGGGCAGAGGCCCATCTGTAGGGGGGGCGTTTCAAAAATCTAGGTAGGATCATGTGCAGGTTTAGAAGACCTGAGGCGAGTCCCAGTAGGGCTGCGGTTACAAAGGTGGAAACTCCTCCCCGTTAGGCTGAATCATGACTGGGTAATGTTTGGCATGATGCTAGGAAATAGGTAGGGAAACCTCTGAGGTGGTCTCTTTGCACACATACACATGCGTAATTATTAAGACCCAGGTGGGGACACTTAACGCTAAATCTGCAGAGAGTTTCAGCCTTTTTTCTCACACTGCCAGGAATTCCTCTACATTTCCCGTCTTCCTTCGTATTCCCACCCCCATGTTTTATTTACTCAATCTTTAACCCCACGCCACCACCACTTTTTGCCATCACTCGTTTCCATCCTATTTCCTACACTATCATTACATTACACTATTCTTTTTTCATCCCAACCCTGCAGTACCTTTTACTCCACTGTAACCGCTCATCATTACCTGCGTATGGCTTTAGGAGTCTCTCCAATAATGACAGTGGTGCATCCTGTGTGGTGCAAACTTTTACTGGTGAAGGTAACTGGATGATCCTCATTGTGCTTCTGCAGCTTAACTGATGTGGAATGAGGATGGCTGTCTGGTAAGCTTGTGGGAAGACTCTAAGAAATAAAAAAAAAAGAATATTATGTTTTAAATAGGCAGAAAATGGTTAACTGGTATAAAAAATTGACTGGACCAGTTTAGTGTTTGTTGAACACACCTCCTGGGTGACCGGTAGGTGATTTGCCGGAAACTGGGAGTGAATTTTGCGTTCAAACACGTCTCGTACTGCAGCTCTGCTGATCAGCTCCTCAGCTTTGCTTCCACCCACCACACGCTGGTTAGAGTGTGTGTAAACCACCTCATGTACGTCTCCTTTTAAACAAAAAGGATCATCATTATTGCTGGGGTTAACGTGTTCAAACATTCAATTGGCTAAACTGTGGATTCAAACCTAAAACACAGTCGATGGTTCGCTTCGTTTCATTAGAAGACGGAGATCTCTGCTTTTTAAGATTTGTGAATGAAGCTTTTTCCCCCATTTCTTCTCCTCTTCCTGTAGAAGGTGTGAGTTCATCCTCTGAAGAAGTGAATGTTTCTATGTTTTCTGTGTATCTGGATCTGGACTTGTTCTTTCCACAGACTCTGTGTCTTCTTCCCTTGTGAGATGTTCCTTTTCCTCTGTCTCTTCCTTTTTTATAGCAATTTAAATCATATTTTTTGGAACCCGTTGTTGTTTCTAGGTTGAAATCGTCCGATTCGTCTGAGTCGAAGTTTTTCACTTTGGGAACAGAAGTTTGGAGTTTGTGAGCTTTCTTGTTGTCTGGTGAGGAATCTCCATCGCTCATGTCATCCACCGCAGTTTGTTTATCCTTACATCGTTTCTGAGTCCATCTCCGTCTCACAGCAACATCCTCTTCTTTTGAGAGAAAAATCTTTTCTCCATTATCATCGTGTTTTTTGTCTGAGCCGGAGGATCCATCCTGAGTTATGATTCCAGATTTAAGAGGAAATAAAACACAATTTCCTGCACTGGAAGGCTTGCTGAGACCAGGGGAAGTTTGGTCTATCTTTTGATCATCAGCAGCAGCATCCTCTTCAGAGGGGCTCTCTTCAGCACAAGAACTGCTGTCCACTTCCTCTAACTCGGCTCTCTTACTGACCCGTTCAAGCAGACTGGAGAAGCCATGCTGGAGGAGACTCATCCAACCACGACTAGTGTTCACTTTCCCACTGTTCCCGTCACCGTCTCTTCTCTGGTTTGAGGCCTTCCTCTTCAGCTTCTGCACCTCTTCATCATCTGTTTCACTCCCACTGCTGAAGTCCAGCACATCTCTGGAAACCTGGGATGAATCTCCATTCGTCTTGGCTGCTTCAGCATGTAATAAGGGACCTCCGGGTTCCTGAAATTAAAAAAAAAAGAAAGAAATGAATCTAAAGTAAAAGATAAACAGATGAATAAAAAGAAAAAAGTGATGCAAGAAGATATATAAAGAGAAAACATCAAAACACTGAATGATTTAGCAACAAACTGGTAATAAATTCTTCATTTCCCCTCTTTGTGCCATCTTTCAGTGAACTAACCCATGCGATGTAAATGTAAAACACATGTTCTCCAACTACAAATCATAATAAAACATCAACGTGACATGAGCCCTCCACCATGATGTAATTGGCAGAAAACAAAATAACAGGAACGTAGCAGATAGGCTTTAGTGTGGTCTGCTTCTTTCATTAGGTCAAGCGAGAAATTATATCCAGCTGTTTTAAACCGGATCCCAAAAAAAACGAGTCGAAACGAATCTCATCCTTCGGTGCCATGATGAAACGAAACAAATAACCTGAGTGTTGAAGTTTGTATGATCAGTGTTTAGACGCTTGCTGTAAGAAGATTTAAGGACATGAGCTGTGGTCTGCTAAACTGTCACTGGGCTAGTTTGATTGACAGATAAAAAGATCCTTGTTTGAGGTATTCCATCTTTCACATGGGAATAAGAAAGTGAGTGGGCCACATGGGGGAGGAGACAGGAAACGGTTGGGAAAGACGCAAGTCCCGCCGTGTCTCTGAAAACAACTTACACTATCTCTCTTCGTCTCCTCCTCCTCCTCCTCGCTGCCTCTTTGAGTTCTTGTCGTCATCACACCAGCCTCTATTCGTCCTTCTCGCTGGCAAGACAATACAGATGTTTCATTGGACACCATCAACTCAAAAGCTGTCAGAAAACTTTAGGTCTTATTTTTACAAACACTGATTCAGCAAAGAGGGGCACACAGACGTCTCAAGCCTCAATAAAACAGTAAACAACATGGAGGATTTCAGACCTCCAGGATCCTGCGAGTGAGACACGTCCCTTCAGTTTGCAGCCGGAAGAGATTTGGAATCCCAAACAGCTCCCCGTTGTAGGCATCGCTCCCCTGAACTGCCTCGAAATACCGCCGGGCGCTCTCCTTCCCAACAACCGAGCTCTGCAATTGCTTATAAAAAAAATGTGTCTAGTGTTATATAATCAGACTTATACTGAATCCACAGAGAGATTAGTGTTTATAAAACAACAACAACAAAAATTGAAGTGATCAATAACCTAACAGACGTGGATTTTCATCATGTTCAAAAATAATCACAAAATGTAAATAAAGTTTTCAAGCACAAAATAGATAAACACAATCAAATGAGTTTAATTCTATTATCAAGTGTCATGTAAACCCAGAGAGCAGTGTGTTTACCGTGGCGTTGCTTATAACCGTGTGGTACCTGTTTGTAAACTTGTCTGAGGTAGATGACCTCCTCTACGGTTCCCAGCGAGATCAGCCGGAGAACAGTAACATCCCTGCACTGACCGATACGATACGCCCTGAGAGGGAACAAACACAGGAACCCAAAGCTGTGATACTAAAGTTCTGATCAGATCAGCTGGGTAACGTTTTAATCAACCCTAATCTGATCCACCTGTCAATAGCCTGAAGATCATTGGCCGGGTTCCAGGTGGGGTCAAACAGAACCACCACGTTAGCGCCGACAAAGTTTAGGCCAAGACCACCTGCCCTGTTAGGACAAGCATTTATCTTTAGGATCAACATTTTAAAATAAGTTTAAAACAAACATCTTTTTTTAACTCACATGGTGGAAACCAAGCAGAGGTTGATGTGAGAAGAGCTGTTAAAATCTTTGACAATCTGGACTCTTTCTTTGGATTTGGTGGACCCGTCCAGTCGACTATAATCTAGTCCCTCCGCCATGCAGTATCTCTCCAGTACATCTAACAGCTGATGGGATATGTGGACATTAATATCACTGTGAGCGCATTATATATGTATATAACAGATATTTCCAGTCTATGGAATCATTAGAACTGTGTGGAAGAGTTAAAATAAAACCACCAAACTAACAAAGCCAGTGGATTTTATTTAAGATTCATACTGTATATTTATACACATGCTTAAGGGTAATACTAAACTGTGCCTTGGGAGAACTCTTTATCCCAAAAAAGCAAAACAGGTCATAAAAATATGCCCTGAGAGCAGCCACAAATATTATTGCACAGTATCAGATGACAGCAACTATAAGAATCTGCAGAAACTAATTATCTTGAACGGTCTAATTACTCTGTCAAAACCCCCCAAAGGTATATCTATATATGTACAGTACGTCATGAGAAAACCACGACGCTAATAAGGATCTTTTTTTTTTCTTCTTCCATAAACCAGTTCAGCTCTCATAATAGTGGCAGTTTAAAAAAGAACTTCACTCTAATTGAAAAACATTTATTTTCTCAGCACAAACACAAAATCTCTCAAGTTTTCTATTTTAAACTCAAAAAATGTGGGAGGTTTTCCATTTTCAAACTGCAAAAACAGCGTGTTAGGTCCGAGTCAGGATTCAGCCACTTGTTGAACCGCCTTACAGCAGAAACATCTGTTAGGTTACATCTGTCTCACATCATTTAAACAGAAAATCTGGACCACTCTTCTCTTGCCGCTTCAGTTCACGGAGGTGATGCTGATTTGCTGCCGTGTGTGGGATCAGCGTGTGACACGGTTTTGGCGAAGATGAGGCTGCTGGGTATGCAGCCTCCGGATCGACTTACTGAGGTGACAGTTTTGGACGTGCTCACAAGTGTTGATATTCAGTAGTGAGGATCTTAGTTTTGTCAAATAAATACTAGTGTAATTATCTTGTGTTGTTGGACTTTAAAGACCAGGAAAGAGTCCAACATTTCTATTATGTCCTGATACATAAAGACTAAGATTTGAAAGATAAACTTACTTTATAACTCAATGAAAGCTCTCACCTTGGTAGAAAGAGAAAAGATCAGTACTTTATCTCTCCTTTGCAGATAATATTTGAGAAGTTTTTGCAAAACCTATAAGAAAAAGGACACGAGTGTGCAACAGGTGCTGAAACATCCTGTGAAGACGACATGAAAAAGCCATCAAGTCCGTGTCGTACCCTCATTTTTCCACTGTACACCGGATCTGAAAGAGCTTCAAATGCTTCAGTTCTGCATCTCTCCACAAACTCCGGGAACTTGTGAAAAACCTTCGCACAGACGGCGCTCACGTACTTTTCCTACAAGGAAAAACAAAAGCGTGACGTCCTTATCAAATTATGTTTATGAAGCGTTTGGTCAAAAAACTAAAGTTACACCAGAAAGGCTGTACGGTAAATAAAATAAATGAAAAATGATCACACAGGAAGCTTCAAAACACAAAGGGTAATATTGTTTTTGTTATTATTATTATTATTATTATTAGCCTCAAACAACAACTGATGTTTACATTGTTTCTGAAACTGGACAGTATGGTTTTACCTGTTTCTTGCTGGTGCTTTGAGTGGACTGTAGAAGGGCTGCATGGTTGGCAACCTTCCTCAGGATAGTCAGGTAACTAAAGTAGAGCTCCTTTATTAAAACACCTTCAGAGTTTTTCTGCAGAAAAGAATATTTAGATCCAAATCTTCATTTGTCTTCTCATGAAATAAGATTAATAAACTAATGCAGCGGATTCTAATATTGTATCAACTGGAATTACAGAAACGCAGCATAAAATATCTACAAAACCTTCCCTGTAATTCATAAGTTGAAAGTTGTTCACACTTATGTTTTATTAAAAAAAAAAAAAAAGTTGTTCGGTTTAGTTTATTCCATAAAAGACTGACGATAACAAGGAGAAAACAAACTTTATAGCAGCAGCTTGTGCGGGTGCGTCCACTTTGACAGTCGCATTTCTCTGAAGATCTCAGTAGCAACGTCACGTCTTCACAGTCCAGCACCGCCCGATAAACCTCCTGCTGAAAGTCCGTCAGAGAGCAGTACACCACCTGGAACCAAAAACCCAACCCACATGATTTCTGACACTTCCAGAGAAACAGGAACATAAGAATAAACACAGTTTTAGGATTTCTTACCCTGTCATCTTTCTTTGGTAGCTGTTTTTGGATGAGTGCTTTTGTTCTCCTTAAGAACAGATGTGAGATCTTCCTCATCAGGGCGTGGACAGTCTTCCTCGCTGTAGCTAGGGAGCGTTTGGTTGCACTATGTCTCTGCCCTTGTTCGATAGGATCTGAGAAATGGTTCTTAAAGTGGCCCAAGCTGCCGAGACAACCTGGTACGGCCCTAAATAAAACACAGTTATTTATAGAAGTGCAAACTGAAAGTGTTTTAACCTGAAAGAGAAAAATCAAGTCTGATGAACGCTAAAGCGTCTGCGCAGGAAGTCAAACATTTTACGAGTGATTACAAGGATGAAGGAAATATAGAATTTACAAGTGTAAATTAAACACTGACAGAACAACCGTTGTAGCAGTAAAAAGGCTCCTAAATTTAAGGCAACAAACCAAGGATGTTTTTAAATACAGCAAATGAATTTGAATAAATGTTCCAAATTTAGTCAAATTTTCTGAGATGCTCTGTAAGTCAAAGTATACTAAGTTTTGAACCAGCAGAAGAATAAAAAGCAGTCGATATCCAAAGAAAAAACTGAGACCTTCATAATTGCAAGAAAATTTGGAACCTGTATGTCAGGAAATGAAGTACGTTTCAAGGCTTTCACACAGTTCTGTGTAAAAATCCTTTAAACCCACCAATCCATGACACACCACAGCTCTTCAAGGTTGTTCTGTAGGATGGTGCCAGTGAGGCCAATCCGGATCTAACAGGAACATAAGTAGGAAGAATAAGCAGCTTGATCCAAGTGGGAAAAACTTTTCAACATTTGCCAAAAACTTTCGATGAGAGCCGTGATTAAACTCGGGATTAGATCTCTCACCTTACATCTCAGCGCCTTCATGGCCTGAGTGATCTGTGAGTTTGGATTTTTGATCTTGTGGGCCTCATCGACAAACACAGCAGACCAGTCGACTCTGCAGGGGGGAAGCAGTGACGTCACGCTCACTCATACTTAAATTAATCCTGGTTGCATCTGTTTTAATCTGTTTTATGTTCTTATCACTTGTTGAATTGATCCAGGCAGAGTCGGAGCGTCTCATAGGTGGTGAGCGCGATCTCGGTACGGCCCTTCTTGATGCGAGCCAGCTCCTCCTCTTTTCTCAGCCCGTGGACCACCACGCAATGGAAGTTCCCCCATGTGTCCAGTTCATCTTTCCAGTTATAAAGCACTGACAGTGGAGCCACAATGAGAAACACCTGGACCAGATCATAAAAACAGAACAATAACATGAGCTGCTGCATGCGATCGAACCCAGCAGGTATCAGTAGAAACATCTAGTCCAGTCGTATATTTTAACACTCACTTTGCTGGGGACACTTTGCTCGGAGGAGATCTGAGACTGTAGAAACTGAGGCCTGTTCTTCTCTATGTCTTCCCATGTGCCTGTTTTATGCAGTACAGCAGCAAGGAAACCTATGACCTGTAATCAAGAAATCGAAAGCAAGAGATGAAATAAATCCCCAACTTGGAAGTACTTGGAATGATTTTGTGCAGAATGTCTTGTACCTGTACAGTTTTTCCAAGGCCCATGTCATCTCCCAGGATACACCCGGTGGAATTGATGTAGTTATTGTAAATGAAGCTAATACCTTCTCTCTGGTAATCCCTTAAGTATCTGTTGATAGTATAAGGAACTCTGTCTTCATCGCTCAGGTTTAGTGGGATGCAGAGACTGGGTTGGATGCTGCTGCCAGGAAACACAGGTTTCTCCTGGCACAGTTGATTCAATCCTGGTCTTAGAAGTTTTCGAACAGGTACGGCTTCCTCCTCCTGTTCCTCCCCCTCTGTGAAGATCACCCACGCTGTATCATTATCATGAGAAGAAGAAGTCAGTCTGTGGATAGTCGCTTCTGTCAAGATGCCATCATGTGACCTTGGAGCCAGACAAAGGTCACCTTCATGCCACGCAGCTGTAAAAATGACATGCAGAATTATTTTTGCTTTGCATCAGCAAATAATATCAGACAAAGATGAGTAAAAACAAAATGTAGCTCTTAAATAATTATTTCATTCATCAAGAAGAAAAAAAACAACTAAGTAACTGCGCCCTGAACCTAACGATTGGTTGTTCCACAACTGCAGTCAAGCATATGTAATAAGTTTTTCACTTCACTATGATAGACTGATGCAGAACTGTTTTATTTCTGCCATGTTAGATGTTTTTGTACATGAACAGCCTCAATCAGATCGAAGTCCAGACTTTGACTGGGGCATTAAAAACCCTTCAGGTTTATTCAGAGGTGGACTTGCTGGTTTAGATCCTCAGCTTGGTACATAACTCAAGCGTGCATGAGCCTAATGTCATGAACTGATAACAGGACATTCTCCTTCCTGTAGAGCAAGTCATCCAGTAGCTCCAGACCGTCACACCACCTCTGAAATGTTAATTTTACCCTAGATGGAACAAGACACACACCTCCCAAAAATGTCCACATTTACATCCCAAAAAGTTCCACGTTTGTCTCAACAGTTCAACCAGTTTATTGGTTGTAAATAATGTAACTGGGACACTTCAGCCGATTTGCTTTATGGTATCTAGGTCACACAAGAACTGGTCTAGTTAAATACTTAGCCTGGTCAAATCTGGACTGAGTTATTCTAGACTCAAAGCAGAATCATTAAAACAGAATTTGCGACTCATGAAACCTTTACTGAATTTGTGAAAGAACTAAAATTATCTAATTAACTTTACAGATGGGCCCGAAGTTAGCCTTTGAATCATTAGCTAGCTTTCGAATCGAGAGCTGACTTCAGCCTCGTTTTAAGATTACGGTATAAAAAAAAAACGTAAAAAGCACAAAAAACTGAATAAATCAGACCTTCATCGGAAGCAGAGGCTGAAGCCATCCCTCTTCTCCTTCCTCTCTGGTCTTTAGCCTGCAAAAAACAAACACACAAGTTTAGTTTCGCTTAATGCTAAAATAAAACCGCTGCAGTTAAATAACTTAGAGAAGGTGTATTTATTTAAATCTTTAATTTACCTATGTAGTCGCTCATGGTCAGCTCATTTTGTTAAGCGAAAGCAGCGGCAGGCAGCTTTCACTGTTTATCTATCTCACCAATCAGTCCCGCACTTTCGACAAATTTTTTAACAACTTAAAAATAAATTTTCACAACGCTTTAGACCGGAAAACGCAATTTATTACACTCGTCTTTAAATAATTGTTTGTTTTGTCTGATAACTATTTTTTCCCGGTAAAGTTTTCTGTTCAACATTGTGTCGAAAGTGCAGTATATCGTCTAAATTACCCTGCGAAAAAAACTGCTGCTGCCTTCAGGCGTCGACTCGCCACCACTGGTCAGACTGTTACCATCTACCTCTGCATCTTCTCTCGCATCAATCACCTCATGTCCTCCTTCACTACATCTACAGTATGTATCACCTCTTTGGTCCTCCTCTAGACCTCCTGCCTGGCAGTTCCTTCCTCAGCATCCTTTTCCCAATAAACCCACTATCTCTCCTCTGGACATGTCCAAACCGTCTCAGTCTCTCTGACTTTATCTCCAAAACATCTGTGTCGTCCCTCTGATGGACTCATTCCTGATCCTGTCCATCCTTGACCCTTCCAAAGAACCTCAACATTTTCATTTCTGCTACCTTTAGCTGTGTCTCGTGTCCCAGTGGTCCCATAAACCAGACAGCATGGCTGGTTTGTGCACCTTTTCTTTCATTCTTGCTGATACTCTTTAGTCCCACATCACTCCTGACACTTTTCTTCACTCGTTCCCACCTGCTTGCACTTGTTTCTTGACTTCTTTTCCGCACTCTCCATTACTCTGGACTGTTGAGTTTTCATAAAATATATAATACATTAGTCTAGTAGTTCATTATACCTATAAACAATATGCATCAAAATTCATAATTTTACACACTTGAACATAAACTCATGATATCTGCCTTTTTTTTTTCATCTGAGTGCACATTATTTTTCTAATAATGTGGAAAAAGTTCCACCATAGCAGATTTTTTTGTTTTTGCTTGTTGCTACTTACAGATGATAACACATTTTATTATAAGACGAGGAAAACGAACAATTTTTAATGGCCTTGCTACAAAGTGAAGCTTTTTAATATTTGGGCTGAAAACCATGTCAAGACGGCAGCTCATGTTTAACTTTATACATTTATTTTTAGTTTACCGGTCAGAACATAAAGGTCACAGAGTTCTTTCTCTGCATGTAAAACAATATTAACTTAATCCTAAAAATGTCCTTCAGTTCACGTTAAATAACACTTTTAATTTAATTACAGAAAATGATGCCATCATCATAACAGCTATTATTGCTCTTTGATTATCACACACATGTTTTATGAGGTGGTTAAAAAAAAAAGATAAAAGATTACGAATGTGGTTGATGTAATATTGTTAGAAAAGTTTATTTTAATCCTGTTTCGACATGGAGCAGATTTGTAAACACTCTACAACACTGTCTCAGCTTTTTATCCTCGATTTCACTTCAGATGAGCCACAACTAGATCCGTTCCTTGTTATGGTGCTCCGCCACACAAAAACAGTACTTTTTGTTCCTGCTTTCCCGACATCGGGAATTTATAGAGCAGCTGCTGCAGATGTTCTCATAAAGAAAGCCCAAACGCTGATGTCAAACAGTTTACATATCAAGCTCAATCTTGCACACACACTGGTTTTCTCGCTGAACCACAAGGGCCTCGTTCACAATCATTCACTATCACTGGAGCAGCGAGAGTTCTGCTATATGGAGCTCCGGTTGCAGGTGAGTTTTACTGCCGGACAGTTCCACAGATGACTTGTTAAATGATTTTCTTTAGATTTCTAAGAGGAAATCAAATATTTGAAGAACCATTTAGAAGTTGCTTTTTTGTGAGATGTTCAAATACTAGAGTGGATATTAAAGGCTCAGCAGTTTTAATGACTCAAACAAATGTCCTTATATGAAAAATTGTCTTAGAAACTTGAAAGTTACAGTAATCAAAGAACATTGAAATACACAAAATGGTAAAAGACACAGTGAAATCAAAGCTAAATTATGTAATTAAAAAGAACAATTTGTAAAAATGTTCACTTTTAAAAGTTTTGGAGAAGATGAATGCTTAAATTCAAACTTAAAAAATTATTTCAAAGCCCGATTCAGACTGTTTATAAGTCTGGATTTTATTCAGACAGAGCAGGTCCGTGTCAGAGTCTATGTTTTTGTATATTTCTGTTTCCCGGTGTGTTCCTAGGTGACTGGTGTATCTAGTCTTTTTGTGTTTTCTGTTTTAGTTTGGTGACATCCTGTGCTTCCTGTTCTCCTTGTGTTTCAACTGTCGCTTGTTTTCCTCCCCTCCTCTTCTCCAGGTGTCCCACGTTTGTGCTAATTGCTCTCCATTGTGTTCTGTTGGTATAAAAAGGTGTGTCAGTTTATGCTGAGTTGTCGGATTGTCGTCTTCTGTCCATGAGTGTCTGCCTTCTCTGTGTTTCCTGCGAGTCGTAAGTGTTTGCTGCCTTGTCAGCCTTTTGATTTTATATTAAACGTTATTTTCCCTGCATGTTCGAGCTTCCTGTTTCTCCTTGCACTTTGGGTCCTGTTTTCAGTTTTATGTCCCATGACAGTCCGACTATCTCACCAGAACATACGGAGCATCAGACAGCATCAACTGGTAAATTAAATAAATAACATTCCACACACATTTCAGTAAGACCAGAAAAAACTGTTTTAGTTAGAAAAAAAATTCTGCTCTTTTTTTTTTTTTTTTTTTTTTTTTTTTTTTTTAACCAAGATTTTTTTTTTCAATATTTTGAACAAACCAGCCCCCTGTGACCCTAAAAAGGAAGAAGCAGGTTTAGAAAATGGATGGGTGGATATTTTGAACAATAGAAATAACTCTAAAGTCCCAAACTGACTGGACATTAAAAAGAAGAATAGCTTGTTTTGGTGCAACTTCATAATGAGCACTTGTTTTATCACTAACAACACAAAGTATTAGTACAGGGGTGGTGAACTCCAGGCCTCGAGAGCCACAATCCTGCACATTTTAGATGTTCCCCTGCTTCAACACACCTGTTGCACATGAACAGGTCGTTAACAGGCTTCTGCAGGACTTGCTGAGATGTTGCAGATTTGAATCAGGTGTGTTGAAGCTGGGGAATATCTAAAATGTGCTGGATTGTGGCTCTCGAGGCCTGGAGTTCGCCACCCCGGTATTAGTAGATCATTGAGTCTGTTTTGTTTTTATTAGATCATTTCCCATAAGATATAGAGCTAGCGACCAGTTAGGATTTTAACAACATTTGCAGGTGTTCTAAGTATCTTTTTTTTTTTTTTTTTTTTTTTTTTTTTTTT